>OZ010616.1:42570087-42677587 GCA_963932145.1 Acanthosepion lycidas | reverse complement strand
GAGGAAAGTTCATTAGAAAAATTGTCATGAAAATATTTATGGAAAAAGCACAAGGAAGTGCTTAAAAATTAAATTTGTGGACAATTTTGAGGTTCTGATTATTCAATTTGTAAAAACTTTTATGAAGAATTTCTCAAAATGAAATAATTTTATGATCACTAACCCTAGCAATCCCATCATGTGCATGTACACTACATAGTAATACGGAAGGTTCTCAGGTTAGGTCGAACCTGACATACGGTGTTTCGTGGTTACGGCGCCATCTCCCATAATATAATACATCGTCACGCTGCGCTATATGAGGAAGATGGCATTGTTTCTTCACTGGCTGTACACCATATTGGATTGTGCTACATTCACTATTTCTCACTTGTGTCACTTTTGGCGGAAACTTTTTGCCCTTCATTCTCCCAAGTGTAAGGCAGACTTGTGTGTGCTTATGTATTTAAGTTCCGACCTACATCAAAAACCAAGTTACGTTGTGCCGTAGGAACGGATCTCCAACATAAGTCGAGGATCCCCTGTACACACAATCTTTATGGCCATGACCTAAAGATTACGTTCATGCATGAAACATACTCGGTGTTGACCTTAGTGCCCATTCTTATATATATTCTATCACTGCACTGAGCATTTTTACTCATAAATATAGCATACTTTAAAACTATTATTATATATATATATATATATATATATATATATATATATATATATATATTGTGATAAATAATGGTCACTCAGCAAAGGAAAGAAGAAAAGGATGAAGTTGAACAAAGTGGTGGCTGTGGTGGTGATTATAATATAATGTTAATAACTGAGGTGAGTGAGGAGAGATGAGTGGGAGAAAGAGTCGACAGATAGTTAAAGGAATTGTAGTATAAGGAGTAGGAATTGGCGGATGAGAAAAGCAAATAGTTTTGATAACTAGATATCCAAAGAAGGATCTGCAATGTGATCAGCCCTAACCCTCCCACCTCGCTTCCTGTCATTTTCTCACAGACGTGATGTGGCTTCCTCCTGTCTTTTCTATAAATATTTTCATGGCAACTGCTGTGACAAAGTATTTTCACTGTTGCCCTGACTACATGAATTTAAGCGTGCTACTAGATTGACATCTTGGTCCCACCCTTTTACTGTCGAAACAGTTAAATGTAACCGCCTCTTCTACTTCAACGGCTTCTTCTCTCACATTTCTCGTCAGTGGAACTCCCTTCCTCTTACTTGCTTTCCTGAAAATGATATTCTTCAAATATTTAAATGTAATGTCATTTGACATCTTCTGATGCCTTGATTATCGTACTTCTTTTCATCCTTTTACTCTATAACCAGTCTTTTCTCTTACTTTCACTCCCTGTAACCCCTTCCATACTAGTGGCACTCCCGTCTTGTTTGGGGAGAACTCCTTATAAAAAAATCTATTGTCACTAGGTTCTGCCCTAGACTTTCTAAAAAGAAAACGAAAAAAAAATTTAATTATTTTACTTCTTTGAACTTAAATTTCGTTTCTATTTAAAATACTATACTTGATGATGGTCGATACTTGATACATACTTTATGATGGTCGATACTTGATCTATCTCTTACTGTTACATCCCCGGCAACGCCCGGCGATGTAACAGTAAGAGATAGATCAAGTATCGACCATCATAAAGACTGAAAAATAAAATCGACAAAGATTATTGTTTATGGTTGACGGACACGCATGTCTTAATTAGTTTTTTTTTTACGAATTGGTCAAACCCACATTCAAACAAAAAACATTGTTTTCAATCGTTATAAGTCTACCGATTGAATAGAATTTTATTATAAACAATTGTCTTGTAAATGGAATTTTTAAAGCATTCTGAATGTAAAAATAAAGAAAAAAGTGTGCAAGACAATAAGAAACACTACCTGCCAAAAAAAATGTGAAGTTTTGTTGAAATCAGTTGAAAAATGTAGGAAATCCGATCTCATATATAAACGAACACAGACACACACTCACAAACCTGAGTTTTATAAGTATAACTCGATATGAGTTGACTCCCTTTAATTAATGCCTCTTAATCGTGTTTTCAAATTGATTTTGTGCAAAAACAATTGTGTTTTTCCAATTTTTGGTGCTGTCAGAACCACCGCAAGGTAATTTTACGTAGTCCTGTGAAGTTTTGTTGAAATCGGTTGAAAAATGTAGGAAATCCGATCCAATATATAAACGTACACACACACACACAACCTGGGTTTTATAATAAGTAAGATGATCTAACAAATCTTATTCATTTAGTAGCCTTTCTGTAATCTTTTACAATTTATGATTTTTACTTATTGAATACAGTAAAAAAAAAATTGGACACCATGTGTATTTAAAGTAGTTTCCGGTTATTATTTTTAGTTAGGAAGACTTGTGTATCTTTAGATTTCATTTGTTTACTTTTTGTGTATCGTTCTCTGAAAATAAACGCTGAATCACCGGAAGTTAACGACATTCGGACGTTTGAGTAGCCGTCAGTAACTTCCGGCCGGGTGCGATACACTTAACCGTGCTTTCAAATTGATTTTGTGCAAAAACAATTGTTATTCCAATTTTTGGCGCTGTCAGAACCACCGCAAGGTAATTTTACGTAGTCCTGTGAAGTTTTGTTGAAATCGGTTGAAAAATGTAAGAAATCCGATCCAATATATAAACGTACAGACACACACAATCTGCGTTTTATAATAAGTAAGATGATGGCTGAAAGCTAATCTGAATTAAAAGAAAAAATAATTTCCGTAAATAAATAAACATTTTAGGCATTTTTAAAGCATTAATACTTTTTCGTCACTCATCGACTCATCGTATATGAAAATCTAAACAAGTTCAAAATTCTCTTTAAAATCCAATATTTGTATGAGAGATGTGTTTCGAAGTCTATTATAAGGATTATTTAACTGGATTTTCTAAAACAAAAGTAATACTAACGTTTTTCTTAAAACAACGAAAATAATGTTTTATTTACGCACGCTAAACTGTGAGGTCAAAGGATAATAAAGAAATACAGTCATTTTCCCACTGTCCGAAAAACGCGGGAAAAAGTAAAATTAAAACCTAAAGAAGTACGGAAAACCAGCAGCGCAATAATCAAGATTTTTTTTTTTTTAACTTTATGACCAATAGTTTAAGAATATTTTTTATTCTATACGCTTTTATTAAACTTATATATTTTTTTAATACTGACTAAACGGGAGATATGAAATAAAATTAATATCATAATCTTCTTTTATGTTTCGTGTCCCTTCAAGACGTAGGTGATCATTGCCCTCCACATCCTCCTATCCCTTGTAGCTGTAATTTTAGTTTTTTTTGTTATTTCTCCCAAACCGTATTCTGCCATCCATTGGCTCAAGGTTTTGCTTTCCCCTATCCCTCTATCCATCTTGTGAGTATCAGATTTTCTAAGCCCTCCATCTTTATTACATGTTCCAGAAATTTCAACTGCTTCTTCCTGATATTAAGTATAATTTTCCTCTTTATTTCCATCCTCTCCAAAACTTTGTTGTTGCTCACATATTTGGCCCATCTTTAACATCCTTTTGTAGAAACACATTGCTTCAAATCTCTTCTTTATCTTTGAGGAGATTGTCCAGCATTCACTACCATACAGGACGACAGATATCACATAACAGTTCAGTACTCTTTTCTTTGTTTCCAACAAAAATTTCCAGTCTCTTAATACTCTGCTTAGCTTTTAGAATGCATCTTTGGCCATCCCAATACATCTTTGGATCTCAGTGTTGCACTCTGTCCTATATAGGAACACTTCCCAGATATCTAAATTTCCGTACCTGCTTGATCTTAGTATCCCCAACCTGTAAACTGCATTTTGGGTTCATCTTTTTGCTGATGACCAAGAATTCTGTCTTGTTTATGCTTAGTTCCTTCTCTCTCTTCTCTACCTTCTGTAGGAGGTTTTGTGGTTTCCTTTCCGTGTCTGTTATTAGCACTGTGTCATCTGCATATCTTGTATTGTTAAGATTGTGGCCGCCAATGGTGAATACTGGTTGAATTTCTAGTCCTCTCAGAATTGCCTCGCTGTATAAGTTGAATAAGTCTGAGAAAACCTATCCTTGTCTTACACCCCATTTCACATTCGTTTGCACCTGGTTTCTTAGGCAGTGCTATAAAAATAGATCTGCTTAGATGTTCTGGTATATCCCCGCTCTTGTAGATTTCTTTTTTTTTCTGTAATCTCATCTATGCCAAAATTATCTAAGGCTGTCAGCATCTCTATTACAGTTCCGTCTGACACTGCCGCCCTGTTTCTGTTCAATTTGGCCAGTGCAGCTTCCATTTTGGTTTTTAATATTTCCTGTCCGTTCGTATTTCTGTGTATTTCATCGTCGAAGAGATATCCAATATATTCGTTCCAGAGCTGAAGTATTTTTTCTTTCTCTAATATCAGCTTTCTGTCATTGGATTTCATGCAATCTGTTGATGAGCATGTCTTTTGTCCTGTTAGTTACCTTATTTTTTTTTATGCATATCCCCTTTTATCTGTGATATTCATTCTCTCTATTTCTGCACATTTTTCATTGAGCCATTCTTCTTTAGCCTGTCTGCATTTCTTCCTTATTTCATTGTGTAGTTTTCTGTATTCCGTTCCATATCTTGGCATTATTTTCTGTCTCCTTTGCATCATGTCGAGAATCTCATTTGTGTTCAATTCGTTTTTCTTCTTCGTCCATTTTCTTTTGGGATAATGTTGTTTGCTCTCACCATTTCGAGTTTCCATTTCCATTTTGTCCCTCGTATCTTCTTTTCACACTATCCATATATTCTTCCTTCAGTTCCGGGTCGTTCAAGAGTCTGTTGTATTGCAATTTGGATGCTGCATTAGGCTTCTTCAGTTTCCGTAGTTCCATTCTTAGTTTGCATGTAACAGAGAGGAGGTGGTCGCCTCCGCAGTCGACACTTAGATAGGTGAACAACTGCATTCCTGAATCTCTTGTTGATAGTTATGTAGTCGATTTGGTTTTTAGTTTCTCGTCCTGGGCTTCCATAATTGTTTTGGATGTTCTTGGAACCAGGTGTTGGCTATTACCTGGTCATTGGACCCATTTTTCTCCGCGTTCATTGCGGTTTCCTAGTCCGAATTTGTCAGCTAAAGATTTGATTTCTTCTCCCGTACATTGTACTGTCGGTGCATACACGATTATAATAGATATGTTGAAAGGCTTTCCTTTCAGTTTAACTACAAGAATTCTTTCAGATAACTGAGAGTATCCCAGAACGCATTTCTTGATGTCGTGATTAAGTATCACTCCAACACTTTTATCATTTTTCTCTCCGCCTGCATATATAATCCTGTGCTTGTCATTGACAAAATCTCCTAGATTCACGCACAGCTAAAAAGTTGACATTTAAGCTACTCATTTCCTGTTTTACATTTTCCAACTGGCCACAAGTGTTTAAGATACTGACTAGGGATTATCAGGACACAGTTACAGAGGGCGTATTCAGACTTATAATAAGTTAAAACTGAATTATTTTATTCTCTTCTTCCACCCCACTCACCTTACTAACTCCGATCCATAAACCCTTTCCTCTTTAATAGATGCGGGTGGGAAGGGGGAGAATTTTATTTTTTTTACTCACTGGTGCATATATATATATATATATATATATATATATATATATATATATATAAGCTATTGTTCTGCTGATAACCTGGAAAATAATTATAATAACAGAGTCTTCAACAAGTATAAAAACTTGACTAATTGCAATATTGTAGTGGGCAAGACTAAGCATAATAACACTAATAATAGCATGTGTAATTGTAGGAATCCCAGTAATTGTCCATTAGCAATCGATTATTTATTTAGCTAGTTCTCTAGTGCATCTCAGTACTACTTCTACGCTTGAAATACCAATATTAAAAAGATTACATTGGAAATACTATGAATACGTTCAAACACTGTTGTTATGGGCATGTACAATTTTTCAACAATAGTAATCATAAATACAAGACTTCTCTGTCCAAGTATTTTTGGAGTTTAAAAGAGAAAAATAAAACACCTATTGTTAAATGGAAATTAATGTTAAATGGAGAGCTCGAGCATGTAATTCTCTATATTCCCCTTGTTATTTATGTCTTAATGAAAAACTGGAGATCATTAGATTTAAAGACAAGATCAATCTCTTAAATCAAAGGAAAGAATTCAACTGTTAATTGTAAACAGCTCACAGTTTAATTTACAAAATGGGTAGTAACATTTTCAATGACAATGCAATGTTATTGTAAGTTTAGATTGTTATTAATTCTATTATTTGCTAGTTCTCCTATCTATTTGTATTCATGTACATATAAGTATGTATAAGTATAAATAGTTGCTTGTTTGGATGTGTGCGTATATTTATGTATATGTATGTATGTATATATATATATATATATATATATATATATATATATATATATGTTTGTATTTGTATATGTATTTATATATTTGTGTATATATTTGTGTATGTATGGATGTTATGTATGTGTATGTTTATATGTATATGCACATATATATGTATATCTTAGTATTTTTAAATAGTTTATCGATGCTAACTATAATCTACATTTGTTTAATAGCGATTTAATTTAGAATAGTTTGTTGTCTTAATACTTAACAGTTTTGATTCGTTATTTATTAATTTTGAATGAGTTCTACATTCATTATAGTCATTTAGATAACACTGTACGCATGTTTTTTTTTAGTAAGGATATATGTTTCTTCTTCTGTTTATATGAGTGTATACACCTAGATACTTGTATTTGCGCACGTGTGTCTGAGTGGTGATTTATTTTTGTGTGTTTTTATTTGTAGGAGTGTGGGTTGATATGTTTGTATTTATGTGTACGTATATATATGTGTATATGTATGCGTATATATATATATATGTGTGTGTGTGTGTGTGTGTGTGTGTGTGTGTGTGTGTGTGTGTGTGTGAAAATATATAGAAAATAGGAAAGAACTGGTTAGGTAAGTAATCCAAAGTTCTTTAGTATTTTTTTTATTATTTTTAAAAAATAGTGCTCGATACAAAAGTAGAGCATAAATATAATTATTTAATTAAAAATATCATTCCAACACGCTACATAAGAGGTCTCATGTTTCAAAAACAAGAGCCGAAAACTTCAATATAATTATTAGAATTAAATTGAGTTAAAGTAAGCTCTGTTTCATCTTCAAGCGAAATTTTTTTTGGAATAACTTATTTCTGAAATTTACGTGTTTTAATAGTATATTTACAATTGAAATCAAAATTTCCATGGTAACAGCCATGGCGAATTTTTTAAATAGGTAGGGGTGTTGTCTACTAATAATATGTATCAGCATAGAGTTACTTTCATAGATGTCAAGTCAGGGTAAGGTGGGGGTGTCTGAATTTAAAACGGAAGATGTTTTCAATCAGTCTGGTTTACTTGTCTATGGAGATTTATTTATGAAAGTAACTCTATGCTGACCTCTTATGTAGCGTGTTGGAATCATATTTTTAAATAAATAATTATATATATATATATATATATATATATATATATATATATATATATATATATATATATATATATATATATATTGAACAATAAATAATATTAAAAATTAAAATCTTCAGACACACTGGGTTGTATATTAATATTCTTCTTTCGTTCTTATTATTTCATTTAGATTCCTCGACTAGTTTCGGCCAACATGGCCATCATCAGGAGAAAATATATATATATATTTGTATTTATCTGTATATATGTATATTATGCATATATTTATGAATTTATTTATGTATATATTTAGATATTTGTGTCCTTGTATGTATTCATGTGTACTCATACATATATTGGTATAAATGTATTTCCAATTCTGTATATACTTCTTATGCTTCTTATTTTCTGTGTTGTATTTTGTTTGGGCATGCGAATTTGGCTGTTAGATTTTTTATATGTCTATGCGTATATGTTGTGTCTGTTTATTTGTATGTGTTTGTTTAATTGTCTTTTTTCTTTGCTTTGTTCATAGCCGAATAACTTTCATCAATTAAACCCTCTTTTTATCTGTATATCTTTGCCCAGGTATGTAAAATTTTGATAGTTGGTTTGTACTCGCTTATTAATAATTTTAGGTTTGAATTTTGGTGAATCCGTCTGTCTTTATTAGTGTGTGTGTGTGTGATTGCTTGTATATGCTTTTTTTAATTGTATGTATATGTGTTTGTGTATTTTTTTTACGTGGATTTCCTGTGTCGTCAGTGTTTTTGTGTGTTTATATATCTAAATATATTTACGTATTAGTGTATTATGATGTGATTGTGTCTGTCCTGTCATTTGTAAAACTTCTTCCCCTGCCCACATCATCTGAATTCAGATCCTTACAATTGAATCTAAGTTGTTACGAAGTTTGGATCTCCTTAGTTTGTTCTAACTGAAAATTTGTCTTTTCAATTAAAACAATAAAATATATATTTTCTTCCCTTCCTTCTTCAAATAATTTTATAATATTTTAAACTTAATTCAAGGTTAAATTTAAAATTTGTAATTTTTATTTTTGAACTTTATAGTAAAATTAAAAATGAATCACTTACAATGATTTCTTATTTAGTCTAACATTAGGCATTAATAAATTGTAAGTTTTTTGAATTATGATATACTTGTATTTTGATTGGTCATTGTAGCTTATGTAACAATGTTTACCCTATTGAGGGGAGTTTAGTTGAATTTGAACTTTTTAAAACTCTTTATTCTGCTATCAACATCATCACTTGACAAGACACCAGAAGTGTTGAAACAAAATAGCTATTTTTGTAGTGATGTTATAACATATTTATGTTATAATTTTTAATAAATAATAATAACACACACACACACACACACATATATATATATCCTGGGACTTGTCAATGCAAAAATGTTTGTTAAAAAAAAATGTATTTGAACATTTTTAATAAAAAAAGTTATAGAAGGAAGGAAAGAAAGAAGAAGAAAAAAAGGAAAAAAGAAATTAAGAGAAACAAAACACCAAATAAAGGAAACGGTATTAAAAGAGAGATGATAATTTGATATTAACTATATAGTCATTTAATATGAGTTATTAGAATTAAATTTTTAATGAAAATTTCTTTATACAATATTAAAATTATATAATAGTATTATTTTTAGATTATAATTTTCCTTCATCTATAACCTTTAAAACTCTTCTTAACCTTTATGATTTTTCTATTTTCCTATGTAGGTTGTTCCCATTTGAACAAGAGTTGATATGTTAAATATAGGTCATTGTTAATTTTTAACCGTTTTTAATTTCTGCCTAGAGTTTCCGTCCATCTTTTTCTAACTGCCGTAGTTTTCTTTTGTCACCCTATCTCTCTTTTAATGCCAAATCCTATTTTTAGAGAGGTATGTTTCGCATACCCTTTTCGATATCATGTGTATACTTTTTAATTTGTGGGGTGTTCATCGAAATTTTTTACAGTTATATAAAAAGACATCTCTTGATATGAAATATCAAGTGTGAACATACAGAATAAAAATAGTTACAAAAATAACTAATTAAAAAGTATGTGTAAATAAATGGTAAAATGTCTGAGTTTGTCTTATACGCGTACTTTTCAGAAGATTATATTAAAAGTCCATACGGTTTATTAAAATTTTTCATTTTCTGTGTAAATGTTTTTTTTTTTTCTTAATATTTAGAATTGGTCCCTAATAAAGACCGCCAGAAATAACTGTTATAAGGGACTGTTGGGGATTCATTTTTCATATTCAGAAAAATATATTACGGTCTTATTTTTGTACAATGAAAAGCGTGGCTACCGCTCTCGTAAAAGTTAAAGTTGAAGCTCAACGATTCACCCTCGAAGATATTTAAGACAAGCCAGTGAATAAATGACAGAAGGTGGTTAAAAGACAAAAGGTGGTTAGACAGTAAAAGAGAAGAAGACTGCTGGTTGTGGCGGAAGGTGGTTAGACGGTAAAAGAGACAAAGACAGCTGTCTTCACTTTTACCATCTAAACACCTTCTGCCACAACCAGCCGTCTTCTTCTCTTTTACCGTCTAACCACCTTCCGCCACAACCAGCATTCTTCTCTTTTACCGTCTAACCGCCTTCCGCGACAACCAGATGTCTTCTTCTTTTTACCATCAAACCACGTTCCGCCACAACCAGCAGACTTCTTCTCTTTTAGCGTCTAACCACCTTCCTCCACAACCAGAAGTCTTCTTCTCTTTTAATGTCTAACCACCTTCTGCCACAACCAAGAGTCTTCTTCTCATTTACAGTCTAACCATCTTCCGCCACAATCAGCAGTCTTCCCTTTTACCAATTAACCACCTTCCCCGACAACCGGCAGACTTCTTCTCTTTTACCGTCTAATCACCTTCCACCACAACCAGCAGTCTTCTTCTCTTTTACCGTCTAACCACCTTCCGCCACAACCAGAAGTCTTCTCTTTTACCGTCTAACCACCTTCCGCCACAACCAGCATTTTTGTCTTACCGTCTAAACACCATCCGCCACAACCAGCCGTCTCCTTCTCTTTTACCATCAAAGCACCTTCCGCCACAACCAACAGTCTCCTCTCTTACCGTCTAACCGCCTTCCACGACAACCAGCTTTCTTCTCTTTTACCATCAAACCACCTTCCGCCACAACAGTGCAGTCTTCTTCTCTTTTACCAGCTAACCACCTTCTGCCACAACCAGCAGTCTTCCTCTCTTTTACCGTCTAACCACCTTCTGCCACCAGCAGAATAACAAGACAATAAACAGCACTTACCGGTGTAAGAGTCCCAGCTAGCGTCCAGCTGGCAGACAAAAATAAAGGAGGTTGTAACTTAATACAAACCCTGCAAACTAACTGAATCAAGCTGGTATTTATATAGAAATACCTCCACTCAGGTACCAGCAGCCAATCACAGCCCAAGCAATGGACTGTCCCACTTTAGCACAATGAGATGCTCCATTGCACCATAAATAGCTCTCTTCCTCAAGGTTGGATTACTCTTTACCTCAGCTTGCTCCACAACTGAGTGTTTATCTTGATCACGTGATTGTTCGACATGGCGCTGCGAACAGGATTATTGACACCCGAAAATTGGGAACTCTTCTTCATTGTCATACAGGCAGACTGACACATGCTTTGTCCATCAAGATGGAAACTTATCAATAAGATTGGTTAGCTTATGCAACTAAATACATCAGACATCCCCAAAAATTTTGAATTCAAATTTAAAGCTATGCATTCCTGTATCTGCAGCATTTCTCAGTGTAAAATTGTAACAAGCATTTGTTGTATTTCTTCCCCCTTATATATATATATATATATATATATATATATATATATATATTTCCAAACAAGTTTTATTATTTTCCACCACTAAGGTCTGTCTATTCAGTGTTTTATTATATCTTTCCAATTTCTTAATGAGATGTTGTACACGGGATTGCAGTTATGAATAAATTGTCCAAAGTTCATGTTATTTTCTATTATATTCAAGTACTTTTGACTATCACAGTCATTGTCAAGAACTGGGTGCTTTCAGTATGGTAATCAAAATAGTTTAAAATTACTTATAGTCCCTCACTATTTCAAATAAAAGGTTAAGAAAGAAAACCCCATTAATATTGGAAGGAGCAAGAATAGCTACTGGAGTTGAGAAACCTATTTTGCTGAAAAACTGTTTTAAGAGATAAATTTTATAAATTTCAACAGGAGTATTGTCTGCTTAGTGAATGACTGCCAAAATTTTTCCTTATAAGAAAACGGCTAATGCTATCATTCCCATTTTTCCAAAACTGTGCTTATATATGTACATGAAGGTGGTGGGTCTTGTCGAACATACCCTCGATAGGTGATTGGGCTTCCCACAGTTACTACATGTTTGTCCCCATGCTGGGCATTTTAGCCGGCGGGATCCAGTTCCTGAGGTGCTATGCTGGTGGCTGCCACAACCTAAGCAAGCCCGCTGGTTTGGTTTAACATTGCAGTTGCCATAGGTGCTGGTACGGATCCCCTCGTTGGCTTGTGGTGTACCCTTCTGTCTGCGGTATGTTGATAGCCGAGCAGCAGCTGTATCTGAAGCGCCGGCCATTGAGGTTTGGTCTCGCAATGCTGATTCGAATGCCTCAGCATGACGGATATTTTGCTCAAGGGATTTAAGTGCCCCAGCTTTGGCCAGTAGGTCAGCCTGGAGTGTGTCATTTGCTATTCCACGGATGATCTGGTCCTTGATGTATATATCAGACAGGTCATGCTCACACCTTAAATCCCCTTCAAAAAGGACAAATAGTGGCACTACAACGACCAACAACCCGCCGATGGGACACAACAGGTCAGGTCATTGAAACCCTCCCCAACCACCAATACCGTATCAGAATTGACGGATCAGGTAGAATTACCTTACGAAATCGCCGATTTCTCAGGAAACTGGATACACCAACAATCCCAGTTCCAAGACCTAGTGCCTTACCCGATACCCCTACACCAGTGCCACAAACATTCGACGCTGGAATAACATCAAACACTGCACAGCCGTCTACAATAACACGGACAAAACCCCCTCGGGCATTGTCCAGACTACTTCCACACAACCAGCCAGGTTTAAAGGAACTCATCCCTCCCCAAAGGCCACTACCGACACGCGATGGGGGGGAAGGAGATGTAGAATAACAAGACAATAAACAGCACTTACCGGTGTAAGAGTCCCAGCTAGCGTCCAGCTGGCAGACAAAAATAAAGGAGGTTGTAACTTAATACAAACCCTGCAAACTAACTGAATCAAGCTGGTATTTATATAGAAATACCTCCACTCAGGTACCAGCAGCCAATCACAGCCCAAGCAATGGACTGTCCCACTTTAGCACAATGAGATGCTCCATTGCACCATAAATAGCTCTCTTCCTCAAGGTTGGATTACTCTTTACCTCAGCTTGCTCCACAACTGAGTGTTTATCTTGATCACGTGATTGTTCGACAGTGGCGGAAGGTAGTTATACGGTAGAATAGAAGAACACTGCAGATTGTGGCGGAAGGTGGTTAGACGCTAAAGGAGAAGAAGACTGCTGCTTGTGGCGGAAGGTGGTTAGACGGTAAAAGAGACGAAGACTGCTGGTTGTGGCAGAAGGTGGTTAGACGTCAGAAGAGACTGGAGACGGAAGTTGGCTTGAATTAATTGTCTGATATGAAGCAAACGAAACTGGCTGAGGAAAGGTCTTTACTCTTCCTCGTGTGCACGTCACCATTCCAGCAAAGGGAAGAAAGTTTTCGGCATTCTTAAGGTAAAAATATCACGGGAAAAGAAAATCAAACCCACTTAACTCCGTGAAAACCAAGCAGAAATAAAACCGAACGACATTGCAAAATCTCGTTAAAACAGCCCCAGTGAAGCATAAAGAAACAGAAATTAAATATTACGACATTGAAAAAATCTCGAAGGAAATACTAATATTTCTCTTTTATCTACCAGATAGGTACACATTGTTTACTAAGAGTATTTCCTTTTCTTTTTCCAATTGTTGTGCAAGGTTTTATTTATTTATTTATTTATTTTTGAGAAATTTGTACTTTGTTACATCGTTTTGGCACAGTTTAATCACTATAGCTTTCAAATTTCAAGAGATAGTTTTGAGTCTTTCTTATCGTATGCGCCTTTTTTAATATTCGGGATAAGAGAGACGGCGTTCACGCTTCTCCCACACCCTTTTGTGAGTTAAATTTTTATAAAATACTTCCCCCAAAGGTTTTAAAAAAATAACCTATTCATTAAAATATTAATTTATTAATGAATAAGTCCTGAAAATTTCGGATAATTGCCTAAACATCTAAAATCAGAAGTGACATTTTTTTTAAAACTAAGACCACACACATTTTATATAGTTAAAGTCCTTCGTAAGGTGTGAGCTGAACTTGTGAGTACAATTTTTTTTTAAATTTCTTTAAGGCATGGGGTACCATGGATCCCTTCAATAAGTCTAATCAATCTGAGGGCTCCAACTACAACTGGAATTGCTAATGTCCTCACATGCCACATTTTTGAGATTTCGTTTTCAAGATTCTTGTATTTTGATATTTTTTTAAAGATCTTCAGAGATATATTACAGTTTTCAGGTACGGCCATGTTAATAAGAAGGCATATTCTGTTTTTGCTGCCTTCGATTACGATTTGAATAGCTTTGATTGTCCTGTTTGTGTGTATTGTAAAGTCCCATAAAATTGCTACAGGTCCTATCTTTGTAACCGAGTCTGTGTGAAATTCATACCAGTTTCTTGCAGTTTCCTTCCAGTAAAAGTTGTATATTCAATGCATCTTCCACCTACCACACAATCTCAACCATCCACAGCGAGAGTATTATTGATAATTTGAACATCACTGCTGAACAGACATTCAAGATGCTATCAAATATCATCAAGGTCATCTAGGCAACTGTAATTCAAATGAGGCATCAGAAGCCCATCTGCAATAACAAACTCTACCATGTCGAGTTTTATATTCAGTAGGTGTTAAACACCATGCAAGATGGTCATTTTTTTCTGGATATTTATCACAGAATCTGCATTTCAGGTTAACATACTTTTTCAGTCAGCAAGCATAAGTCCGGCGCAGCAAGAATAAAACCTTCAGCTTCAGCTGTTAACCCTTTAGTACATAAGCACTGATGGGTACGGGGTTTGTCTATATCAGATCGTAAGGTAGGGGCAGAATTTTGACCAAGAAGAGGCTTATATTGTCATCGTTTTGTCATTTGGTGCATTGCATTTGCTTTGGTTTATTTTCACTTCTTGGCCCACTTAAAATTCCATTTTGACTTTGTTGGCTTCCTTCATTACTGAATAAAGTTTTTTTTATTTCTTTAATATTATTTGACACAGTTCATCATTCAGTCTTCTGTAGTTTCCAGGGTATCTTTGTAGATCGCTTGTTGTGGTTTTGTTATACAGTAGTAGTTAAACTAATCCTCTGCTTTCTTCTGTCCATAACCTCTTTCTCACTTTCTCACTCTCTTTCTTCCGGTACCTAATAAACGCCGGTCCCGTTTCCTGAGACTGTCCTGTCTTCCATGAGTTCAAATAACATGATGGCAGTGAGAAACTAATTCACGATTTACAACCCTACAAATGAGCACTGATACCAACAAAAAGGCAATCCTGTGTAAACTGTTTCAGTGGCGTCCGACATTTGGATAAACATAACGGAAAAAGTGACCACGTGCGCGAAAATGGCGGAACGGTTCCAGTCAAACATATCGCCACTGGGTAAAAGCTGGACAACCTAATGTTTCAGAAGGATGGAAGCCCTGGAAACAGATGTGAAATAACTACAGTATCGTGAGCAAACTGCGTGAACAAAATAAGGAATATCAAACAGCACTATTTCTTCACGCTATCGGACAAAAGCAATGGTTTGAAATTCGCTTCATCGGAAAACAAAGATGACTTGGACACGGTAATAACCAAGTTTGATCAACATTTTATCAGACAGACCAACGGGACGTATGAATGATATGTTTTAATCAAAAGAGATCAGGAATAAGGTGAGAACATTGTGTGACACCCACCGGTGGTCGCGGTTGTGGTCGCTGTCGCGGTCGCAGCGCCAATATGTGACGTGCTCTGTGCGCGACGCCAATATGTGACACTGCGCTGTCAGCCCGTGGTCAACTCCCACTTGCGGCGCGGAGCTGTAAGGTTTCTTCCACCACCGGTTCGATACCAGCTTTGTCGTTCCCAGCTTACTTCCAACTTCTGGTTACCGAAGTAACTACTTTGATCTCAAGTCTAATCTACCCACGTTGTGACTTTGATCTTAGGTAGACGAAATCAATCAGGCGTCGGGCCGTAGTGCGAGCTGAATCCGGGGTAAAGGTGATATCGCACAAGCGTAAGTAAAAGAAACAATAAAACAAAACTCAAGAGGTTCAAATATGTTGAGAAATAACAAATTATCTTTATCCGTCTGTTGAATACAGAAGTGTGTTTCTCTCCCATCCCGTTTCTATGGATTCGTGACACTTGCGTTTCTTAAACGAGTTTTGGTATCGTTCATCAATATAACTTGCTTTTTGTAGGAAGGCTAAGTCGAAGGACGTGGAATTTCTCGGTCAGCTTCTACGAGGCAACGGCCTGACTGCAACTGCGAATCAACTGCTGGAACTCCTGAAACCAACTAACTGCAAAACTGATCAGCTGCCTCGAGACGTTCGTTTATATGAATACCGACCGAAACCCGGTGTGGGGACCTGACATGGTTTGGGTTCCAGATAATTCTCGATGCCCAGCAAGAATTCTCTTTGTTCTTAGGCCAGGAAAATTAATTACTTCCTATTTTTGGAAGATTAATCCCTTTCCATTTCGGAGGTTTCTCCTTCGTCCGTGAGGGAAGGTCGGAGGAGAGTTATCTTCCTAGACTATTCCTCTCTCACATTGGTATTTCATACCAATCCCCTCAGTAGGTGTTGATAACTTCTCCATACATTCACCCCCGCCTATCATCCATGCTACCACCAATGATCTTTCGGCAGTGTGGTTTTGGCTAGACTGACCCTCTTGAAATTATTATCCAGAACTTTGTTTACAAAATCCTTTTTTCCTTTTTTTTTCTTCGACCAAAACATTTACAAATCCCAGATTGCCAAATAATTCTTATCAGATCTTTCTTTCGGGGACACCCAAAATTCACTTAGTCGGGTCTTTCTACCGACTCATCAATCACTGTCAAAACTCAACACCTGGTTTCTTCTGCTAAGTCAACTTTTAGCTGGGAGGTCCGTATTTTACTTGAGAATCAAATTCTTTTTTTTTCTCATGCCTTAAAATCCTCTTTATATATTTCTAATTTTATTGATTTTAAAGTTAGTAGAGTTCTTTATAATCATAAATCCGTCGTCTCTGTATAAACCAATAACAGTTATGTTAATTTCACGGTACGCTGTGAGATTGTATAATATAAAAAGACCTATAAGGTCAGAAGACCCAGCTGAGTCTAGTGATCCTATTGTGATGTCAAAGTGTTCGTAAGAATTTTTTTATCCATTGCTCACCTTTATGTATCAGTACCGATTTTTTCGCACTTATAATAATGCTCTTTTCTTCTTCTGTAATGTTCGTATACTGGGTAGCGAAGTCCAACGCATTCATGAACAGTTCTCTTGATATTGATTGATAATAACTTTCAATATCAAAACGCCATTAGTGTTCAATTTGTTTTATCTTTAATATCATCAAACCAGTTTACCACGTCTTTGGTATTAATCCAAAGTTTCAGCCCTATTTTTTCTTTAATTTGTTGATTAACACTTTCTAGGATTTTTTTTTTAAAATTATTTTGCCGATCACAAGTTTTGTTGGGTTTATTATCCATGTAGTAGGATTGGCTTCGAAATCTGGTTTGTGGTCCTTCAAGGTTATATAGCACTCTTTTTCAGCAAGTTTACTTACTATATCACTAATCTTCAGTTTATTTGTGATATTTTTACTGCTAATGGTAATGTCATCCGCCATGTTGAGGTAATTATAATTTGCCTTTTTATAGTTCTTATGTAAATCCTTATTGATTAGATCGTTGTAGTCACTTGCCGCTATTTTATAGAAATTTCTTGTTTTGTGTGATTTCATTAAAATTTTATCCGCTGTGTTGATTTCTTTCACTATTTTATCCAGGCATTTTTGGAAGTAGCATTCCTTTTCATGGGAATTTATGTTATTTATTATTTCTAATATGCCATTTTCAAAACCAAACAAATTAAGAATAAACGGTGGTGCTTTTTTACTGTTAAAACCGTAAACCTCATTTTTGTTTTGTAAGTCATTCCGTCGAAGGAAAAAGCTATATATATATATATATATATATATATATATATATATATATATATATATATATATATATTATGAGAAAAGTTCGTAGAACAATTAGAGTCCCGAATAAACTTCAGAATCACTCGTTTTTGCTAACAGAAATACATTCAAGAGGATTCTGAGAATATTTATGACTTTCTGGTAAGGTGCCGTTTGCAGACAAAGAAATGTAAATTTCGGGATTAAAAAAAATGGAGGAGCGATTAATCAAGAAGATTATCTTGAACAACAAAACAACTCTTGAAAGACCAGACATTGTCTATAAAAGAAGCTCTGAACATATGCAGAGTACACAAAACTTCATTACATTACATGAGCCAGCTAGCTGATATACAAGACCATAAAGGAAACGGTATTAATGCTATCAAGTATATCCCAAGCAATATCAAATGCAGACAGGGAGAAGGGACATACCCCTAAACCAAATAAAGATGACCAACATGGGGTATAGTGTGCTCAGAACACAACCAAAAGAACCACTGGGCTAAAGCATGGATAAATAAATCAAAAGGGAACATGGAGAACATACAACCTAGACCACACACAACACAAAGGCACCCAGTAGAGAGAAGACATTGAGGCCACAATCAGAAATCAACTGGATTCATAGCAACCGCATAGATGTACTAAACCAGAGCCCAAGTGATAAGCTAGACAGACATTCTAATCAAATGTCTTTCCACTCGATTGAACAACAGAATAAGTGAGACACCTGAAGCTTTAGCATGTTTAAACACAACAATTTGTATTCACAAGCTAAAGGTAAAATTACAGCGGAAGGGAACAAACACTACTTGAATATTTTTCAGAAAATGTTCCTTGAAAAAGTCAACCCAGATGTATTGCCACTTGATTACTCTACACGTCAGCTATACTTACTGCATACAATGGCGCAATCATACCCCAACATGGGTCTATGAATATACAATCTGCATTACAACCACGAATGGAGAAATATCAAATTCTATGTAGTTACTTCAGATGGTCCAGCCGTATTGTGACTTCCTTCCCTCACAGATTTGAAGCTAGTAACCGTACATTGGTCCTACCGTGATGAACTCGCAAGTGAAAATGGAATTCTACTCAAGGTTGGTTGAATAAGAATTCCCAACCCTCTGTAGCTGGAAATTATATAAAAGATACACTTTGCTCATCAAGAGATCAGACACTCTGACCACAAGGTCGAGTCATAAAACTCCCCACCAAATACAACTTATAGCCAGACATTACGCAGAACTCCAGAATTTGGAATTGTCTCCCTTGTAGAACTCTTCTCTAAAAATAAAGTGGCCAGTTCAAACATGGCTGACTAACACCATACATCTGTCTTCAATCAATTTGCACTCATGAATGTCGAATTTTCTTCCAAACTTTAAATTTAAACTTTTTTTTTCTCAAAGTCGACAGTTTGAATAGCGCTACTGATTGAAATCGTTAGAAGGCGATTTCCGAAGTTATTTGAAATGCGTTGGAATTATTCATCTAGACAAGTATTCATTTTTTCCAACAATATTACTATTTTCAACCATATAGAAAATTCAGAGTATTGGAGTGCTTCAGAATTAATACAGGCAAAGGGATCCATTACAATCTTTAAAGTTCTTCAGTTTAAATTGTTAGTAGTTGTTTTTGAAACAATATTCAGTGGCTCAGAGATTATGTTTTTGATTCTTCAGAAAGATTCGTTTGATATTTTAAGGTGTATTTGTGAGGTTGAGAAGTTTAAAAAACAATTGGTTGATATCAAGAACAACAAGCTTGAGGAATTTTACTGCTGGGTTATGCTGGATTATGTCACTAAACCACCAAAGAAGTGTTGTCGACGCCAAGAACCATCTTTGAATGTCTATAAAATATATTGGATTTGGATTGATTGAAATGTGAGCTGAAGTCAGTTCATGTTGCAGATTTTACAAAGCAACCGTTAGGCATCCAAGAAATCGCAGACATTCTACGCGAACTTGAAGCAAACCAAGCTCTGGTAGAAGTAACAAAATTACTACATCTGATTCTGATCATACCTGCCATATCTGCTTCCTGTGAGAGATTGTTTTCTTCATGAAAGCAACTAAATAATTATATGAGGTGTTCTCAAAGTGAAGAGAGATTGAATAAATTGATTTTCATTTCCAAGAATAAAAACCTTTTGAAGAAGATGAAGATAGAGTCTGGTGTTGATACATTTTACAACAAAGTAATTTTGATGAATTTGACAAAAAGAAACAAAGAACTGAACTGATTTATAAACAAATTTTAAATATCTCATTATTTGTAGGTTTTACTATTTTTTCGGATTTCTCTCGTAACCAAAAACGGTCATCATAGCAGGCTCATCGTCAGAGTACTAGTAATGGACAATATGAAGTCTAGTGGCGAAGAGGTATCAAGCCCGAAGCGTGGACTGTTGGTTGAAGAGCAACCAAAGGCTAAAAATGAACTTGTCATTCAACAAGAATTGTTGACAAGATAATTATTCGCCATGTAGATATACATTGTTTTTCCTTATTTCCCTTCTATTTGGATATTATATATATTTACAGGGACAAGTTATGTTTCTTTCTCTTCAAAAGCTGTTGTCCAATTTTTTCAAGTACACGAGTACTTAACACTAAATCTCCATAGACTTAGAGTTGTATCCTGGCGTAATCAAAATATGGAGCCAATAAGTTTAAAGACTCTTAGGTTGGAGCAGGTAGTCAAAAGGCTGACAGAACTCAAAACTTCATAGAATCATGTAAATACTGCTACAATAAACATAATTGTCCTGTATTACACAAAATATACAATTAAAAAGTTCACTTTGACAAAAATGTGTAGATCCAAGAAATCTGTACAAAAACAAGGATTTTCAGGTGATGATTCCCCATTAGGAATACTCCCACAAGGAATAATCTATGAGCAGAAATTAATCTAAATATACACAAGTTACATAGGATCCAGACAGTAGAAAAGGCAGATTCTAAACTTCCAGACTGCAAAATTAAGTCATTGAATTATGACACAATTCAGAATCGACTCTTGTACAGAAATCAGCGTAATGACCAGGAAATTATATACAAATCTTATACTTAAATCCATCAGTGAGGTTAAGTGCGTATAATAATACAAAAATCTAGTACTAGGAAAATGCACAACAATGAAAATCAAAAAAGATGCAATTTCAGTACAATTTATCGTAGCAGACAGATTCCTAACCTGTTCTTGATGCAAAGATGTGTGAAAATTATATTTAATTCAAAGAATCTTTTAAAAAAATTATCCCCGGCTGTTGTGGATTCCGCGTGAAAAATCGGTCAATAAATGACAAACGCAAGTATTTAAGCTAAGAAATTAAATGTATTTACACAAAATACAAAAGGTAATGCTGTTAGTAAAATCCAGGAACGCCGGTTAGTATTAATCAAAGATCGCTATATACAGTCTCGAAGTAAACTTCCTTAGAGTCGGGCGTCCTTGTAACTGACTTCTAACGTCAACTCAATCACAGTGTCTATGTACTTTCCACTCTATTTCTCCACCCTGTTCCTCTACTTTCAGACTCATGACTGACTGACTGACTGTGGCTATTTTATGGCAGCAGGACGAGTCCATTTATATCAGAAAAGGGTGGATCTCATAACACCGACACACAAAGCTTATTCGAATAATTTTTATGACTGTTTTGGCAAAATTGGCACATTGCTGTTCACAAATCCTGTAATACGCCCTCCGAGGAAAATACCATTTGCATTAAAAGGAAAATTTAACGCTAAACTCTAAAGAATGTTAGATGTGGGAATAATATTACCTGTGAAAGAACCAATAGACTGGGTCAGCTCCCTGTTTATTATTAAAAATCTAATGGAAAATTATACTCCCAGTGATTTAAATAAAGAAATAAAAAGAGAATATTTTAAACTTCTCACAGCAGAAGAAATCTTTACAGAAATGCATAATCCGAAATATTTTCCAAAACATAATGCTTCTGATGGATATTGGCAAATTGCAGTTGATGAAAAATGCCCTCATCTTCTAGCCTTCAACACATCCTTTGGTAGATACCAATTCATCAGATAGAAAGATTAAAATTCATATTTAACTGAATGTATAAATATGGTTTTAAAATTAAACAATATTAAACTCTAGATCTGGGCACTTGATCACAAGTGAAGTATTAACATTTAGACAAGACTTACAGGGATTTTTTAGGCATGATAAATTATTTGTGCTAGTTCTAACCCAACTACTCAGAATGGATGACCGTAATATATCAACTTTTACAAAACGATGTCATAAGATAATTCGAAAAACCACAATTGAAATAGTTCTGAACCTCAAAATGATAATTAGTTACCCAGTATTACAACTCTACAAAACAGTGTGTTATACTCTACTTCAAATTAGAACACTTTCTAATTCATTCTACATCAAAACTTATCGGTTAGATGTGAACGCTACAAAAACAATTGTTAAGTTGCTCTCTGTGCAATGACTCCAAGCATCACATCCGGCTCACAAAACAAATCCCCCCCCCCAAATAATAAAATGTAATGGTTAGACACATTTACAAACATTGATGCTAAAGCAAAAATATGACAAAAATACTGAGTCATATATCAACCCTAACAGTTTAAAGGACTCACCCAGTCTTCAAATCAACCGACCCGATGTAAGCCAACCTCCCTTTACCACCAGTGATCCATTGCGAGGCCAGTATACAACCATCTCACCCATCTTCGAGATTAGTCCTCTACAATCACAAGAAACTTTCTAACCTTCATTCAATGTATACATTGTTACAGTTAGTTCTAATTTAATACATCTTGTCTTATTTTCTTTCTTTTTCATCAGTAATACATTGATGTTTTGTATTCGTTATACTTGCAAATATAAGCAGTATATAACAAGAGGTGCCAATAAAAACTGACACAGACACCAGTAAACATGGATTAGTGTTGGAACATTAACATTACAGGAAATTATTATCTATCGCATTCACGTTACGTACAGCGACTCACGCAGAAAAAAGTACTGTCCTATAGAAAACGAAACATTAAACAAGATATTTCATTCATTTATCTATGACACACATTTCATAACTGAGAATAATCAGAAATACTAAAAATACTAAGAACATTCATTTAGTATACAAATAAGTCCGATGAGAAAATAAAGCTTTGTCTTACACCCCTTTCTATTTGTGTATATTTACCGAATTTATTTATATCCATATGCAGGCGGTATGCTGCCAGTATAGGTTCTGGATTATTCTAAGTGCCACACGTAATACACGTTTGGGTGATCATGTCTCTTTCCATCCACGACTGACTAGGCAGAAGATTTTACCGCAGTAAGTTGACATTTCTTTCTGTGGTAGACTGGTTGCCAACCAAGGCTATAGAACTCAGTCTGTCCTGATATTCAACACATATAGGTGGAAATAGAAGAGATATGGATTCATACCTTTCTCAAGGTAAGTGAAATATAACGAACACGCCTGGAATTCGAACTTGGCTCTTTGATTTCTCATTCCGAGCCGACATCCATTACACCACCCACGCACATGAGCGTTATTCTCTTATTTTAATATCCCTTCCTAAATATGTCAAGGCTACCTACAATAGTTCTTTGTAGCGTATCACTGCTATAAAAATCGATCTACATAGGACTTCCGGTATATCACCACTGTTGCATATTTCATTTATTATGTTTGTAATCTTGTCGAAATCATCTAAGGCTTCCAGTTTCTCTATTACTATTCCATTTGATTCTGCTGCCTTGTTTCAGTTATGGATGTTATGGCTATTAGTGCTGGGTTGATTCTTTCACCTAAACATTCAAAACTTGTTGAATTGCCTTTGGCGCTGAAATAAATAGACAAAGAAAAGGCGGAAGGATACGGAGACACAAGAGGGACAGTTTAGGACACTGATTTTATTTCCTTTTTTTTTTCTATGGATTCCAACGAACTCTTGTTGGGGAATTTCCTTCCCGAACAGTTGGCATGTGTTCACCAGTCAAGGTCCAACAGAGAAAAGAGCGAAATTCTTCTAGTTTATTTTTGGCGCCAGGAAATCTCTCTTTTTGCACATACGTAAATTGTCTTTCCTGTCAGAGGACTCCTGGGAGATTTTTATGTTTATTTTATTTTGTGCTTTTATTTAATTTTGTATTTTTATTTTATTTCGTGTTTTTATTTTATCCCCACACAGTTTAATTTTGCTCAGTACTGATTCCACTACAGATTTCAATATTTCTGGTCCTTCGATATTTCTGTGTACTGACGATTGTTCTCTTTCGTCGTGGAAGAGTTCTCCCATGTATTTATTTCATCTCTGAAGTATTTTTATCTAATATCAGTGTCCCGTCCTTGGAGTTTATGCTTCTCGTTGATGAGCAGGTCTTTTGTTCGGTTAGTTCTCTTATTTTTTTATGCATATATATTTTATCTGCAATATTCATTCTTTCTCTTGTTACACATTTTTCATTGAGCCATTCCTCTTTAGCCTGCCTGTATTTGTTCCTAATTTCGTTGTGCAGTGTCCTATATTCTCTGTCGTATGTTGGCAATGTTTTTTGTTGTTGTTTTGTTTTGTTTTTGTTTTGTTTTTTGTTGTTGTTGTTTTTGTTGTTGTTTTGTTGTTGTTTTTGGTTTTGTTTTGTTTTTGCTTTTGTCGTCTTTTCATAAAAAAAATTCTAGGGTACATAATGGAGAAAGGGCTTGGAATATTTGATACTCACAGAGCAGACTGAAGGTAAGAGGGACGGGAGAAAACAACGTATAACCTACATAGCAAGCTTGTGTAAATGGATGGCAGAACAGGGTTTAAGTAAAACTTGTACCGACAAGAAATGATCAGCAACAAGCGTGCCTTTTAGAATAATAACTACCATGCAAATATAACATCAGCATCTGCAAGAGAGCCAGAAAATTGCCACGGTTCGTCTACCTTACGTCAAGGGCTTATCGGGGAAAAAAACATGAAGATCTGTGGTACATCAGAGCAATATTCAGAAGCAGCTCCATTCTACGGAGATCTCTACCGAGGAAAGCATAACACTGGGGAGAACATGACCAAGAACTATGTGCACTCCATTCTTTGCAGTTGTAGTAAAGAATATAAAGATAAAACAAGCCGCTCTCTAAAAGTAAGGTGGGAGGAACATCGATAAGTCGTAGTGTGAGACAATGAAATAAGGCATAGACAAGGCAATACCTATTAACAGACCCAGGCGATCATGCAGCTGAGGGTCTGTTACTAGGGACGACGTGAATTTTCTTAGATAATCAATATAGCAGTTGCAAACAGAGGGAAAAATTCCCCTGTGAGATTAGTTTGATGTGCTTTACATACCAAAACAAGAACCACAATAGTAAACTTGACGAATTCCTATAAATGAGATAAGTAAATTTGAATAAATAAATGAAAATTCATAATATTTCGATGAGTGATTTTTATTTTCATGTGGGATGTTTTTAGAGAAATTGTACATGTGTCAAAAGATCATGACTTGTATATTGTCGTAAAAAAGCGAGGATTCGCACCAGTTGATGATATCAAGCACAAAAACATAGTTTGTTCAAATGGAATATGTTTTTTACTAACCAAAAATTGAAACTGTCTTCATTTTTATTTTTTTCAACACAGCATTTTCGCTATAGACTTCATTTAACTTCATAAAACAATCCCAAAACAAAGCTCAAACTAAAATTTTAGCATCCAAATCTCTAGTGTCGATTAAACTAAGAAAAATTCACTGAAGTGGAAGATGGAATTAAAAAAAATAAACAGATTCACTGAAATGGAAAATGAAATGAGATAATACAATGTCCATAGATTAAATAGGTTTAGTTAAGAATCCATAGATTATCCCGTAAAACGGACAGTGTTCAAAGAAATGAGTTACTATAACCAGAATGTTGTATCCAATGGAACCTTTAAATCACCACGATCTATTTCTTTAAAAAAAACTTCCATACTCATGATAATAAAAGCACTATCATTGAATATTTCTTCATCTGTTAGAGGATCGTTTCGTCTGAGATATCCTGCTACATAAAAAAGCGACATTTTAATATCCGTGGGGACACCAGTTTCTAGGTCTGGTAAGTGATCAAATGTTTGGTATGTCAATTCGGATATCTACATTTGGAGTAAATATGGCCTGGATCATGGCTATACTCTCTAATATCAACTTTCAACCGAAGAAGTAATTTTTTTTTAATATGAAATTTCTTAATAATATTTTGTACTGTAATAAAATAAGTGCCACCAGAACCTTTGTCTCAATTTACCAAATTCAGTTTCAAGATAGTCAAGAAATTCAGATCATCTGCCTTTTTATGTCATATCCACTAGTGTTTATGTCATATCCACTTGTGTTTATGTCATATCCACTTGTGTTTATGTCATATCCACTAGTGTTTAAGTCATATCCACTTGTGTTTATGTCATATCCACTAGAGTTTATGTCATATCCACTAGTGTTTATGTCATATCCACTTGTGTTTATGTCATATCCACTTGTGTTTATGTCATATCCACTAGTGTTTAAGTCATATCCACTTGTGTTTATGTCATATCCACTAGTGTTTATGTCATATCCACTAGTGTTTATGTCATATCCACTAGTGTTTTCACGCTTGGTAATTTGTAATCATCTTGAGATATGGCAAAATATTCGAATGTCTAGACAAGAATTTTCGACTCAAAATTGTTTGCCAACTATTTGTGATGACATAAATTCGACATGCTGTCTCAATACCTGTTTCTTTCGTTCAATTTTCAAGTTACCAAGGTAATAAATTGTTTGCTCAATTTGACACCAATTTTGAAACATATTCATTCTGTTTTTCAATAGATAAGTGAAATGTATGTGCGTGTACCTGTATAGTAACATTCAAACATCAAACTTTCAAAAGTTTTAATAAAAAAATCAAAATAACTTCAGTGACTGGATGAACTGCTGGTTGTTCGATTTCTAACAGGTAACTGCTCTCGCAAAATCATGATGGTCAATATCAGCACACAAATTTGTAAAATTCTCAATTCTATCTTTTTCTAAGAAACGTGCAAACTCATCATTTTGCACACTTTGCTCAGAAGCGGAACTTGTTTTTGCTGTCCTTGGTTTTGGTAAAGGACTCGGTATCACACTTGATGGTAAATTATTGAATATTAATGGGGGATTTGGGGGTCATGCTTTTCCCTGATCAAACACAGTTTCATAACCAGACTGTCACACAACACATTTTGACCATTTTGAGATAATATTCAGCAGTAGCACTCAAAAAGGTTTTTTAACAAAGTTATATATTAAAGTTTCCCTGAATTAAAAGAATTTAAGTTTTATAAATCAAAACAATGGTTAATCGGCTTTTTTAAAATTTTCTGCTGTGATTATGAAGAAAAACGTTTGTAAAAACTTATTTTTAGATTCTCCACGGTGACTTCAACAAAACGTATTATTTTTAACAAGGAATAATAGTATTTCTTGAATCAACCAATCTGAAATATGAATAGAGTCATTAAAGATTATTAGAAAGTTTCTCGGGATATATAAAACAGAAACGAAATTTTCAGATTTTAAACAACTAAATGTTTAACAGTCAGCATTTTTTTCAAAATCGTGAAGATGCAACTCCAGACAAAAGATTTTTTAAAACTTCAAAACAATTTTCGTTCAAGTTCTACGGACACGTTGTTATTGTAAAGAAAAATGTTAATACAAAAAAAATTATTAGATAAATTTGCAGATAATGCTCCAGTGACAAATTTTTAAAAAAATATCATTCCTGTTGTAAAAAAACAAAACAAAAAAGGCCTGATTATTCCAAAAATAGCATACAAACTCGCGGAAATCTACCTTTTTGGGAATATTGACAATTTTTGTTGGGTACTGGTTAACCTCGATTACTGCGCAAAAGTTTACTGGCCTCGGTAATCTGTCACTGGGGCATTATCTGTAATTATTATACCAAAGTTTATCTGAATATATTAAACAGAATAGCAGATGTGAAAAATTAAAATAGTTGTTAATAAAGTTGGAACAAGATTGACTGATTTTAAAATACGACGGATAGTTAAAGTTGAAAAAAGCGTAATTATTTAAAATTTCAAACTCTATTTCTTAAATTGTTGCTATCAAATTTATAATAGATACAGTAGTTGAGCACATTAAAACATTGATTAATACAGTAATATAGTAGTTCAATAAAATTAATAATGGCCAAAAATATAGATTAGAATAAAATTCAATTTTGACTTTTTATACTAAAATATTGTTGTGAATTCCGTGGATGGAATAACAACGCCAGTAATTGAGATAGAAAAATAAGTGTATTAAACGTATAGAGCTTAACCTCCATATGCCAGTGGATCAGAACCAATTACTGAGTGCACTACATCCTCATTGGCCAAGAAATGCTAAAAACATTTCTAATTTACATTTTCATGTTAGTTATAGATTTTTGTGCAAGCTAAACACAATCCAGGCCCCAGACGCAAGTTTTACAATAATTGCTTCTGATTGGCCAATATATCTCAAAGTAATAACAACGCCTACGCACACGTGTTTAAACACAAAATACCGCCAAAAATCGTGAAATGTGTTCGCGAGCCACACACGTGACCAGGAATGTAAATAAATACAATGCAGGAACACAAGTTTATCAGTGAGCTTCGTGACAGATAACCAATTGCTAAACTACTCCACGTCACTCATACTTTTGAAGTTACAAAGTTAAATTTATTTAACACGAAACAACTCCAATACACTCACTCACCAACCTCTGAAATCACTCCTGAACATTTACCAATTTTAGAACTCACAATTCCAAACTTTATTCTTCTAAATTACAAGTTCAATATTACTTCTTCTTAATATGAAATCCGGTACAACTATTACCAAATCAAAGGGACACGACTCTGTCCTAGCTTTTCAGTTCGCATGAAGATTAGTAGTCCAGGAATGCGGTTGTAGAAAGTATAATGTACAAGTCTCTGTAAGTAAAGCCGTAATCTCTCTCTCTCTCTTTCTCTCTCACTCTCTCTCTGGACTCTTGTATAACCCTCTGAGAACACCCTGTGTCTGTCTCCGTATCTCTCAACCTGTCTCAACGTATCTCAACAGCAGGTATTCTCTCTGTCAGTATAAGTATACTTTGGACGAGTCCATCTTATGTAAAAAGGGGAGATCCCAACAACACCCCCCTCCTTAGCTTCTTTTTTTTTAAGGGGAGTTAATATTTGTTCGCTTATGGTCTATTATTAGTGGTTCCGTGAATTTTCTTTTTTCGGCTTGTTCTTCTGATCTCCATGGCTACTTGTGTTTTTTGAATTTCGAAGGCTTCGAAAATCGCCTCCATCGCGTCTTCATTTTCGGAAGGTGACAAGTTTGGTTCCTCTACCCGTCTTTTCTGTATCTGATTTATGTGTCTCCTGTGAGTGAATTTTTCACCTTGGATCGTGTATAGAACATTCCCCAGTCTGTTTATTATCGTACCTGGTTCCCAGTATGCCATATTATTCTTGAACATTCTGACATAGACCCGTTCGCCTGGTTTGAAGGATCTTTTAGGCATTATCGATGTATGCCGGTTTTTATTTTTGCTGGGTAATAGTTTATCAAAAACAGACCGTATTTTGCGGGCAAACATCACTTCAGCTGGCGAAAGACCAGATGGTGTGTTTCCGTTCGGTGAGATTCTGTAGACTTGTAGGAACTGTTGTATGGCTCTTTCTGTTGGTACGTCCTCTGCTTTTTTCAAGGCTCTCTTAAGCGTGTCCACAAACCTTTCGACTTGCCCGTTAGATCGTGGATGGTATGATGCTATTTTAATATGTTTGACTTGATAAGTCGCACAGAATTCTTGAAAGTTGCTCGAGGTGAATTGGGTACCATTATCCGTTACAAGGCAATCTACAACGCCGAATCTTGCGAATAACTCGTGTAGACGATTAATAGTGTTTTCCGTCGTAGGGTTTTTGTATCTGAAAACTTCTGGCCACTTGCTAAAGCTATCTACCTTTATCAAGTAGTAATATCCATCTATGGGTCCTGCATAGTCCGCATGGATTCTAGACCAAGGTCTGTTCACCTTAGGCCATGGTTTTTGTATAATAGGTGGTGCCTTTGCTGCCGCATCACAGCCTCTAAATTTTTCTACTATTTGAATAATGTCGTTATCCATATTAAACCAATACACGAAACTTCTCATTAACCCTTTCATACGATTTTCCCTGGGTGTCCTAGATGAAAGTCCTTCAGAATTCGTCTTTGTAAAGATTTGGGTATGACCATTCTTTCATTATAAAATAATACATGATTACAAATTGAAAAACACTCCGATAGATTTCTTTCTTTTTCTTCTATTTTTCTCTTTGTACTTTGTATGAATTCATCCATTTCAGCTTCTCTTCTCATTTCTAAAAAGGTCACATGTAATTCCCTTACTGTATTGTTTAGAACTTTACTAATTTCGTCTTCGGTTCGCAAAGCCGCTATTACCGAGTCTTCCAGGGGTTCGCATTTCGCAGGTACCAATCTAGATAATCCATCCGCATGACCAATTTCCTTCGACGGTAGGAACTCTAGTTTGAAATTATAATTCAATAATATAGTTCCCCATCTCAGAAGTCTGTTAGCTGTGTAAACTGGTAGTCATTTTTTCGATCCGAATATAGTGAGAAGAGGTTTATGGTCAGTTTGAAGAGCAAACTCTCTTCCATATATGTATCTGTGGAAGCGAGTTTTGGCGAATATTATGCCTAACGCTTCTTTCTCAATTTGCGAATAATCCCACTCTGCTGGTAACAACGATCTTGATGCGTGAGCTATAGGTTTCCTTGTGCCATCCTGCATCTTGTGCAATATACAAGCTCCCACTCCGTGTGAACTTGCGTCACTAGCAATGATAATTTCCAGTTTGGGATCAAAATGCGTCAGTACTAGATCAAGCGTTAATTTCTTCATGATCTCCTTAAAAGCTTTCTGACAATCTTCCGTCCAGTTCCATTTGTTATCTTTTTTCAATAATTCATTGAGGGGAGACTTCAATTTGTGCATGTTTTCAATGAATTCACCGTAATAGTTCGCTAGACCAAGAAAGCTTTGCAACCCTGCGACATTTTTCGGCTCAGGCATATTTTTTATTGCAGATGCCCTAACTGGATCTGGTTTTCTGCCACTTTCATTGATTATATGTACTAGATACTTGATTTCTTTTAGAAAAAAATCGCATTTTTCTCCTTCACTTTAAAACCCAAATCCTGAATTCTTTTAAAGACTTCTTTAATATGCGTTGCGTATTCTTCTACATTATCGCTTTTGATTAAAATGTCATCTAAATAAGCAGTAGCAAAGTTCTGTCCCATGAGCATGATATCCATAGTCTGTTGAAAGATTGAGAGTGCTACTTTTATCCCAAATGGCAATCTGTTAAATTTGTAAAGTCCTTTGTGAGTATTGATAAATAAAATTTTTGTACTTTCTTCTTCTACTGGAATCTGAAGATAAGCTTCGCTTAAATCAATCTTAGAAAATACCTTACCACCGTTAAGCTTGGTAAATATTTCCCCCGGGCTTGGCAATGGGTAGTGATAATCCTTGATAGCCTTATTTAACCCAGACGAGAAATCTGCGCAAACACGTGTTTCTCCGGATTTTTACTTTATATAGACCACTGGTGCCGCCCATTCACTGAATTCGATTTTTGAAAGGATTCCAGTTTGTACCAATCTATCTAACTCCTTGTCAGTTTTTTCTATGGTTGCGAAAGGCACGTTTCGCTTTTTCTTGAATACTGGCTGAACATTTTCCTTTAGTTCAATTTTAGCTGCAAACTTATGGCATCGTCCCAAACCGCTCGAGAATACTTCGGGAAATTGCCTGTGTAGTTCTTCTTTTAATTTTGTAGCTTCTGACGGTTAGCTCTCTATTTTCTTACAAAATGAGCTAATGGGTAAATCCCATACGTCAAATTTTTGCATCCAATCCGTGACCACCAAATTTTCTGTGTCTTTCATTACAAATATCTTCAATTTTTTCGTTTTACCATGGAATTTTACGTTTAGAATTATTTCTCCTTCAAAATTGATACGCCCCCTGTAACAGACTTGGCGATTTTCTGTGTATGCATCATGGTCGGTCTATTTAGCTTCCTCCATGTCTGTAAATTAATTATAGTTAGATCCGATCCTGAGTCTAACTATAATTTTAACTTCTTATTTAAGATCTCAAGTTCCACGTATTTTCTTGTGTTTAGTTTGTCTTCGTAGTCCATTCTAGTAGTTCTTACTCTACTAGTGTTTTTTTTTGTTTGTTTTTTTTTTTTTTTTGTTTCTGCATTGAGATGCCTTATGTCCCATTTTTTTCCCAAGCTAAACAGTTCTTGTATTTAAATCGACAGTCTTTATTCCAGTGGAATCCACCACATCTGTAACATGCAGATGGTGGGAGGGCTTATATTTGCTTTGATCTCTGTCATTAATCGCCTTATACCTTGTAATTTTTTCTTTATCATAAAATGTTTGTTTTTCTTTCGTGGGGGTGAAAAAAATAACTTTTTGTTCAACTTACGTAAGTGTGCTACTCCCGATTCCTCGATATCCTTAGAGTCTTTTTTTATACTCAAGCATTTTTGGCAGTCTTCTGAGAATTTTTGTAGCGTTAATCCAGGCTTGTTTTGAAGCTTCGTGAGCATTCTTCTTTGCATTTCACTGTCCTTGGCTGAGATTAATCCCTGTACGAAAATAAAAAATTTAAAATTGTCCAGAGTCAATTCTGATAATTTAAAGTCATCGCAAATGTTTGCTCACAATTGTGGCGAACGTGGAGTAGTCCTCATTTTCGCTTTTTACGAGGTTGAGACATTTCCACCTTTTGTGAAAAAGTGAAGTCTTTGGACTGAAGAGCTCCGTAAGGCATGTAACTGCCTCGTGAAACGTCAAATCGTTTGTCTTTTTCGGTAGAATATAGTCCACGAATTTTGTGTACTCCTCTGTTCCCAAATTCCTGAGTAATAAACGTAGCTTCTTAGCTTCCGTCCAATTTTGGCAATCAATGTTGAGAATGGCCTCATGACGTCTGTAATAGTCCCCGAAATTTTTATCATCTAAAGAGTATTTAAATGTTTCTACTGTGTTCCAAACTGCGTCTTGAGAAAAAGTCGCCTCTTTTTCGATATTCTTCTGTTGTGCGTTAACCGTTCCTTTTAATATTAATTCCTGGAGTTGCATTTGTCTTTCTTCATTTATTAGCTGTCTTTCCTCGCTTCTTCTTATAAACTCAAGCATTGCTTTTTGAAAATCTTCCATTTTTTAGGGAGTGACGAAATTTTTCTTCTATCTCTTGTGTACGTTCTTTTATGTTCGTCGTTAATTTGTTGTTCTCTGTGTGAGTTCCTTCGAGTCTTGTCGCCAAGTTGTTGCGGTCGACTTGACTCTCGAATTTCCGTCGCCAAGTTATTGTGTTGGCGAGCGAAAAAAAATTTTTTCCCGTACGTATCCGTACTCTTCGTCGTCAAGTTGTTGTGTTGACAAGAGAGAATTTTTTTTTTCGTGTGGGTCCGAAGTCTTTGTCGCCAAATTATTGTGGACGCTGGCAACGGATTTTTTTAATTTTTTTAAGTCCTCATGAAGTGCGAAATCCTCGTCGCCAAGTTATTGTGGATTCCGTGGATGGAATCAGGCTCAAATAAATAACAACGCCAGTAATTGAGATAGAATAATAAGTGTATTAAACGTAAAAATACAGACTTGAATTAAAGATTAGTAGTCCAAGAATGCGGGTTAGTAGGAAGTATATGTATAAGTCTCTGTAAGTAAAGCCGTAATCATCTTTCTCTCTCTCTCTCTCTCTCTCTCTGGACTCTTGTATAACTCTCTGAGAACACCCTGTGTCTGTCTCCGTATCTCTCAACCTGTCTCAACGTATCTCAATGTATCTGCACGTATCTTCACGTATCTCAACGTATCTCAACAGCAGGTATTCTCTCTGTCAGTATAAGTATACTTTGGACGAGTCCATCTTATGTAAAAAGCCCACAACAAATATACTAACGAACTTATGATAATCCAAATGTAATTTCTGAAAAAATATAGAACTTCAACTGAAATAAATTTGATGGGTGTGAATTTCCTTTCAGAATGAATTTGCTATCTGTTGGATCAATGTAAGTCAGGAGTTGCCAGCTAAAAATTATCTGGTTATTGAGAAAACTTAAGTGGTTAGTATGAAAATTGTGATTTCCTGGCCCGTTATAGATATGGCCTTGGGCATGGCTGATTATGTAGGGAGAAAAAAAAGGTAGTCATCAGACCTTGTAGAATGCAGTGAAAATATTGTACAAGGAAGAACACTGGAGAATAAGACGTCTAAAAGAATCGGCACATATGTTATCCTTAGTAGACCTATAAATAAATGCGATATAGTTGTCGCTAACAAAGAAAAACAGATTACAGCAAGTCTTCAATATCTGCAGCAGCAGTATCTAACAAGAGAGAAGCCTCAATCAGACATGACAAGCAAAAGCAGTCATCAGCTCTATCCACAAAAAATTATCCCACGGGACAATAGCCTAGTCGATTAAAGTGCTGGATCGGGAATTTGGTGATATAGAAAATGTGAGTTCAATCCCAGGAAACATGTACTTGAAATTAGTACCAAAAATGGACGAGAACAGTCTAACTTGTAGATTAAGTAAAAGGTTCCGTTCGGAATTCTTTGTAGGTAACCAGGATCGATATATATCTGATGAAGGCCGTATGGCACAAAGACCAAAACCTTGTGATAACAACAACAAAGATGCGAACAATAAAGTGTAAATGCTATAGACTAGGACTCAGTGTACTTCCTGCTCTTCCCTACTACTGACAATGGACTGCTTCTACTTAGAAATATAACAAGTAACCACATTAGAGGAGGATTTGAGTAGCATTTGATTTACACAAGTATTTCCGTTCTATGTATGAGTATTTAATAAACCTCTTCATCTTTGTTTCCTCTACTTAGTCTTCTGCTTCTTCGATACTCTCTCTAACTACGGCCTTCCTGATTCTCGGCTAATTTGAACAAAGACAACATTACAACAGTAAATAATGATAACTTCTCATCCCAAAAATTCAGACAGAAATTGTGAGTAATGATGCAGTGAAAAACTTTTAGCTCCGTGTTATGAAGGATATTACAAAGGATATTATGAAGGATGTTAGCTAGTACACAAGTGTATTAACAGGTATTTTACCATACTAGGCAATTTTCATTTACATTAACGTATTTTGATGCTCAATTCTCAAGAATACAGCAGCACATCACAAATACTACACCAAAATCTACACAACAGCAACAGCCGACAACCCCTTAGATAACACATACACAACAAAATGTCAAACAGAAACTATCAAAAGTGGTATGAAGGTGTCATGGCCAGAACGTTTTAAGGTATATATACATTATAAAGATTGATTGCTCATTTACTTGCAGTAATGACATTTAATCTGAGGAGGTATTGTGGTAACCAAAACCACTAACAATAAATAAAATGGAACGTAAGTAGCGTAAGTGGATTACCTCCCTAATATATATAATCACATGGCTAGAATCACGTAATATTAGCATAAAAACAGGGGGATTTCAAAAACCTTCCTCTTTTCCACATTTTTCTGTTCCTTGAACAGCTGCTGCCGATCATGTAAGTAATTTTGCTGCAATCGTCAAGGACTTACAAGCACTCATACACACACCAACACATATATTCACACAGTTACTCACTGTTTACAAATATTGTAATTTTGGTGGCAATATATTGTTGTTTTTTATTTATTTTAAACCGGAAAATATTTGTTTATTTGTTCTTCATTTATATTTGAAATGTTTAACAGCCATTGCTAGAAGTAGGGACCATAACAATGTATAAACCCCTATGAACCATAATGATGTGTGTGCCAAAGTTGGGGCCACAGAAGTAAAACACGGAACACGGATTAGAAGTAAGAAAGATATATTAACAACAGGTTACAGAGATAGTGTAAGCAGAGCTTACTATAAGTTAGTGTCCAACACTGGTAGTCGTACGAGACTCTCACTGTCTCTCTATGTCACTCTCTATCACTCTCTGTCACTATCTATCACTCTCCTGTAGAGTGCTATGTCGCCTACTTAATATAGGCCTGGAAGAGTCTATTGTGTAGGTAGTTTCCGGTCTCACAATACTCCGCTTCCAAAGAGTTTTCTTTTTGAAAAGGAGAGAAAAAAAAACTTAATACTTTTTCCTCTTGGGATTTATTGTTTCTCAGCTGGAAGTAGAGATTTTGATGCGTGAGCCACAGCTTTTCGCGAACCGTCTGGCAGTTTATGTAATATGCAAGCGCCTATGCCGTACGAGCTTGCATCACTTGCGACTATGATGTCGAGACTAGGGTCGAAATGTGTGAGGGAGAGGTCTGAAGTAAGAGTTTACTTTATCTTCTCGAATGTGTCTTGGCATTCCGGAGTCCATGACCATGGTTTGTCCTTTTTTAAAAGTTGGTTTAGAGGCCTTCTCAAATTTTGCATGTTCTTAATGAACACTTGGTAAAAATTAGCTAGGCCGAGGAAGCTTTGTAACGCTTGAACGTTATCTGAGGCCGGCATGTTTCTGATCGCGTTGGCTCTTTCTGGATCCGGCCGACGACCATCTTTATTTATAATGTGACCTAAGAATTTAATCTCTGGTAAGAAAAAGTCACACTTTTCCTCCTTAACCTTAAATCCGTATTCTTGTATCTTTTCGAATACGTTTATTATACGGTTCCGGTGATCTGCTGTAGTTTTACTAGTAACTAGTATATCATCCAAATAGCCTGTTGCGTAGTCAAGATCGCCCAGCATGGCGTCCATGACCTGCTGGAAAATTGCAGGCGCAACCTTTACTCCAAAAGCCAGCCTGTTGTATTTGTACAACCCTCTATGGGTGTTTATGCAGAGCAATTTAGAACTTTCTTCTTCCACCTCTATCTGAAGGTATGCGTCCGAGAGGTCGATTTTAGAAAAAAATTTCCACCATTGAGTTTATTGAAAATTTCTTCAGGGCTTGGGAGAGGATAGTGGTGATCTTGCAAGGCATCGTTTAACCCTGTGGAAAAATCTGCGCATACTCGTATTTGATTAGACTTCTTTATTACGTAGACCGTAGGTGCTGCCCACTCGCTGAAATCTGTTTTTGACAGAATACCTGCTTGTTCGAGTCTATCTAACTCTTTATTGATTTGCTCTAGAGCAGCGAAAGAGACATTCCGTTTCTTTTTGAATACCGGTTGTGCACCGTCCTTCACCTTGAACTTAGCTTTCATTTTAGTACATTTCCCAAGGCCGCCAGAAAAAACCCAGGGAAATTGTTGTTTGAGTTCCTTTTTTAGATTTACCAAATTGGACGTTGTACTTTGTATCTTGCGACAAAATGTACTCATTGGGCAATCCCAAAGATTGAATTTTTCTATCCAATCAGTTCCAAATAAGTTGTCTGAAGTTTTTAATACGTAGGCTTTGAGCTTTTTGGTAACTCCATTTAGTGTTGCTGTAAGTATTACCTCGCCTAAAATGTTAATATTTTCGCCAGTTACGGATTTTGCTGTTTTATCCGTTTTTAATAAGGTCAGCTTGTTCAATTTTCGCCAAGTACGCCAGTTAATGGTTGAACTATCATAACCCGAGTCAAGCTGGAATTTAATGGACTTATTGAAAATATCCACAGTTACATATTTTCTTAAATTCCTATCAACAATACTGTCAGATTGAGCTTGCCTGATTTTATTTTTGGGTTTTCTCGTTCTGTTGGCGTACCAGCACGAAGCTAAAGTATGACCACTTTTATTGCATTTTTTGCAATATTTTTTGTTCTTAACTGGACAAAATTTCATCCAATGCCATTTACCACAATGGTAACATGGTCCGGGCGGTTTCTTTAACTTATTTTGGTTTTGGTTACTGCGTAATTTAGGACATGAGATTTGCCTTTTGTCTTTTTGAGGGGAATAGGAGGTAGACTTACTTCTGATTTTATTAATCTGAGTCACACCTGATTCCTCGATAGTGTTTGAGTCACGCTTTACAGATATTACTCTTTGACAGTCCTCTGCCAGTTTTTGGAGAGTCAATCCTTGTTCGATCTCAAGCTTAGTCAGTACCCGTCGTCTGACTTCGGCGTCTTCTGCAGATACTAGACCTTGTGCGAAAATTAAGCACTTAAAATCATCGGCAGTCAGTTCGGCTAGTTTAAAATCATTACATAGTTTGTTCACCGATGCTGCAAACGTTAGAAAATCTTGCTGGTTGTCTTTGACTATGTTCAGGCATTTCCAACGTTTGTGGAACAAGGTTGTGTTAGGCCCGAATAGTTCCGATAGGAGCTTAATCGTCTCTGAAAAATCCAAGTCAGTCGTTTTCTTGGGTAGTATGAAGTCTACGAACCTACTATGTTCTGCAGTTCCCAGTTTTCTCAATAGTAGACGTACCTTTTTTTTACTGGGCCATTGTTCACAGTCTACGTTGAAAATATCTTCGTATCACCTGTAAAAAGCCTGGAACGTTTTGTCTTCCTCTGGTACGTATTCAAAGGTTTCCATTGAATTGTAGATTATACTCTGGGAGAATATTGTATCTTTTTCAGAGTTTGAGCCTTTTAATGCATTTAAGAGTAATTTTTTAAGTTGTTTCTGTTGTAGTTCAGCATTCTGAAGCGTAATTTTTGGGAATTCCATTTGCTGTTTATGTAAATCCAAAAATAGTTGTTGTTGTCTTTCTTCTGATTTTTGTTGCTGGTCCAAATTTAGTTTTAACATTTGGGCAACTACTTTTTGCAAATCGCTTTTTTTTGTTGCTTTGAAACACGTGTACTAAGAGGAGGTACACAAAAAATCTTGATAGATTTTTGTGTCTTTTTTTTTCTTTTACAGAAAAAAAATATGGATAGACAATAGTTAAACTAAACTAATTATGTGTGTTTAGCTTTTTTTCCGTGGTTCCGTTAATTTTAACGTAATTGAATAATTTTTCACCACACTTATGCATTTTTTATAGAGGTACAAAAAGAAGAAAACTCACCTCAGTGAATTTGAGGGGAGAATAATTTTATGCCCGAGTTCCACTCAGTTACATAAAAAAATTTTCGATAGTTTTTTCCGAAAACTTGAGTAGAATGGTAGTACTTGATCTTGTGTTGTCAGTTTTTTTACGAACAACGGTTTTTTTTCTGTGTGTGTGGGTGTGTAGAAATCGTTCTCGTATTGGACAGACTTTAATATTCCGTAGATGTCGAATCGCTAGTTTGTCAATGGCGTTTGGTATTGGAATATATGTAGACGCTGGGTGTTTAGCTTTTAGATCGCTAATGTATGAATACCAGCTTAATTTCACGTTCAACACTGCTGTTGGAACGCTTGGAGTTTCTGTGTATTTTTCAAGTACTGTCGCTATTGATACGGTGAGAACGAAATTCTCGAATCTTCTCTGTCGCCACTGTTGTGGGACTGGCAAGGTATTGCGGTTTTTCGACGTGAATGCGTTTCTAGAATTCTTCGTCGACCCAGATGTGGGATTGGTAAGGTATCTAGGTTTCGCCGTGAGTGCGTTTCTAGAATCCTCGTCGCCACTGATGTGGGTGTCAAAGTTGGGCCCAGAGAAGTAAAACACGGAACACGGATTAGAAGTAAGAAAGATATATTAACAACGGGTTACAGAGATAGTGTAAGCAGAGATTACTATAAGTTAGTGTCCAACACTGGTAGTCGTACGAGACTATCACTGTCTCTCTGTGTCACTCTCTATCACTCTCTGTAGAGTGCTATGTCGCCTACTTAATATAGGCCTGGAAGAGTCTATTGTGTAGGTAGTTTCCGGTCTCACAATACATAATTACACTGCCAATTTTCAGTATCTATTTGAAATTAAAAACTAAAAGAAAAAAGATCACGCGTAAGTTCATTGCGGATTAAATAAAAACAAACCACACAAAATGACAGAACAATTATTGGTAATCAACGTTGGAATGATACCTCTGAAATTTCGCCAAGAATTTAAGTTCAATATATTTCCCTTGAAAATTTAGACTATCCACCATCCACACCATTCAAACAAGAATTGAAAAAGAGGTAACATATGAATAAATCATTGAATGGTGCTGAGAAATTGTACAATAAACCAAATAAAAATTCTATTTCTGTTCGTGTGCGTGTTTTCATCGTACAAATATGTATGCGTATCGGTGTCTGTTTTTATTCAATATGTGTGGGTATATATATATATAAATAAATCTTAGAACTATATTAGAATGAACCATATATCTGAGTGCGTGTTTATGTGTTCATTATACAAATATTTCGTAAGGGTGTTGCTCTCTGTTTTTATTCAATATACGCATGCACATATATAAATAAATCATAGAACTATATTGCAATATAAACCAAATAAAAGTGTGTTTGTATATGTGTGTGTGTGTGTATTCATCATACAAATATGCAGTATGCGTGTCGCTGTATGTTTTTAATCAATGTGTATGTGCGCATAACTACATTAATGAACCAAATAAAAATATTTTACGTGCGTGTGTGCGTGTGTGTTTGTCGTAGTCATCGTCAGCTTTATTTCGTATCGAAGAAATTAATTTCTTCTTTCTTTACTGATCACTTCCTTTATGATGATGGTGTTGATGACTACATTGACCACCAACGTGCAGGTTCAGGACTAGGGCCTTTCTGCTTCATCAAAACTTGATCCCGTCATCCATTCCCTATTGCTGTTTGGCTTTACAAGAGTTGGTTGAAGGTGAAAAAAATCAGATTAGAAGAAAATGCTGATAGCATGAATTTGTTTAAGGTGAACATCAACTTGCCCGGAAGTGACCCACACACTTGATTTCATGACTTTCCGTTCAACCATTGAGATCTGTTGTAATCATCACCCACGTATTCCATCGTTGGGGTCTTGGGGTTGGTTGCGCTTAGTCTGGGTCTTCGTCTTCGACCTACCAGGAGTTTAGAACTCTGGACAACATTGTTGCTGGACCAGGCAAGACCCTCCACCACAAGAAGTGACCATCAGAGGTACGAACATAGAAACATCGACACACAGAGTAGACACACATATCTATTTTTACACTGGATGTCGGAAGGAGTAAACAGTTCGTCATCAAATGTTATTTTAATGACAATAATAGAAACAAAACAATAAGTGAATGATAAATGATAGGGAAAGAAATCTCCGATACTGAATTCCAAAAAACAAAACAAACATTACGACCCCATAGGCTTTTCCTACAAATTTGAAAATACATCCTCATCTATAAAAATGTACATCACAATCAATAAATAAGAAAAGGATAAAATAAATAAATAAAATTATCGGCAAATGTTGTTAAAATGTTTGATAGGGAAAGAAATCTAAGATACTGAAGCAATCCAATAATCAAAGACAAACATTATGACTCAAAAAAATGCTTTTCCTACAATTTCGAAAATTACACCTTCTTTCATAAAACAAGAAAAATGTTACGCTTCAATATTATAGAGTGGAATTATTCATGCCAATGTATAAGTAATTTAAGAAAAAAATTAACGTCATTCAATATGTAGTATGCGTGTCGCTGTCTGTTTTTATTGAATATCCGTGTGTACATATATAAATAAATCTTAGAAGAACTAAATTAACGAAATAAAATAGGTCTTGGTGCATGTGTGTTCACCATACAACTATGCAGTATGTGTGTAGCTGTCTGTTTCTTTTGTCTGTTTTTTGTTTTTGTTTTTGTTTTATTTATTTATTTTTTGTAATGTTTATAATAAATAAATAAGAGAACTAAAATAAACCAAATAAAAGTCAGTTTCGTTGCGAATATGTGTTCATACTACAAATATGCGTGGTGCTGGTGTGGGTTACAGCGTACCCGGATTAAAAGGAGAATTTAATACTGGATACCCTGCCCACAAAATACAACGCAAATTTCAAGAAAAGACAACACGATAAGGAACGTTTGTAGAAAATAGAATATTGTATATTTAATGTCATTCATGCAGAATAAACAAATTTGTATATTTTTATATCTTGTTGAATAGAGTAAAAAAGATTAATGCTTTAGTTCGTTTAAGCAAATGTGATTTGAACAAAAAAATGTCTATGTGTTCGCTGTCTTTCAACAGAGTAGTAGAGTAATGTCTGTTTCTTTTGTTTTTGTGTATCCGCCGAGTAGGTGGAAAGGAAAAAGGGGCGATTAATTTAAGTTGAAAAAGAGAGTGTGAATGAAAAATAAAAGATAAGAGGAAAATGTACTTATCGGGTTGAATTGTTTTGGAGTCAGTTCTAAATTTGTTGTTGTTGTTGTTGTTGTTTTCCTTTCCTTCCCCCACTTTCTGCTCTTAGTGTCGGGTTGAGTCAGTGACGGGTTGAGTCAGTGACGGGCCCGACTGTCAGTCTTCTGTCCTCTATGATCTCTGCGCCCTTCTGACTGGTGATTGACTTGAGTCTCTCTATTTATAGCTGACTTCTTTTCTTTTTTTTAGACTGGATCGTTATCTTTTTTTTAGTTTAGCAAATCGCCTGCTTTCAGAAAATTAATTTCACACCTTATTGCGAAATCTGTTTTGTAGTCGTTTTGATCCGATTTTGCCGGTGTGCAAATCTACTTTGTGTTTTTCAGTTATTTGTTGGAATGATATAGGATTTGTATACCATACTGGCTGTTTTTATTGAAAATATAGATAGATTTTTTGCATGTGCAGATATATAAGTAAATATTAGAATGAAACAGATAAAAATGTTTGTCTGCGTGTTCAACATATGTATTTATGCGTATCGATGTCTGTTTCGAACGTTCTAAAAATGATTGAAAAAATATCATTTTTAAATGATCAAAAATCCATTGGTTTTTCCTCTTAATAACAAAGATTTTGACAATTTTTTTTTAATTTTGGGTCATTTTTTCATAATGTATAATTTGACAAAATCTAGGTATTATCCAACTCAAACAGAATTTTCAGGGCTTATTCATTAATAAATGACTATTTTACTTAATATGTTATCACATTAAAAAAACTCTTTAGAGTAATATTGGGGGGTATGTTTCCCATCAATTTTTCGATATCGTATACTTTTAATTTGGAGGCGGTGGTGTTCGTTTTTTTTTTTTTTATTTTTTTTACGGTTATATAAAAAGGAATCTTAGAATTGCTGTGTTCATCAGAAAATTAAATTTTTTTACTAGTGGAGTGAAGAACGATAAGAGTTCTAAGATATATATATATATATATATATATATATATATATATATATATATATATATATATTATATATATATGTGTGCGTGTGTGTGTGTGCGTGTGTTTTATATTTCCGAGCGCTTTCGGCTATACCTTTAGCCATTATCAAGGATGATTCGATTTTTAGCTTAGTCTTTTTTTTTGCAGGTGGATGCAGTTAATATATTTGTGTTTTCTACTAGTATGTTCCTAATGGAATCGGGTAAATCTGTGTGTGTGTTTAAATGGGTTCTAATGGAGCTGTGATCAGATAGATGTAACATAAGGCATCTGAATAAGCATGTAGTTGTGTAACCGATTATTTATGAGTCCGGTTTGATCAGGAACACAGTTCCATAAGGGGCATTGAACTCATCGATAATGTTCTTTGTAATTTTGACTTAACTAGTGTGTTGTTATTTTTAAGGATAAGGTTAGCTGTCTTAAATTTTTTATAATAGATAATTAATTTGATTTTTTTTATTCGAATCAATTGGAGTAGTATATTTCTTTATAATATGCCTTAGAGAAGATTCGTCTTGTTTGTAATTAATATGCATTTGGTTTTTGTAATAAATGTGTATGTGATTTTTGGCTGTGTGTTCGCTATCGTTATTATTATACTTGCTTTGGGGAGGAATCGTCTAATTTGGTGGTCTATAAGGTAGTTAGAGAAGCCGTTATTGATTAGTGTTTGTTTAACGTTGTTAAGTTTTTTGAGGAAGAGTAGTCGAGAAGATGAGTTCTGGTGTGCTCTATTTAGAAAGTTTTTCTTACTGCTATTTTGTACCTAAGTAGACATTCGCTTTTGAAGTTAAGGTGGCTCGAGTTTTTGCTGGTGGGGTTTTGTATAATGATGTAATGAAAGTGTTATTGCTGTATTCTACGAGAACATCTAAGAATGGAAGTTTGTTTTTTTGGCTAAGTTCATATGTAAAGTTAAGGAAAGAGTTTTTCTCATATGTGGTCTTAGGTGTCTCTATTTCTTTAATGTTATTTGCTAAAATGAAAATATCATCTACGTAGCGAACATATATTTTCGGTTTGCGGACCTGTGTAAATATAATATTTTCTAGGTAGGACATGTAATAGTTGGAAAAGCATGGCCCGAGTGGATTTCCCATACTAACACCATTAGTTTGGGTGTAAATGTTGCCATTATGGTCATAAAATGGGACTTTGGTTGTGCATGCGTGTAGTAATTTTTTTTTAGGATGGATGGTTTGATGGATGGCGGAGTGATGGAATTATTATTATATACAGAGTTGAGGATAATGTCAATAGTTTGGTCGACGGTGACGTTTGTAAATTAGTTTTCGACGTCAAGTGACACTATTATACACTGGTTTGTTTTCTTTGTAGTTTTTAAAATTTGCAGGGATTCGTGGGTGGATGTGATGCTGTAATTGATGGAACGATTTCATAGGCAACTTAAGGCAGCACTAGCAGCAAGTGATGACTCCAGGACTTGGCTGGAAAACCTACCACTGATTTTACTGTCATTAAGAAATGTAGTCAAAGAGGACTTAGGATGTTTTTGGGACTACGCCAACACTCCCTGGACAGTTCGTGGAAAAGCATACTCCTTGCAGACCGACTACCTATTTCGTCCAGGCTTTTAAACAAAAAATGGAAAACCTAGCTTTTACTCCAACGCGTGCCCAAACAAGGGAGTTCTTTACGCCGAAAAATGTAGACAGTTGTGATTACGTCTTCCTGCGAAAAGGTGCAGTTAGAAGACCCTTAACCCCTACGTATTCTGGTCCACATAAAGTAATTAATAGAACGTCCAAGCATTTTACTTTACTTTTGCACGGAAAGCCTAACACAGTGTCAGTCAACCGGTTGAAACCGGCTTACATCGATTTATCTCATAAATCGCTTCCTGACCCTGAGCTAGCATCTTCGACCCAGCCAGCGCAGCTTGCACCTTCAATACCACCCGCGGAAGTTACTACCAAGTCTTGCAGACATGTTCATTTGCCTAGCAGATTTAAAACGTATATTACATATTGAGAAAAATTTCTCTCAAAAACTTTTACAATCTGCGGGGGAGGGGGGTTATTGTAGAATCAGATATCTACAATTTTTTTTAAATCTTAAATTTTGTGCAAGTTAAACACATAGAGGCTCCAAACCAAATATAACAACTGATGTATTTTGATTGGTTGTAAAATATTAATTAGGTGTCGTCAACTACGTCCGAAGGTACCGACTCAAATTTTGACCTCCAGTTGACGCCATAATATGTAAACATGTTCACGAGCCTCACCACGTGACCAAGAGAACTAATAAAAACGAAACTTCGACACGACTTGGTCAGTGGGCACTTAAAATATTGAACCAATTCACTTGACTTCATTGGAAATCAACACAGCAACGGAGACGAACTTTATCTTCAATACAACAACAAACCTTGTCAACCATTTCCAGGCTTAACGCTCACTCCCACAAAATATTCTATTCCACAAGAAGAATCTCTGGTTAATGAGCGATAACTCTATAACAATCAGTGAGTCCAGAACACTACTTTTTTCTATTTAATACAAAAACAAAAACAACTGTTTAATTTTCCTATAAAAACAATTATAGCTAACTGCACCTTCTCATTTTCATACATACAGTACAGTAACTCAAATTCTTTCAGTAACACACACCAAAGAACTTTATTGTGTTTATCAACTTTTGCACTATATATTATGTATTTGTTGTGTTTAGAAAAAATATTTATTGTTGAACAAATTCACAATTTCTTCTACTTGATTATTTCTCTTGTTGTTGTCTTTGTTATATTTGATATTGTAAAAATTGTAGAGAGGGTCAGTTTTTATTTCTATTTATAACCAATACAAATTGGCTGACCCACTATAAATTGGTGATCCCGAAGTTCAAATGTGCAAAGCAATATTTTAAAAACAGCATTTTATAAGAGAAATACTTTAGTTGTCACGTTTTAAACGAAAACAATGGAAAATTCTACCAGCGAACATATTGAAGCGGCAATTTCCATTAGTCTACCGACGTACAACCACACCAACGTTCAAGTGTGGTTTGCGCAGTTAAACGCAATTTTTAATGCAAGAAAGGTCACGTCCCAACATGCCCGTGACGCTTTTGTAGTCGAGAAACTTCCCTCAGATGTAGCATTAGAAGTAGCAGACCTCCTTAGTGAGATGCCGGCGGAGAAACCGTATGATACTTTGAAAGATGCTATACTATACCGCACGGGCGAATCAGAGGAACGTCGGTTGCACGATTTGTTTAATAACCTTCATTTGGAACACTATAAACCTTCCCAATTGCTTAGAAAGATGAAAGTTTTACTAGGTGACAATACCATGTCTGACACAGTCCTCCGTAAACTATGGATGGATAAACTGAGCCCACAAACGTCACAAATATTAGTGTCACTCCAGGACGATTTGGACCTACAGCAATTGGCAGAAATCGCGGACAAAATATATGAGAATAAACCTCCGGGAACTGCTTCTGCGACACCTTTACAGCCTATTGTCTCTTCAGTCCGTGACTCACAAGAGCTATCTAAAATTAAAGATTGTATATCCGAGCTTACCTCACAGTTACAAGCTCTACAAACCGCTATGCATCAACAAAATCGCACACCCAACAATTTCACTAGACGACCACGTCCATCACATCATACTAGGCGAAGATCACGTTCCACATCCAGAAGCAGGCCTATATTTAATACCTGTTGGTATCATTTAAAATACGGACAACAAGCGCGGCATTGTACGAAACCGTGTAACTTCGACATGAACGCAGCTAAGGATAACAACACACAGCAGTCGGGAAACGACTGTCCCGGCAACAAGTAGAGACGTTTGCTGCCGGAGGGATGCCAAAAAGTCGTCTCTTTTACATCCGAGATGAGAACTCCGGCTACTTGTTTTTAGTGGACACTGGGGCACAAATTAGTGTAATATGTTGACTAGAAAGACAGATTATACATTACAAGCGGCGAATGGATCTTCAATCCAAACATATGGTGAAACCTCGTTAACCCTAAATCTGGGATTTAGGCGATATTTTCCGTGGGTATTCACGATAGCCCAAGTTCGAACCCCAATCCTAGGAGCGGATTTCCTCGCCCACTTTAACTTGTCCGTTAATATGTCTTCCCTTTCTTTGGAGGATAAAACGACCAACATTACAAGGAAAGGAATTACATTTATCTATACGAGCACATGTATCAGCGCAACTCTACCTGAAGCCAACGGAATGCAGGATCTGTTACAAAAATATTCACAAATTACAACACCATTCCGGTATACAGAAACCGTTCGTCACAATGCTGAGCACCATAATTTTACTACGAGCCCAACCACGTATTCATCTCCACGGCGATTGAGCCCTGATAAATATAAACTGGCGAAAGCCGAGTTTCAGCACATGCTGGACCTCGGTATAATTAGATCTTCTTCGAGTCCTTACTCATCTCCTCTTCATATGGTTCCAAAACCGGACTCAGGAGCTTGGAGACCTTATGGCGACTTCCGGAAGCTGAATGCTACTACAATTCCGGATAAATACCCTATCCCGCACTTGCACGATTTCGCAGTGGGTCTGCAGGGCGCCACAGTCTTCACCAAACTTGATCTGGTAAAAGCATTCCACCAGATACCAAGGAAGACATCCATAAAACAGCAATAACTACCCCTTTTGGCTTATACGAATTTGTGAGAATGCCATTTGGTTTAAGGAACGCCGCACAATCTTTCCAACGGCTTATAGACGAAGTGCTGAGAGGCTTACCTTTCACCTTTGCCTATATTGATGACGTCCTTATCGCCAGTAGAAACAAGCCCGAACATCGTCATCACGTTGGACAAGTTTTCCAGCGTCTACAGCATTTTGGCCTTAAGTTAACGCAGAGAAATGTATTTTTGCTGTGCCCTCACTTAAATTTTTGGGGCACGTCATTGATGAAAAGGGAATAACGCCCTTACCTGAGAAAATAGAATCTATTTCAAATTTCTCACAACCAACTTCACTCCGGCAGTTACGCCGATTCTTAGACCTCATTAATTACTACCGGAGGTTCATTCCTGGTTTTTCCCAGATTCTTATTCCCCTCACAGATTTACTGCAACAACAGCGTCAGAAGAACTCAAAGATTACCTTGGAAGGCGAATCACTGACTGCTTTTCACAGAGCCAAAGACGCCTTTGCCAACTTTACGAAGTTATCATATATAACCGATGATGACTCAATGATCACACTGACAACAGACGCATCAGGCGACTCAATAGGGGCTGTGATTCACCAGGAACAGGGAGATGCTAAAAAACTTATTTCGTTCTTTTCAGTCATACTAAACTCATCTCAAAAAAGTACAGCGCATTTTCAAAGGAATTACTGGCAATATACTTGGCAATCCGTCATTTCCGTCATCTTTTGGAAGGACGGAATTTTGTGGTCTATACAGATCATAAACCATTAATTTATGCTCTGCACGCCAAGTTGGACAAATATTCCCCAAGGGATATCCGACAATTGGATTATATTTCCCAATATACGTCGGATATCCGCTATGTAAAAGGGGCTGACAATATAGTAGCTGATACCCTATCCCGATCAACGATACAGTCAATCGACGCACAGCCCTTGAATTTCGACTCCTTAGCGGAAGAACAAAAGATTGACACTACTTTGGAATCAGTAAAAGAAAAAACGTCACTACAGTTAAAGCAACACCCTGTGCCATTTGGTAACACTACTGTCTATTGTGATGTATGCACAGGATACTCTAGGCCCTATGTACCACCTTCTTTGCGAAAAAAAGTATTCGAGCATTTCCATTCTCTGTCGCACCCTGGTCGAAGAGCGATGATTAGATGATTAGGGATCGTTTCGTTTGGCCAAAAATGTCCAGTGACATAAAACACTGAACACAGACTTGTTTAAAATGCCAGCAAACTAAAATACAACGGCATAGCAAGTCTCTGCCTGGTACATTCTCTAAGCCTGATGGTAGGTTCACCCACATTCACGTTGACTTAGTGGGCCCTTTGCCCGACATTGATGGCTACCAATACTTATTAACAATAATCGATCGTTTCACTCGTTGGCCTGTAGCCGTTCCTTTAAAAGGTATTTCAGCGGAAACGATTTCAAGGTGCATTCTTAGAGAGTGGATCTCTATCTTTGGTTGTCCTTCAATAATAACCACTGATAGAGGTTCCCAGTTCCAGTCAGTCCTTTTCAATGAATTTATAAATTTGTTAGGCGTAAAGCACATTTCTACAACCGCCACTATCCATGTGCAAACGGCCTTGTGGAACGATTTCATAGGCAACTTAAGGCAGCACTAGCAGCAAGTGATGACTCCAGGACTTGGCTGGCAAACCTACCACTGATTTTACTGTCATTAAGAAAAGAGGACTTAGGATGTTTTTGGGACTACGCTAACACTCCCTGGACAGTTCGTGGAAAAGCATACTCCTTGCAGACCGACTACCTATTTCGTCCAGGCTTTTAAACAAAAAATGGAAAACCTAGCTTTTACTCCAACGCGTTCCCAAACAAGGGAGTTCTTTACGCCGAAAAATGTAGACAGTTGTGATTACGTCTTCCTGCGAAAAGATGCAGTTAGAAGACCCTTAACCCTCACGAATTCTGGTCCATATAAAGTAATTAATAGAACGTCCAAGCATTTTACTTTACTTTTGCACGGAAAGTCTAACACAGTGTCAGTCGACCGGTTGAAACCGGCTTACATCGATTTATCTCATAAATCGCTTCCTGACCCTGAGCTAACATCTTCGACCCAGCCAGCGCAGCTTGCACCTTCAATACCACTCGCGGAAGTTACTACCAAGTCTTGCAGACATGTTCATTTGCCTAGCAGATTTAAAACGTATATTACATATTGAGAAAAATTTCTCTCAAAAACTTTCACAATCTGCGGGGGAGGGGGGTTATTGTAGAATCAGACACCTACAATTTTTTTTAAATCTTAAATTTTGTGCAAGTTAAACACATAGAGGCTCCAAACCAAATATAACAATTGATGTATTTTGATTGGTTGTAAAATATTAATTAGGTGTCGTCAACTACGTCCGAAGGTACCGACCCAAATTTTAACCTCTAGGTGACGCCATAAAATGTAAACATGTTCACGAGCCTCACCACGTGACCAAGAGAACTAATAAAAACGAAACTTCGACACGACTTGGTCAGTGGGCACTTAAAATATTGAACCAATTCACTTGACTTCATTGGAAATCAACACAGCAACGGAGACGAACTTTATCTTCAATACAACAACAAACCTTGTCAACCATTTCCAGGCTTAACGCTCACTCCCACAAAATATTCTATTCCACAAGAAGAATCTCTGGTTAATGAGCGATAACTCTATAACAATCAGTGAGTCCAGAACACTACTTTTTTTCTATTTAATACAAAAACAAAAACAACTGTTTAATTTTCCTATAAAAACAAATATAGCTAACTACACCTTCTCATTTTCACACATACAGTACAGTTACTCAAATTCTCTCAGTAACACACACCAAAGAACTCTATTGTGTTTATAAACTTTTGCACTATATATTATGTATTTGTTGCGTTTATAAAAAATATTTATTGTTGAACAAATTCATAATTTCTTCTACTTGATTATTTCTCTTGTTGTTGTCTTTGTTATATTTGATATTGTAAAAATTGTAGAGAGGATCAGTTTTTATTTCTATTTATAACCAATACAAATTGGCTGACCTACTATAATATATTATATATATATATAAAATAAATGCAATAAAGAAACTACATCTACTGGAAAAGAGTTATGTAAGTCTGTGTCGCGGTTCTCGGACACTCATCAGCAACCTGAAAGATGTTCATGCATACGAGAGACACCAGAAATATCTGGTACAGAGTTTGTATGATACGACTAGTTTGGTCGTGTTTTGGACTTCTACTATCAAGACCGAGGTGCCACCGAATAGAACCACTAAATGATGAGTGTCCAGACATAACACTCATTAGAGCAGTGTTTCTCAACCTTTTTCACTTCAAGGCGCACTTGTCGAATAACTGAAACTCTGAGCCATACTTTAAATTTTAATTTGGAAAAATAAGTCCTGAAATTTGAAAATAGGAAAATAATAAAGAAGTCACCTGAAATAAGCACTTACTTTTAAGACATTACATTGCTTGGAGTCTCTAACTTTTTAAAAATAATGATTTTTTTTTTTTTAATGTAAAAATTATTGATAAATTACTTTTCTTTTAACTTGAGGCGCTCATGGCTACCTTTCAGTGCGCATTGGTGCGCTCGGATGCACTGGTTGAGAAACGCTGCATTAGAGAGAAGCCCGTGTCATCAGTTATTTCTGCATTCTTGTTGTCTGTCTTGAATTTTACTTTTATATGGACGGAGGCTTCTCGAATTGTGTTTTTAAATCTACTTGCAAAGTCAGTTAATTTCCTACCGTTTTTTCACCGTTGGAGGTCTCATGCTCAGCTGGGATGTTGAAAATTCGTTATTTGGTTGTCGTGGGTAGCTGTCAGGTTACGAGTCTTCCATCTGGTGGAATATGCTTTTGTTAAGGAGTTGTTTGGTAATTTTGACGAATTCATCCTCCATTCGTAACATGTTGACGAGTTTTGGCCTGACTTGGATCGTCTGTCTTTTGTTCAGGTTTGCAATAAAGCAGTTGACGTTATTGTCTGGTGCAAATTTTCTGATTTCTCGCATTATATCACATAATGATTGCTGTCACATTAGTAGTTCGTAGTCTATGAGCTTGTAGACTGTCTGTGGAAGATTTTAGAGCAGCCAAGCTTTCTTTTAGGTTCAATTGGAATTCGTCAACGGCTACTTTTTCTTCGCATTTCAAGTCGGTATTGCTGTTCTCTGTTGCTTGATACAGTCGAGAATTTCTGTCCAGCTGAGACCAGTGTAATCTATTTCTTTCGTTCTCTTGCACCAATTCTTATATAGTGCGTATAGTTGCAAGAGTAACAAACAAAAATACAATGTACTGCCGGTGAGGTGGTAAGAAAAGTGGAATGGATGACATGTATCTTCTTTGAATTTCTCAAATCCGGTCCTTTCCAAAATATTTCACTCAAACAATCAACATACTTCCGTTATATTGATGATGTTCTACTTATATATCCTTGTGATACTGATTTACCTGACCTAGTAGATCAACTAAACAAAGTCGAATACACAATGGAATTTACATACGAAATGGAAGAAGCCAATTCCTTACCCTTCCTAGGTATAAAGCTACACCTCATTAACAACAGTTTAAGACAAGGTGCCCACCAGAAATCAACCAACAAAAATGACCTAATAAATTTCTATTTTCATCATAACAACAAAATAAAATCCGGTATAATCATAGGATTCTACCTAAGAGCACTAAGAATATGCAGCCTGGATTATTTACACAAAGAGGTGAAATACATTGAAAACACTTTCAAACTTCTCCAGTATTCTAATTATTTCATATTCAAAGCAAAACAAATAGAATCTAAGCTCCACATAAAATTTGTTAGTACTACATCCAAAACAATAAAATACTTAGTCAATACTAAACAAAGCAATAAGCTAAAACCTGAAAGAGAAGTTCACTCCATCACCTGTAATAATTGTCACAAAAAATACATAAGAGAAACCTCAAGGAATCTAAATAAATGATTATATGAACACAAAAGGGACATTTTATAAAATGATACGTCAAATGTGATGGTTACCCACCATAATGAGACTAACTACAATCTTGACATAAAAAATTCTACTCTGATCAAAGAAGAAAATAATTCACTATGATGGAAATGTCTAGTGAGTGCCAAGATCACAAGGTCATCTACTGTACACTTGTGCCTTGGCTCTTACAACATTTCATCCTGGCAGATCTTCTAACATGACAGTGTGGAATACCTACTTACAAAAGTGATGGAAAGAAAAAAAGACTCTAAATGAATTCAGCTAGATAAAAAAAATTATAAAATTCCTACTACAACTGTGTTGTGTGCATTAGTCCTACCAACATAAATTTATTTCAATGAAGTCCCAAAGGATGAAACGCATCACATTTTCTACTTTATCATACAGTTTCTCCAATACTGTTCTTGATGTATAAAATATATATCGTTATCTCATGTATTATCAATGTATACATTGCATCAAAGGTAGAATGTCCCTTGTGGGCAGGGCGGGGTGAAGAGGTTTGATCTCGAAGATTGTTGTGAACTGGCCTTGCATTGAAGGTTATGTCAGGTCAGTAGAAAAACTGCTGTGAACTGTCTTGAGGGTCACTGAGTGGGTCTTTTTAAGCAGTCAGGGTGGATATATAACTGCATTTTTGTCATGTTGCTTTATCAGCAACCCGAATGCAATGCTTGCAACACAGCACAGAGAGTATCTTTCTTTTTATATTTTTATTTTGCTTTCATAGCATTCACAGCTGTCCAATAGCTTTTGATGTAGAGTAAATCAGAAAGAGGTTTAATTTGAAGCAGAGTTTAATAATTTAGAAAAAATTGATTTTTTTTTCTTTTTAGTCCAGTTTCTTCTTATGAAGACAATTTTCATTCAACAGGAAATAGACTGAACATAGGAATATTTCTTAACTTAATAATTCAGTTATATTCAGTTGCTACTCAGACTATCACATGGACACTCACTTTGACTATTTGATGCATTTTCTTTTTATTTATACCACATGCATGAATGACATAGCATACACAAAATGTACAGAAATATTTAACAAAAAAAATATCCAGATCTATTTAAAAGTATATTACTTGAAGAGTATAAAATTTCTAATAACTTAATAACTATATATGATTAAAAGCTTACACTTTACAGATTAATAATTTGATATGTCTTAAATGCTGTGTAATTTTTATCTTTCTCCATAAATTATAAGTTAATTAAATTTTAGGGATATTGTATAGAACTAATAATTTTCAATAAAAAGATGATCTTAATTAAACCTGAAACTGATTGATTCACAGAATATATTGAAATATTGTGTCCCCTACAATCTGAATCTGTTTAATTTTTAAATTTTACCAAATCTTAATTTATACAAATTTTAAATTCACAAACATGACAATTTTATTGCTTAATTTGTTTGCTTCATTAATGGGACATGTCTTTTTCCAGATTCAAACTAAGCAAAGGATTAACAGGACCAACAAACCATTCTCTCTTTACAATCATCTCATTCCCAACTTCACTGAACCCACCACTCACTGCCTATGAATCAGACTGAGATCTGGGGGAGCTGTTATACTCCATTGCAATTAGAACTCTTTCTGATTCATTCTACATGCTAGCTGAATGTGAGTACCACAAAGGCAGAGAACAAAATATAAAAAAGTCATTTTCTGTGCATCACATCCAGTCTATGAAGTAAGTTCTGGCAGTGGCCAATTGTAAACATTCCCACCAGAAAAAGAGATGCCCCTGGAGACTACCAGACCTGCTTAAAAACAGGTCTGCAAGGATGACCAAGTCCAAACACTTAATATAACATTATGAAATATGTATGTGTGTGTGTGTATGTGTGAAAGAGATACACATATATGTGTGATACATGTGTGTATAAAAGTTGATTCATTACTAGTTGGAGGAAAGAAGTCTTCCCTTGTGAGTACAAAGGCTTGTGTGACAATACTGCTATACTTTGAAAGAAAGAGTACTTCAACAGCACCATATAATGGGTGTCTTGGCAGTATAATCTCCACAAATTAAAAGATGAAAGGTGCAAAATGTCTCCTTGTGATAATAACATAAAATTCTGTGAAATGTTATATAATGAACAATGGTGTTCAAAGTTGGTTTATTAATTTAACATATTTGAATTTCTAAATAAATTAAATTTAAGGAATGTAAGAAATGTTTTGGACATTCACTGGCAAACTTCCAGCTCTCAAAGGAAAGATGGTAGATTTTGGTTGAACGAAATGAATAATGGAAATTTCAGTATATCTCCCAAAACTTAGCACCTACTTTAAATTTTCATAAATTGGAATAAATTAAAAAAATGTTAACTATTTTCTGCATTTGATCACTGAGTAATAAATGGGTTATTAATACATTTATCATAATGTAGGTATATGAAATATTATAGAAATAAATTTCAGGAAGCAGAGAATAGCATGAGGTTCTATTCTGCAACCCTTTTCTCACAGATGAATCCTTGCTAGCTTCTTTCAATTCCTCATTTCATTCAGCCAAAAAACTATTGAAAGTGTTTATATGACCTTGTTAGTGATGACTTATTGAAAATAAGTCATCACTAACAAGGTCATATAAACACTTTTAAACTCAATAGTGAAGTGGATAGTGATCATTGGGTAGCTCAAGATATGGCAGCAATAACTCCATTTTCAGTCTGATCTGACTTTTGCGAAAATTGTGCATGGCAGGGAGAGTCAAGTACTTTCTGCAGTGGTACAAGGAAAATGACCATTTTTCTAGCATCAAAGTAGCCGTTCAACTTTAAGTCAGTTGAGAACGTGAGGTCACGAAGGTGCAATGTGTTGCTCTCCAGGAGTCTAACATCAGCCATGCTGATGGCAGGCAGGAAAATTTCTCTATAGTGGTTAAATGAGAACAGTTTTATTTTGAGGTTGTTAAAATTTACGAGCCATTTCCTGCTCCAGTTAACCACTGATTGGAGGTCCTTTTCAAGAGCAGTGGGCAGGTATTGTTTCTATGAAGGTACTTCATTTAAATAACTTGATTGAAGGTGTGTGACGGGTACACACCTGGCCCAGGGTCGAATCCTTTGGTTACGGCGCCAACTGTGACGTCGCTCCTCCTGGTCGCTCCTCCTGGTTCCAAGCGTGCCGCTCCAACCTCTTGGTTAGATGATCACCAGCCTCGCCTTTCCCAACCCGCTTCCAATACCTGGTTGCTAAAGCAACTGTACTGATCTCCGGTCTGTCTACCCACGCTGTGTTTAGATCTTAGACAGACGGGACCAGCAGGGATTGGGCCGTATGCAAGTTGAGTCCGACGGGGGTGGCAAAACACAAGTAAAAGAAAAAAAAAACTCACGAGACAAAAAAATTACTGATAAAAAAAAGGGTGACAACCTTTTATATCTAATGTCCGTTACATAAAGAAAAATTGTTCTCATTCCCGACCCGCTCTGTGGACTATGGCACCAAGCTTCTATCATACAACTTAACGATTTCGAATTGTCTACTCTCCAGAATTGTGTATGTCGGAGTGTGGTTTAGTTCGACACTGGGGCTAATTTCTATCAATCATTCGCAGTTGATTCTTCTCTTCGACTTGAGTTGTATTTCTTCACTTCGATCTGGTTGGGTCGAATTCTGTTCTCGGCTGGGCTTGATTTTAACTTCTTCTTCTTCTTCCGTCCAGTAACTCTTTGGCCTTGTCTTCGACTTGGCTGCAACTTCTCCGCGGCTTTCGAGTAATCTTCTTCTTCGTCGACTTAGATAGAACTTCTCTTGTCTTTGACTTGGGCCAGAAGGATTTCTTGTTTTCGACTTGGGCTGGAAGGATTTCTTGTTTTCGACTTGGGCTGGAAGGATTTCTTGTTTTCGACTTGGGCTGGAAGGATTTCTTGCCGCAACCCAGCCGCAACCCTCCGTCGTCCGAGGTGATCTCTTCTCGCTGCCGTCCGGGGCTGAACTCATCTTTTGTCGATTGGGGTCCTGCTTTTATTGACGCCGCAGCAAACCGGGGTGGGTCTGTCGGCGTCAGGGCTCTCTCGATAATCCCAAAAGTCGCATTAGTTCTGATTTCCCATTATCGCTATTATTTTCACTCCTACTTCCTCACAGTGCCTCGGGGGAAGACGCATACCCGTCTCTCCCGGTCTCTCGTATGTCAGGTGACCGTTTTCGACCAATGGTTCTTGATCGAGCATTCTCCCTCCTCTTTCCGCATATCACGTGACTGCTTTCGGCTAATGAGACTGTGGTGGGACGCCTCCCGTCTCCAATCAGGCGTGGCTTACATCGTTCTTGTTCTAAAAAAAACAAAATCTAATTTGGCCTTTTTCCCACGTACGAAAAATGATAATCTTGGCTTTTTCTCACCTGGGTTCTGTCAAAACAGCCTGCCGCTAATTAGATGTGACTTCAGGAAAGAATATTGGCGCTATCTGTGAGCCGAGACAATCGTTTTCTTTCCTTCTTTGTTTTTGGTCAGACCTGATAGTCAAAAATCTTAATTATCTGAATTGAAAATGTCTCCACTTCATCATCGTGGGGTTCCAATTTTTAACAGGTCAGAATCTGTATACAGTTCCACCGGTCACCACCTCAACACAAAAAACACCTTTCCTCCGATTAAAATTTCGTTTTCATTGTTCAAAAAAATCTTTATTGTTTCAGCCAACCTTAACAAAACTTCCATCCTACGCGGACACGGAATTAGTTCAAGTGCTTGACCTGATAATTTTGACACTTGTTAGGTGCTGGTCGTACGTGTGTGTTTTCGCTTACGACCTGGTCTCGTATTATGTTTCTGTCTTTCCTCTTCTTTTTGTTTTATTTTATTATCTCCAAACTCTATTTCTTCAACCAAATATAACAATTTCTATTTCCCTGGATTTCGGTCAGGTAATTTGACCTGATATATTTTGACACCTGTCTTGTCTTAGTTTTACTTATGACCGGGTTTTGTATCATCTATTCCTCTTTCTCTTTCTTTTTATTATTTTTTTTTCTTCTTCTCTTTGGATCGCCTAAATACAGTTAGAGAATTATTCTCAAAACTCAATTATTCTTCGTTTCTAAATAACTAACAACTGGTTAATAAACCGAATAAAAATTAAATCATATTTCTATGAATATCTCTTTTTAGTCTTTCTAAAAATGCAGGGTGCCACAGGTGTCTAAACAACAATACCACATTATACAGGATTGCCAGTGATTACAAATATATGATTCTACATTTGAAATTGATAGAATGGATACCAGTGATTATACAACTACAACATATGTTAGATAATAGGTATAGGGGATGTCAGTTAATATTGTTAGAGGATGTAGTCTGTTCTCCAAGTAGCCTTTGTAACTCCACTTTCTCCTTTAGTCCTTACAATTGAGTGAGCTTCTTTCCCCTCTCTACTAAGGCATGAATCAAGAAGAGGTTCTGCTACCATGATTTCTGGGTAAGCATAATGGTCCCATCTCAGGTGGAATGTCTGTAATTTCTTCTCTGTCTTGGATTATTTGTCTCTTCATAAAGGGTGCTAGAGATAAACACTTTTCTCTTCTGGTGTTATCCACCTGATCATTAGGGATAAGGAAACTGTTCTATGATCAGGTGAATAATATTGGGTTTTCTGTATTGTCAAAGTGAAAAACAAAAAACATGTTTTCCAGGAGTTCTGAAATATGACAAACACATTTCTTAATAGTAACAAACCACAGTGATTTTGCTTCTACATGGTCTCATCAGATATGGTTAAGCTCTTTGCAATTAACTTTGATTCTAACTCCACATTAGACAATCAAGGGCATCTTCTATTTAATTTATCATCTCGTCTCTGTGATTTCACTATAAAAGTTACTGGTCCAGATAAAATTCACATGATTGTAAAAACCTTGGGTCAAAGCTCCAATCTTGTCAAGTTGTAAAAATTGTAGGAGCAATGTATCCCAAGTCTATGGAAAGTGTCAGATGTATATCCTGCTTAAATGAATGTGGGTGAGCACTCATCCCAGTCATAATATCACCTCATTAACCTTCTTAGTGTCATCAGCAACTCTCTGAGTCTATCATCAGCAAGAAATTAATAATCATCTTAACAGAAACAATATTCTGAATGACAAAATATGGATTTAACTCTGCCATGTCCATTGCTGATGTCTTAACTATCATTACACATAGAATCAGTGAAGTGCTTGATAATAAATTCATCATGAGAGCAATTACTTAAAATATCACAAAGGCCTTTGACAATGTTTGTCTTAGGGGTTGCTACACAAATTCTTCAGTTATGGCATCTCTGAAAGAGTTTTCTCACTTATCAAGTCCTTCATATTAGGTAGGTTCATGAGAGTTGTTGTTAATAGCCAATCCTCTGGTGTTTATGAGATAAATGCTGGTATCCCTCAAGACTCTCTTCGCAACCCTACCCACTTTCTGCTTTATATTAACAATCTGCCTAAGAACATTTTCAGATCATTATTAAATATATATGCTGAAAATACCATGGTTTAAGTGTGCACCTTCAAAAAAATCTACATGACCATAAACTAGCAACTGAGCTCCCCACTGACATAGCCCTCACAGCTTATGAGTGGGGAAATACTGACTTGTATCATTCAATACCTTCAAAACCAAGTTTTTCTCCAGTCTTGATGAACAAATGTATTTTCACTGGTGCTCCTTGCCTTGAACATCTATTGGGACTAAGGTTCACTCTAGACCTCAAGTGGAAAAGATGCTAGAAAAATGGTCATTTTCCTTGTACCAGTTCAGAAAGTACTTGACTCTTCCGGACATGCTCATGCTATTCATCTCAAGGTTCTGGACAAAATCCAAAGAAGGCTCTGCAATGAAATCGATTCTGATTTGGCATCTTGACTTCATTCACTTTCTCACCAATGTGACATGGTTTCTCCCTATCTTTTCTACAAATATTGTCATGGCAACTGCCATATTCTGTCTTCTTGAATCCTGTTCATCTTTTATCCTTTCCTCAATGTGCCCTATACCCAGTCTTTTCTCTCATTTTTACTCTCTGAAACTCCCTGTGTACTAGTGGCATTCCCACCTTGTTTGGAATGAAATCATTAAAAAAAGTATTCATAAAAAGGAAGCATATAATGGAAAAGAAAGGAGACAAAAGTTTTATTTAAATAGAATGCATAAAATGACAAACAAAGGAAATACATGTAATGTCCATTTGTTTAAACACTAGGTTACATAAATCAATGTATTTAATCTTGACACATATTGTTCCAAACAAAGAATCAAAGGTGATACTGTATTTTATGGACACCGGTTAGTTTAAATTAATTTATTTAAAAGAAATATGAATGGTGGCAAACTAAGGAATCATAGATAATATGCTATTTGTGGAGAAAGTATATCTGATTGAAGAATTTTTTGATTTAGCAGCATATAATGGCAAACAAATGAATCATATGAAAAATGGTATTAGTTTACATACTTGATAGATATTTGTTCTTTTTAATAAATCCATTAAAAAAAAACATAGCAGAAGAAACAATTGAATCATAAGAAAACTGCTATTTCATTAGATATATTTCACTTTCATAAATTCATCAAAAATACAACACTATTTGACAAAAAATTGAATAGTATGAAAAGTGGTATTTCTTTAGATATTTGTTGAATTTAATGGATTTAAATAAAATAAAAGCATATGGATGCAAAAAAAACGAAGCAAATATAAACTGATATGTCTTTATTTCTTCCTATTAATAGACTAAACTCAAATAAAAGGATAAGATATGTAACAAATGAATCATATGAAAATTGCTATTACTTCAGATACTTATAACACTTCATAAGTTTAATTAAACAAAAACATACTGCTGCAAACAAATGTAACATGAAAATTGGTATTTATTTAGATATTTGTAGTGTTGAATACAATTATTTAAAATAAGAACGTTTATTATTAAACAAAAGAATTGTATGAAAAGAGATATTTCCTTTATTTTAAAAAATATATGGCAGGAAACAAATGAATTGTATCAAAATAGGTACAAAATTGTTTTTGTTTTTTTCTATTTAATACATCTATATAAAATAAAAACAAATGACAGCAACTAAATACATTGTAAGAAAATTGAAATTTCTTTAGATATTTCTATAGTTTAATGAATTTATTTAAGATAAATGTATATGGCTGGAAACAAATGAATTGTATAAAAAGTGCAATTTCTTTAGATATTTCTATAGTTTAATGAATTTATTTAAGATAAATGTATATGGCTGGAAACAAATGAATTGTATAAAAAGTGCAATTTCTTTTGATATATATATAGTTTAATGAATTTAGTTAAAATAAAATAATATTGCAGGAAACAGATGAATCTTATAGATACTGCAATTTCTTTAGATATTTCTATAGTTAAATGAATTTATTTAGAATAAATGTACATGGTTTGAAACAAATGAATTGTATGAAAACTGTAATTTCTTTAGATATTTCTGTAGTTTAATGGATTAATTTAAAATAAATATATATGGTTGGAAACAAATGAATTGTATGAAAAGTGAAATTTCTTTAGATATTTCTATAATGTAATGAATTTATTCAAAATAAATGTATAGGGTTGGAAAGAAATTCTTTAGATATTTCATTAGTTAATTGAATATATTTAAAATAAAATAATATTGCAGAAAACAGATAAATGTTGTAAAAACTGCAATTTCTTTTAATATTTCCAGAGTTTAATGCATTTATTTAATATAAATGTATATGGTTCAAAATAAATTAATTGTAATGTCTTTAGATATTTCTATAGTTAATTGAATTTATTAAAAATAAAATAATATTGCAGGAAACAAATGAATTGTATGAAAACTTTCTTTAGATATTCCTATAGTTTAATGAATTTATTTAAAATAAAATAATATTGAAGGAAGCAGATGCATCTTATAAAAAATGTAATTTCTTTTGATAATTCTATAGTTAATTGAATTTATCTAAAATAAATGTATATGGTTGAAAACAAATGAATTGTATGAAAAGTGCAATTTCTTCAGATATTTCTGTAGTTTAATGAATTTATTTAAAATAAAATAATATTGAAGGAAACTGATGAATCTTCTAAAAAATGCAATTTCTTTTCATATTTCTATAGATAATTGTATTTATTTAAAATAAAATAATATTGCAGGAAACAGATGAATCTTCTTAAAAATGCAATTTCTTTAGATATTTCGATAGTTTAATGAATTTATCTAAAATAAAATAATATTGCAGGAAACAGATGAATCTTCTAAAATATGCAATTTCTTTAGATATTTCTATAGTTTAATGGATATATTTAAAATAAAATAATATTGCAGGAAACTGATGAATCTTATAAAAACTGCAATTTCGTTAGATATTCCTATACTTAAATGAATTTATTTAAAATAAAATAATATTGCAGGAAACAGATGAATCTTATAAAAAATGCAATTTCTTTTGATATTTCTATAGTTAATTGAATTTATTTAAAATAAACTAATATTGCAGGAAACAGATGAATATTATAAATACTACAATTTCTTTAGATATTTCTATAGTTTAATGAATTTATTTAAAATAAATGTACATGGTTGAAAACAAAGGAATTGTATGAAAGCTGCAATTTCTTCAAATATTTGTATAATGTGACAAATTTATTCAAAATAAACATATATGGTTGGAAACAAATGAATTGTATGAAGACTGTAATTTCTTTAGATATTTCTATAGTTTAATGTATTTATTTAAAACAAATTATTATTGCAGGAAACTGATGAATCTTATGAAAAATCCAATTTCTTTAGATATTTCTATAGTTTAATAAATTTATTTAAAATAAAATAATATTGAAGGAAACAGATGAATCTTATGAAAAATGCAATTTCTTTAGATATTTCTATAGTTTAATGTATTTATTTAAAATAAATTATTATTGCAGGAAACTGATGAATCTTATGAAAAATCCAATTTCTTTAGATATTTCTATAGTTTAATGAATTTATTTAAAATAAAATATTATTGCAGGAAATTGATGAATCTTCTGAAAAATGCAATTTCTAGATATTTCTATACTTTAATGGATTTATTAAAAATAAAATAATATTGAAGGAAACAGATGAATCTTATTAAAAATACAATTTCTTTAGATATTTCTATAGTTTAATGAATTTATTTAAAATAAATTATTATTGCAGGAAGCTGATGAATCTTCTAAAAAATGCAATTTCTTTCGATATTTCTATAGTTTAATGAATTTATTTAAAATAAAATAATATTGAAGGAAACAGATGAATCTTATGAAAAATACCATTTCTTTAGATATTTCTATAGTTTAATGAATTTATTTAAAATAAAATAATATTAAAGGAAACTGATGAATTTTATGAAAAATACAATTTCTTTAGATATTTCTATAGTTTAATGGATTTATTTAAAATAAAATAATATTGAAGTAAACTGATGAATCTTCTAAAAAATCCAATTTCTTTAGATATTTCTATAGTTTAATGACTTTATTTAAAATAAATTATAATTGCAGGAAACTGATGAATCTTCTAAAAAATGCAATTTCTTTAGATATTTCTATAATGAATTTATTCAAAATAAAATAATATTAAAGGAAACTGATGAATCTTCTAAAAAATGCAATTTCTTTCGATATTTCTATAGTTAAATGAATTTATTTAAAATAAAATAATATTAAAGGAAACTGATGAATTTTATGAAAAATAAAATTTCTTTAGATATTTCTATAGTTTAATGAATTTATTTAAAATGAATTGTTATTGCAGGAAACTGATGAATCTTCTAAAAAATGGAATTTCTTTAGATATTTCTATAGTTTAATGAATTTATTTAAAATAAAATAATATTAAAGGAAACTGATGAATTTTATGAAAAATACAATTTCTTTAGATATTTCTATAGTTTAATAGATTTATTTAAAATAAAATAATATTGAAGTAAACAGATGAATCTTTTTAAAAATACAATTTATTTAGATATTTCTATAGTTAAATGAATTTATTTAAAATAAATTGTTATTGCAAGAAACTGATGAATCTTCTAAAAAATGCAATTTCTTTAGATATTTCTATAGTTTAATGAATTTATTTAAAATAAAATAATATTAAAGGAAACTGATGAATCTTCTAAAAAATGCAATTTCTTTAGATATTTCTATAGTTTAATGAATTTATTTAAAATAAAATAATATTAAAGGAAACTGATGAATCTTCTAAAAAATGCAATTTCTTTAGATATTTCTATAGTTTAATGAATTTATTTAAAATAAAATAATATTAAAGGAAACTGATGAATCTTCTAAAAAATGCAATTTCTTCAGATATTTCTGTACTTTAATGAATTTATTTAAAATAAAATAATATTGAAGGAAACTTATGAATCTTCTAAAAAATGCAATTTCTTTAGATATTTCTATAGTTTAATGAATTTATTTCAAATAGTTATTGCAGGAAACTGATGAATCTTCTAAAAAATGCAATTTCTTTAGATATTACTATAGTTTAATGAATTTATTTAAAATAAAATAATATTAAAGGAAACTGATGAATCTTCTAAAAAATGCAATTTCTTTAGATATTTCTATAGTTTAATGTATTTATTTAAAATAAATTATTATTGCAGGAAACTTATGAATCTTCTAAAAAATGCAATTTCTTTAGATATTTCTATAGTTTAATGAATTTATTTCAAATAGTTATTGCAGGAAACTGATGAATCTTCTAAAAAATGCAATTTCTTTAGATATTACTATAGTTTAATGAATTTATTTAAAATAAAATAATATTAAAGGAAACTGATGAATCTTCTAAAAAATGCAATTTCTTTAGATATTTCTATAGTTTAATGAATTTATTTAAAATAAAATAATATTGAAGGAAACAGATGAATCTTATGAAAAATACAATTTCTTTAAATATTTCTATAGTTTAATGAATTTATTTAAAATAAAATAATATTGAAGGAAACAGATGAATCTTATGAAAAATGAAATTTATTTAGATATTTCTATAGTTTAATGTATTTATTTAAAATAAATTATTATTGCAGAAAACTGATGAATCTTATGAAAAATACAATTTCTTTAGATATTTCTATAATTTAATGAATTTATTTAAAATAAAATAATATTAAAGGAAACTGATGAATCTTTTAAAAAATGCAATTTCTTTAGATATTTCTATAGTTTAATGAATTTATCTAAAATAAAATAATATTAAAGGAAACTGATGAATCTTATGGAAAATACAATTTCTTTAGATATTTCTATAGTTTAATGAATTTATTTAAAATAAATTGTTATTGCAGGAAACTGATTAATCTTCTAAAAAATGCTATTTCTTTAGATATTTCTATAGTTTAATGAATTTATTTAAAATAAATTATTATTGCAGAAAACTGATGAATCTTCTAAAAAATACAATTTATTTAGATATATCTATAGTTTAATGAATTTATCTAAAATAAAATAATATTAAAGGAAACTGATGAATCTTATGAAAAATACAATTTCTTTAGATTTTTCTATAGTTTAATGAATTTATTTAAAATAATTATTGCAGGAAACTGATGAATCTTATGAAAAATACAATTTCTTTAGATATTTCTATAGTTTAATAAATTTATTTAAAATAAAATAATATTGAATGAAACAGATGAATCTTATGAAAAATGCAATTTCTTTAGATATTTCTATAGTTTAATGTATTTATTTAAAATAAATTATCATTGCAGGAAACTGATGAATCTTATGAAAAATCCAATTTCTTTAGATATTTCTATAGTTTAATAAATTTATTTAAAATAAAATAATATTGAAGGAAACAGATGAATCTTATAAAAAATACAATTTTTTTAGATATTTCTATAGTTTAATAAATTTATTTAAAATAAAATAATATTGAAGGAAACAGATGAATCTTATGAAAAATGCAATTTCTTTAGATATTTCTATAGTTTAATAAATTTATTTAAAATAAAATAATATTGAAGGAAACAGTTGAATCTTATGTAAAATGGAATTTCTTTAGATATTTCTATAGTTTAATGTATTTATTTAAAATAAATTATTATTGCAGGAAACTGATGAATCTTATAAAAAATCCAATTTCTTTAGATATTTCTATAGTTTAATAAATTTATTTAAAATAAAATAATATTGAAGGAAACAGATGAATCTTATGAAAAATGCAATTTCTTTAGATATTTCTATAGTTTAATGTATTTATTTAAAATAAATTATTATTGCAGGAAACTGATGAATCTTATGAAAAATCCAATTTCTTTAGATATTTCTATAGTTTAATAAATTTATTTAAAATAAAATAATATTGAAGGAAACAGATGAATCTTATGAAAAATGCAATTTCTTTAGATATTTCTATAGTTTAATAAATTTATTTAAAATAAAATAATATTAAAGGAAACTGATGAATCTTAAGAAAAATGCAATTTATTTAGATATTTCTATAGTTTAATAAATTTATTTAAAATAAAATAATATTGAAGGAAACAGATGAATCTTATGAAAAATGCAATTTCTTTAGATATTTCTATAGTTTAATGTATTTATTTAAAATAAATTATTATTGCAGGAAACTGATGAATCTTATGAAAAATCCAATTTCTTTAGATATTTCTATAGTTTAATAAATTTATTTAAAATAAAATAATATTGAAGGAAACAGATGAATCTTTTGAAAAATGCAATTTCTTTAGATATTTCTATAGTTTAATGTATTTATTTAAAATAAATTATTATTGCAGGAAACTGATGAATCTTATGAAAAATCCAATTTCTTTAGATATTTCTATGGTTTAATAAATTTATTTAAAATAAAATAATATTGAAGGAAACAGATGAATCTTATGAAAAATGCAATTTCTTTAGATATTTCTATAGTTTAATGTATTTATTTAAAATAAATTATTATTGCAGGAAACTGATGAATCTTATGAAAAATCCTATTTCTTTAGATATTTCTATAGTTTAATAAATTTATTTAAAATAAAATAATATTGAAGGAAACTGACGAATCTTATGAAAAATCCAATTTCTTTAGATATTTCTATAGTTTAATAAATTTATTTAAAATAAAATAATATTGAAGGAAACAGACAAATCTTATAAAAAATACAATTTTTTTAGATATTTCTATAGTTTAATAAATTTATTTAAAATAAAATAATATTGAAGGAAACAGATGAATCTTATGAAAAATGCAATTTCTTTAGATATTTCTATAGTTTAATGTATTTATTTAAAATAAATTATTATTGCAGGAAACTGATGAATCTTATGAAAAATCCAATTTCTTTAGATATTTCTATAGTTTAATAAATTTATTTAAAATAAAATAATATTGAAGGAAACAGATGAATCTTATGAAAAATGCAATTTCTTTAGATATTTCTATAGTTTAATGTATTTATTTAAAATAAATTATTATTGCAGGAAACTGATGAATCTTATGAAAAATCCAATTTCTTTAGATATTTCTATAGTTTAATAAATTTATTTAAAATAAAATAATATTGAAGGAAACTGATGAATCTTATGAAAAATCCAATTTCTTTAGATATTTCTATAGTTTAATGTATTTATTTAAAATAAATTATTATTGCAGGAAACTGATGAATCTTATGAAAAATCCAATTTCTTTAGATATTTCTATAGTTTAATAAATTTATTTAAAATAAAATAATATTGAAGGAAACAGATGAATCTTATAAAAAATGCAATTTCTTTAGATATTTCTATAGTTTAATGTATTTATTTAAAATAAATTATTATTGCAAGAAACTGATGAATCTTATGAAAAATCCAATTTCTTTAGATATTTCTATAGTTTAATAAATTTATTTAAAATAAAATAATATTGACGGAAACAGATGAATCTTATGAAAAATCCAATTTCTTTAGATATTTCTATAGTTTAATGTATTTATTTAAAATAAATTATTATTGCAGGAAACTGATGAATCTTATGAAAAATCCAATTTCTTTAGATATTTCTATAGTTTAAAGGGTTTTTTTGAAATAAAAGAATATTAAAGGAAACTGATGAATTTTATGAAAAATACAATTTCTTTAGATATTTCTATAGTTTAATGAATTTATTTAAAATAAATTGTTATTGCAGGAAACTGATGAATCTTCTAAAAAATGCAATTTCTTTAGATATTTCTATAGTTTAATGAATTTATTTAAAATAAAATAATATTGAATGAAACAGATGAATCTTATGAAAAATACAATTTCTTTAAATATTTCTATAGTTTAATGAATTTATTTAAAATAAAATAATATTAAAAAAAACTGATGAATCTTATGAAAAATGCAATTTATTTAGATATTTCTATAGTTTAATGTATTTATTTAAAATAAATTATTATTGCTGGAAACTGATGAATCTTCTAAAAATACAATTTCTTTAGATATTTCTATAGTTAAATGAATTTATTTAAAATAAATTATTATTGCAGGAAACTGATGAATATTCTAAAAAATACAATTTCTTTAGATATTTCTATAGTTAATTGAATTTATTTAAAATAAATAATATTGCGAGAAACAGATGAATCTTCTAAAAAATGCAATTTCTTCAGATATTTGTATAGTTTAATGAATTTATTTAAAATAAAATAATATTAAAGGAAACTGATGAATCTTATGAAAAATGCAATTTATTTAGATATTTCTATAGTTTAATGTATTTATTTAAAATAAATTATTATTGCAGGAGACTGATGAATCTTCTAAACATACAATTTCTTTAGATATTTCTATAGTTAAATGAATTTATTTAAAATAAATTATTATTGCAGGAAACTGATAAATATTCTAAAAAATACAATTTCTTTAGATATTTCTATAGTTAATTGAATTTATTTAAAATAAATAATATTGCGAGAAACAGATGAATCTTCTAAAAAATGCAATTTCTTCAGATATTTGTATAGTTTAATGAATTTATTTAAAATAAAATAATATTAAAGAAAACTGATGAATCTCATGAAAAATCCAATTTCTTTAGATATTTCTATAGTTTAATGAATTTATTTAAAATAAAATAATATTGGAAGAACAGATGAATCTTATGAAAAATACAATTTTTTTAGATATTTCTATAGTTAAATGAATTTATTTAAAATAAAATATTATTGCAGGAAACTTATGAATCTTCTAAAAAATGCAATTTCTTTAGATATTTCTATAGTTAATTGAATTTATTTAAAATAAATAATATTGCGAGAAACAGATGAATCTTCTAAAAAATGCAATTTCTTCAGATATTTGTATAGTTTAATGAATTTATTTAAAATAAAATAATATTAAAGAAAACTGATGAATCTCATGAAAAATCCAATTTCTTTAGATATTTCTATAGTTTAATGAATTTATTTAAAATAAAATAATATTGGAAGAACAGATGAATCTTATGAAAAATACAATTTTTTTAGATATTTCTATAGTTAAATGAATTTATTTAAAATAAAATATTATTGCAGGAAACTTATGAATCTTCTAAAAAATGCAATTTCTTTAGATATTTCTATAGTTAATTGAATTTATTTAAAATAAATAATATTGCGAGAAACAGATGAATCTTCTAAAAAATGCAATTTCTTCAGATATTTCTGTACTTTAATGAATTTATTTAAAATAAAATAATATGAAAGGAAACAGATGCATCTTATGAAAAATACAATTTTTTTTCGATATTTCTATATTTTCATGAATTTATCTAAAATAAATGTATATGGTTGGAAACAAATGAATTGTATGAAAAGTGCAATTTCTTCAGATATTTCTATAGTGTAATGAATTTATTTAAAATAAAATAATATTGAAGGAAACAGATGAATGTTATAAAAAATATAATTTTTTTAGATATTTCTATAGTTAATTGAATTTATTTAAAATAAATAATATTGCAAGAAACAGATGAACTTCTAAAAAATGCAATTTCTTTAGATATTTCTATAGTTTAATGGATTTATTTAAAATAAAATAATATTAAAGGAAACAGATGAATCTTATAAAAAATACAATATCTTTAGATATTTCTATAGTACAATGAACCTATGTAAAATAAAATTATATTGCAAGACACAGATGAATGTTATAGAAGCTGCAATTTCTTTAGATATTTCTATATTTTCATGAATTTATCTAAAATAAATGTATATGCTTGGAAACAAATGTATTCTATGAAAATGCAATTTCTTCAGATATTTCTATAGTGTAATGAATTTATTTAAAATAAAATATTATTGAAGGAAACAGATGAATCTTATAAAAAATACAATTTTTTTAGATATTTCTATAGTTAATTGAATTTATTTAAAATAAATAATATTGCAAGAAACAGATGAATCTTCTAAAAAATGCAATTTCTTTAGATATTTCTATAGTTTAATGGATTTATTTAAAATAAAATAATATTGAAGGAAACAGATGAATCTTATAAAAAATACAATTTTTTTAGATATTTCTATAGTTAATTGAATTTATTTAAAACAAATAATATTGCAAGAAACAGGTGAATCTTCTGAAAAATGCAATTTCTTTAGATATTTCTATAGTTTAATGGATTTATTTAAAATAAAATAATATTGAAGGAAACAGATGAATCTTATAAAAAATACAATATCTTTAGATATTTCTATAGTACAATGAACCTATGTAAAATAAAATTATTTTGCAAGACACAGATGAATGTTATAGAAACTGTAATTTCTTTATATAATGCTATATTTTCATGAATTTATCTAAAATAAATGTATATGGTTGGAAACAAATGAATTCTATGAAAAGTGCAATTTCTTCAGATATTTCTATAGTGTAATGAATTTATTTAAAATAAAATAATATTGAAGGAAACTGATGAATCTTCTGAAAAATGCAATTTCTTTAGATATTTCTATAGTGTAATGAATTTATTTAAAATAAAATAATATTGATGGAAACAGATGAATCTTAAAAAAAATGCAATTTCTTCAGATATTTCTATAGTTTAATGAATTTATCTGAAATAAAATAATATTGCAGGAAACTGATGAATCTTCTAAAAAATAGCAATTACTTTAGATATTTCTATAGTTTAATGGATTTATTTAAAATAATATTGAAAGAAACAGATGAATCTTATGAAAAATACAATTTCTTTAGATATTTCTCTAGTTTAATGAATTTATTTAAAATAAAATAATATTGAAGGAAACAGATGAATCTTATAAAAAATACAATTTCTTTAGATATTTCTATAGTACAATGAACTTATTTAAAATAAAATTATATTGCAAGATACAGATGAATGTTATAGAAGCTGCAATTTCTTTAGATATTTCTATATTTTAATGAATTTATCTAAAATAAAATAATGTTGCAGGAGCAGATGAATCTTCTAAAAAATGCAATTTCTTCAGATATTTCTGTACTTTAATGAATTTATTTAAAATAAAATAATATGAAAGGAAACAGATGCATCTTATGAAAAATACAATTTTTTTTCGATATTTCTATATTTTCATGAATTTATCTAAAATAAATGTATATGGTTGGAAACAAATGAATTCTATGAAAAGTGCAATTTCTTCAGATATTTCTATAGTGTAATGAATTTATTTAAAATAAAATGTTATTGCAGGAGACAGATGAATCTTATAAAAATTGAAATTTCTTTAGATATTTCTATAGTTTAATGAATTTATTTAAAATAAAATAATATTGCAGGAAACAGATGAATCTTATAAATACTTCAATTTCTTCATATATTTCAATCGTTTAATGAATTTATTTAAAATAAATGTATATGGTTGGAAACACATGAATTGTATGAAAACTGCAATTTCTTTAGATATTTATATAATTTAATGAATTTATTTAAAATAAAAGCATATGTCAGGGAAAAATGAATCTCATGAAAATTGCTATTTCATTAGATACTTATAATATTTAATAAATTTAATTAAAAAATCATATTGTTTGGATCAAATGAATCAATGAAAATTTCTATCTCTTTAGATATTTTTTACTGTTTAATAAATTTACTTAAATTAAGAACATATGTCATTAAACAAATGACTCACATGAAAACTGCTAATTCATTATATATTTCTTCCTTATAATATTTTTATTTTTAAAGATACATATTCCTTGAAACATATTCCTACAAACAAATGAATCATATGAAACCTGCTACTTCTGCAGACATTTGTTCAAATTATTGAATTTATTTAATTTGAAAACATATGGCAGGAAACAAATGAATCATATCAAAACAGGTACTACATTAGGTTTTTTTTCTATTTGACAAATGTATATAAAATAAAAACACATGGCAGGAAACAAATGACTCGTATGAAAAGTTCAATTTTTTAGATATTTCCATAGTTAAATTAATTTATTTAAAATAAACTCATATGGCAAGAATAAATGAATTGTATGAAAATTTATCTTTAGATATTTCCATCCTTTAAAGAACTTATTTAAAATAAATGTATATAGTTGGAAACAAATGAATGATATGAAAACATTTTTTTTAGATATTTATACAAGTTTAATGAATTTAATTTTTTTAAAATAGCATATAGCTGGAGACAAATGAATTGTATGAAAACTGTTATATCTTTAAATATTTGTACACATTGATTATATTATAATAATATGGCATTATATTTATATAATATGGCAGATAACAAATGAATTGTATGAAAACAGGTATTACATTAAGTGAAACAAATGAATTGCATGAAAATTCATATTTCTTCATATATTTGTACTAAAATTGTAATAAAGTTTTTTGTAATAAATATTTTAATAAATTTAATGAAAGAAGCATATTGCTGAAAACAAATGAATTATATGAAAATTGTTATTTCAGATATTTGTACTGTTAAATAAAATAATAACATATCTTTACACAAATGAATCATGAAAACTGCAATTTCATTAGACAATTGTTGCTTATAATAAATTTATTTTTAAAAAAATATACTGCAAGAAACAAATGAATTATATGAAAACTGTTATTTCTTTAGATAATTGTACAGTTTAATGAATTTATTTAAAATAAAAGAATATGGCAAGAAACAAATGAATCATATGAAAACTGCAATTTCTTTAGATCAAGCATAGGCTACTTTTTCTAAATAGTGGGTTGCATCAGATATGGGTCATCATCATATGGCAAGCCATACTACTAAAAGATTCAAAGATTTTTCATTGAAGATGTCTCAGCCATTTTCATCACAGAAGGGCTTATGTATAAGTATATGCCATAGAAACGGTGAAAGGTTGGTTGTCTTTGGAGAAATGATTTCTCAATAATTAAAAAATGAAGTCCCAGTAAAATTTTATCACATGCTGCATGTGATTTGTTTCTTATTTATTCATTTAAAATCAAAAAAAATAATTTTTAAATTAAAAAATATATTTCTTTTCTAGAGAAAAAATAAGTTTCTTCTTTAAAAAGTATATTTCTTTTCCAGACAAAAAAATTATTCTGAATGTCCATTTTCAAAAGCAAATGATATTTACACCCACAGTCTTCTATAATTAAATTCACCAATCATTTAAAAATGATTAAAACCTTTACCTTCAACAAAAAGTGACAAAATTCAAAAAATGTTATGCTTAATCATTGTTTATGTATGTGTTTTTTTTTGGTGTTATTTGCTTTTAACCTCACTTCTACTTTTTTGTTTTATTTCATTTCATTTTTTTGTGATAAGAGCCAGTTACCCTCCTTACTATCATGAATCAAATGATCCATTCATGATAAGTAGTTCTGGGTAATTGTTTAAGTAAACAAAGATGATACTATTGCAGTGACTAGCTGAGTATTGAATACTACTATCACGTCAGTTAAGTGTTGTGTCTTGCCAGAACCCACATCACAACATTTTTTATAATCCTTTTCCTGTTCTATTCTTTTATTTTTTTTCATTTTTCTATTTATTTTCACTTCATATTCTCTTTTCTTTTTTCTTTACTTTTAAAATTTTTCTTCCTTCATATCCTCCTTATTAATAATTTTAGCATTCATTTTATATCAGTTCTCCATCTACATTCTGTTTTCCTACATTTTTATGAAGGAAATATATTCTTCCAACATCAGAGAAGGAACAAGATCAACAATTTCTTCAATGAAAATATGCGATGATTGCCACAAACCAGAAATATTTCAGTCACATGTCCTTTTCCAGCTTGAATGATGAATGATGAATTCTAAGATTCAACTAAATCAGATGTGAAAACAAAACAAGAAATCTGCTATGTCAATAGGAATCGACAATGTGCATTTCAGCAATTTCCATATTCTCTGTGTGAAACATATCTTTCAAAGATTGAACTGTAAGGCCATAAAAGTAAGGTATATAAAAAAAATTCAGAAAAAACTCTCCATGAATTATCAAAAGATCAATCTTTTCACAACATTTCTTTATTGAAAATACATATATCCACCAACCAGGAAAGAGTAAGATCCATGACAATATTTAACAAATAAACAAGCTGCATGAAAATATGATTCAAAAAGATGCATTTATGATTATAAAATGATACCTCAAATAATTTTGGAGAGAGTTTATCATGCCCTAGATATAAATGGTGAAGCCTGGACTTATCGCATTGGATATCTCAAAAGCCTTTGACAAGATCTGACATATAGATGTCTTCACAAGATGAAAAGTCTACCATTTGTCTATCCTTAAAATATTGCCATCACATATGGTCCGGTGCCCCTGCTATTTACCTTGAACTCCTTAATAAGATCCAAAGAAGAATCAGCAATATTATTGGTCCTGATCTGGTGCTTCAGCTTACCCACTGCCTCTCTGTGCCTTTTTTATAAATACTTTCATAGTAATTGTTCAGATGAGCTCTTCACTATAGTACCTAGACTCTGTGAATTTAAGCACAGCACCAGATTGGTGTTGAGCTCTCATCAATTTCCAGTTGAACTAGCTAGGTGTAGCCATAAGTTCTATGCTAAAAGTTTCTTTTCTTGTACTTCTAACTTGTGAAACTCTCTTCTGGCTCCATGTGTGCCAGCCAACTTTAATCTGCAAAAAATTAAATGCCATGTCAATCAATATCTACTGTCCTCCTGATTACTATTTTCTCTTCCTGCTCATTAATGTTTATGTTCCTAATTTTTCCACACTCTGTAACCCCTTACGTTTTAGTGGCTTTATTGCCTTGCTTGTGGTGACCCCCATTAATATTGGGAAAGGAACAAGTAGGAGACAAATCTTAATCTCTAACATGTTTCACTTTAGAAATGATAAACTTTGTATATTCTTTACAAACAGCCCAGTGTGTGAAAGAATTAACAAGATAAAGGAAAAGTTGCTTGCCGAAAGAAAGGATAACAAATGTGTTTAAGAGAAAACAAACAAAATTTCTTTAGAGGGATTAAATTACAGGTGTTTTTGGTAAGAGAGTATGTATATCACCACAGGAAAGACCTTTGTCTTGTCATGGACTTGCAATTATTGTTGGTGGTGGTGTGCTTGTTGACGACGACGATAATGATGATGATGATGATGATATCCTTTTAGGTTAAAAACCGCTGAAATGAAAGTTTATCTAGAGAACAATTTTTTTTCATTCACTATTGGTAGATTTTCTTTGTTTGAAAGCAAAATAAATTATCAACATTTTTTTTAAATGTTAACGAACGATGACCCGATACAAAATGTCCTTGTTAGGTTAAAAAAAAAAATTTTTATACTTAACTTTTCTCTTATTCTTGATTTTTAAAATGTTTTGCTTTGTACACTTATTACAGATAAAAAATAAAAATGAAACCTAGAAACATTTTCGTGTAAAAACTACTATACGCATCAATAATGTACATAAAATAAAAAGTACACTTTTTAAATGCAAACTGAAAAGAAGAAGAAAAAAAACGCGTTACTGAAATAATGTACACAACGCGGTTTCCGTTTTACACGTAGGTTAAAGTTATTGTCCTTTTTTTACTTGTTAGATAAATTTTTCTTATGCTCTTCTTAAATGTTGGCGTGTCATCTTAAATCATTTCTTTTTTACGTTATGGAAAATCATTGGTTGGATTTGAATTTTTATTATCTACTATGTAAACATGTACTTAACTGACACGTAACCGTAAATAGGAGAGTTGTTAGTTGAAAAGTTAAATACTGACTGTCCCTACTTTTACTCCCACCCCCCACTATGTATGTGTGTATTCGCCTTTCTCCTCGCTACAAACCTGCTGACAAACTAAAAATCATGCATATTCATAAAGAAGAGTTAACGAGTACACTGTGTATGGTATTTGGTTTCTTATATGTTGTGTTTTATCCGTGTTTCGTGTTGCTACTTGACACATGTGTAGCAAGAGAGAAAGTGGTCCTAAGTCTGTGTGAGTATTTAAGTTACGAAAGAAAAAGTTTCTATTTTTGTGTGTCAAAAGCACAAGAAAAGTAAAATGATTAATGATTTTTTAAAAACTTGATGCTGCCAAAAATGACAGGAATAGATGGAATTATACAAATAAATAAATAAAAATAGATCTATTTACTGTAAATAATTTACACTACAGTAGGTTATTAAGTGATATTATAATGAGGGAGCTTGCAGCTGTTATTATTATTATTACTATAACTACTGCTGCTGCTTCCAATGCTCCTCCTGCTACTGCTGCGTGTATGACGTGTCCCGGTTGCCATATTGGAGAATGACAGATAGAGAAAGAGTAAGAGAAATATAGGTGGCAACTGAGTGAGAGTGAGAGTGAGAGACCGGCAATACAATTAGCAGCTGGGTGGTTCAGAAGATAAAGTAAAATTGAATAGAGAGTGGTGTAACGAGAAACGGATGAATCTTTTCCCCTCTCTGTTAGCGTCACCACCACCACTATCATCTATACAAGTAGAGGACGGCCTCTGAGGAGAGAAAGGAAAAAGAAAAAGGGGCAGACTCTCTCAGGGACTCTATTTCCCCACTGTTCCGGGCTATGAACTTGGAGAGGGAGACCCCATAACAGCTGCGGGTATGTCTGATCCAAAGCTTCACCAGACTGACCAATATAAAGGCTGGCTGAACAAGTGGACAAATTACCTGAAAGGCTATCAAAGGCGGTGGTTCGTACTCCAGAACGATGGCTTGCTTTCTTACTACAGGTGAGAAAAACAATTTTCGAACGAAAGACTTCGCTTTAAAATTGTTACTTTTTTTTTCTTCTCATGCCTGTGTAGTAGAAAAGTATTCAAAAAATCTGACCTTAAAAATGATGATTTACCTTCTGTTATTATTATTATTTTATACTGGAAATGAGATTGTTAATTATTTATTAATGTTCTGTGTGTGTAATTTTTTATATGTTAAGGAGAAAATATCGGTTTTACTTTTCCAGTTGGAAGTTTTAAAAAAGCTACTGTTGTAATTATTTTGTTATGAAATGATGTCACTTGAACTTGTCCTTTTATATTGCAATCCGTTCCATATGATTTTTTAACACAACAGTAACACACATGATATTATTAAACACGCATGAAATGAATGTTTAGTTCAGGTACATTCTTCACTTTTTCTTGTCATGCAAATTAAAAATAAACAATTTGCTACTTTTGTCGTTCGAGATTATCGTTATTTTATATTATTTTAAATATCTAAAAGAAAAATGCTTTCGTTGCCCGCTCAGTAGAAAATGTACTCTTGAGTCTTGATTCTCCTCAAACATTTAAACATATCATATTTTGTTGTTCAAGGTTTATAAGAGAAACCCTGACAAGATGGTTTGTGTGCGATGTTGCAAAATTTTCTTTTTCCTAAAAGACGCCACGTATTTTTGTTTTTTATTAAATAATTTGTGTATTGTTATATTATGTTTTATTCTTTTATTTGCATTTTAATTTAATACGAAACTGCCGTAGTTCATTTTTATTGGGTGCATACTTTGTAGTATGTAGTAGTGTTTACTTAAAACTTCAATGTATTTTTAGTCAATAACAAACACTGCTTATAGTCTCGTAAACTGGAAACTTTTTTTTTTTTTTTTTTTTTTTAATCAGGCGCATGTCTTGTGAGCAAACAAATGCTTCATCGCTTGTGTCACAGCACCTGAGGGTGTTGCCTAGTCCATATCTCACTTCGTCCCCACACAGATTTTAATTACTATGCAACACCCAAAATAACATTTCACTTTGTATACTTAACATCAAAACAGAAATATTTTAATAAAAAAATACACATAAGTTACATCATTTTTTTAAAAATATATCTTATTTTAATAATTATGTTTTTGAAGATCTTAATGTGCTCTACCCAATATCAGGTGTGGTTTGTTTCAATCTCTTCTTGTATGAGGCCAAGCGTTACACCAAGAAGATACTGGTCATATCTCTCCAATCACACACCTCTTCGCACACAAAAAAAATTGGACTTTTAGAACTACTATTAAAGATGCAACGAAATCACTTTTACAGTTTTACGCTATTCCCCATTTAGTTTTTTAAGACAGTATATTTTTGTTTCTATCGTAAAAATTTTAATAATTACTGGAAACATTTTTTATTTTCACTTACACTTCCAAGGCGTGAAAAATGAGTGTTTTTTTTTTTAACAGAACTTAATGCATGTAGTCATGAGGTCTCTTCCATATTAAGTAGAAATGTGTACGTTGTCCTCGTGTTTGAAATCTCGACTTATCTTCCAATTTGTTCAAAAGCTGTACAATCTTTCTTACTCACCCTACACTTTGAAAGAGTAAAAAAAAAAAAAAAAAAAAAAAACTTACATCGTATCGTATCAGATGTCACAAGAAGATGGACTTATTGTAATGTAGTCGCTTTTACTCTGATTCTTTTTTTTCCTGCTTTTTTTTCTTCGTCTTCTGAGTTTCAATTCGTTAATTTAAAAATAAATATTTGGAAATTCAAGTTCGGGTTATAAAATTAAATGTAAAAAGATGATTACGAAACTGAACTCTCGTGACTGCAAAGTTGAGATTAATTGATGGGACATTACATTTTGCAGTTTCATAGACACATTCTCTAACGAGTGGGTAAATTTAATAAATTTACCGGGTACCCACTCGTTAGAGAATGTGTTTAAAGTTGTTCAAGACGTGTAAAGACTTAAAAATCTCACACAGAATTTTTACCCATTTTAAAATTTTGTCCTATCCTGATGATACTTTTTTTTATTTTGTCATTTTAGATTTAAAGCAGAGTGCAACACCTGTTTTAAAAATCATACAATATTTATCTTCTCATAAAATTATGCTTTCTTTCTCTTAAATTCTGAGCATACTGATTATTTGGAACAACCGTATCACACAACAACAGAAGCTAACAAACATCTGTGTAATTAGTACACGCTGGTGGAGGCTTATCATTGTATTTTTATTTTATTTATTTTTTAATTCATCATCTCGATGACTATTTTATAACGTTGACTTAGGTCTGCCAAATTAATTTGTATTACTTGTGCTTTGAACTTTTGTTTTTGTACAATTAAAATTAATATTGTGATTATTTTAAGGATGGAAGAGAAAGGCGAGTAGAATACATTTTTTTTGCCTTATGTGAGAAGAGTTGTTTGTACCAAAGGAGATCTATGTGCCGGTTGCAATATAAAACATGAAAACACTTGGAATATTCATTTTTAGTTCAGTTTGCTAAAAGAAAAGAAAACAGAATATTTTTGCATTGCATTTATTTATTTCTTATGTGAATGTTTATCAAATTTTATTTGACGCATGTTGCTTCCTATACTTTTTGACTTGGAAGGAAATAAATCTGTTTTTCTCTAACTTTGTTTATGATTAGTAGACTAAGTTTCTTTATAAATTAATTTAGTTTGCTTTTTAAACATAAGAATCTTATGATAAGATTTTTATTTATATAACAAATTTTGTAATCAATGTCTGAAAATGTCTTTGAACTTTAACTTTTTTAACTAAGTATTTATTTTATAATTTTATTTTTAAATGTTGAATTTGCAGTTTGCTCAGCTCGGTTTTAACTTTTATTTTTATTTCTTTTACAATCGTTTCTAGAAATTTATTTTTATACATACATTTGAACTACACTTTTTACAGCTGTTACAAGTCAGCTGTTTATTTTATTTTCAACAATTAAGTTTTTGTTTCCTGGAAACAGTTTCCATGGAAAGTTGAATTACATTTTGTTTTTAATTAACCTGCAACCCATTAAGAGTCTTAATGGCTAACGTTCGACGGTCTTAATTTAAGACCGTCGAACGTTAGCCAATCTTAATTTTTCCTAATTTTTAAGTAAAATAGGATTCACAGGAGGAATCTCTGCATCGATATGGTACTAAAAATTATAAGTAGAAGACTACTCTTCCGATATGTGAACAGTTTTAACTTCTATAACTTTTTTTCTTTCTTTTTTTTTTTTTTTTTTTTTTTTTTTTTTTTTTTTTTTTTACTGGATCTCTTCCATGTTTCATATTAAATTAGACAACTTTCTAAAGCTTCAAAACATGTTTGTAATAAAAATGGTAATTAAAGTTTACAAAAACATGTTTTGAACAAACATTGAAAATTGTCACTCATTGAATTATGACAAGTTAAAGACAACAAGGAAAATGAATGTTCCATGTTCTGAAACTAATTTTAAAAGTTCACCTTGACATAGGTGCACCACTTCATCACCTGTAAGTGTAATACTACTTCAAATCATACCTCTTTCATTCACCTTGTTAGCATATCAATTTGTATGAGTGTAGTTTTCACTAATAATCACCTAGTATTTACTCCATCTAGCCAATTGAGCTTAGCATGGCATTTGTCAGTGAAAAGAATATTTGAAAAATTGATCTTTTGTATATTCTGTTGCCCATTTCATTCAATTTTTCTTGTGTCTATTAAAGGAAGCCTAATGATCTGTCTTGCATGTTTTGCTAGTTGATTTAAAATTGACCTTGGGTTTTTTGACACATCTACACTTCCAAAATTGTTAAATTACATAGATTGACAAACATATATGATAAGTGAAGTCTCAATATGGGATGCAGATCATTAACAAGAAGTCCTCAACATGCCCTTATCAGACATACATCAAAGTCATCCAGGATCTTCAAACCTTTCACAATTTGATGGTAACAACTGCTCACTTTTGTGATTTCCACTGTTTTGTAAGCTCTTTATAGTTCATGACATTACATACAAATGGCTGTCATTTGTGTTCCATCTGTACAGAATGAACCAGCATTCATCCTAACTGTGCAAATAGATATGGCTTTCATTAAACAAATAATACTGTATATTGCAGTATTTATTTATCTTGATAAAATATCAAGTGAATGGTAATGTGAGATAGTACACATACATATTTTTTCCAATCTGATTCTTTTGGAACTAAGAACACACTTTTATAAATACCAGTTCTTTTTAGCTCTCTTGAAATATAATGCCTATTACATTATTTTTATCTGAAAAACTAAGTTGACAATCTGTATCTCCATTGAAAATAAGTGAATGGAACTTAAAAAATGTCATAGGCAAATTTGTTTGATTTTCAGAATAATGGTTTTCTTATTGCTTCTTATCAGTTTAATAAATGTTTCACATGGATCTTCTGTCTCCATATTCATAAACTTTTTGATAATTTTCTAAACATTATTACTTTTTGTTAATATAAAAAACTTAAACTTTCTCATCTTCTCTTATTGATAGCTGAAACTGCTTTTTTATATATATTTATTTATTTTCTAATAAAGTTTAGAAAATGATTAGATATAATATTTTGACATTATGGAAATCTAAAATGCTTTAATATTGACAATTGAATGTATTTGCAATGATATTTTTATTTCCAAAGGAAAAGTAAAGAAAAAAGCAAGAGTAGTTTAACAGGGAAAATAATTGGCTGGTGCTTTATGAAGAAAAGATAAATGCTGCCAGGAATTTATATATTGTTTCTGTGATTTATTTCTACCACTTACTTCTACTTATATGACCAATGAAAGTATATATTATAATGACTTCTCCATCACAGATAAGCTAACTCCAATCATGGATGAGCCTACTTTGTGTTCCCGATATACAATCCAAATTATCTAAATCTCTTTCCCATCACTTGTCCTGACAAATAGTTTGCTCTAGTATTATCTCCCTTGGGCTCTTCAGATGCTAAACCAAAGGCATCCACTTTTCTTTGATATTCCAACACTGACTGAAATAGCTTCAGATCTTTCATAACAGAAACTCCCCTCTCAGTATTCTTAAAAAAAATAGAGCTGCCAAAACAGCATCCCATATTTCTGAATTTGAGTTTTATCCCTCTGCCAATTTTAACAGCAATAGCCATCTTTGGTCCATAGCTAAATTTGCTGCTGCCATATATCCTTACTATCACCATGAACCCTTGCCACTTTCAGAATTGCCTGCAATCATTACAAGAAAGTTTTGGAAAATACTATGGTCGGCTAAGTGCAGTCAGAAATGAAAACAAGATTTGGCTCCTGTGAGTTCTAGAAAGTCACAAACGAGATTCTTAATAGAGGCAGACTGTACTTACAATTATAAATGGCTTTGAGGTTATCTCCTTGTTGGATAAGGCTAAGCTTCATGCAATGGACTTTGCCTCTAACTCCACATTAGACAACCAGTATCATCCCCTAACTGACTCCTCCACCTCCCACAAAGTAAAATCCTTTTAATTTATTTTCTCAAGGAAAGAAGTTTCTCTGGAACAAATCAATGCAAAGTAATCACTGAATTTTTCCAGTAAAATTTACAAATGTTGACTTGATTTGTTTGATTATTTTTAACTGTTATTTACTAAATTTAAACCTGTTTTGGCACAAGACCACAAGAATAGGCACACTGAATGAAGATTAAACTCCTTATTCAGTAGGGTTGCATTGATTAATTGCCAATTAGTCATATCTGCATTTACCAATTTGTTACTTTTCTTCCTCCTCAGTCATCCTTGTTTACTACAATCAAGAAACTTCTCTACTGTCTTAATCCTCATTTATTTTATTCATAATTTAAATTTTGGTAGTGTTTTATTTTATTTTTTTTTCACTCTTCAAGAGTAATTATCAGTTGTCAACCAATTGCTGCATCTACCCATTAATAATGGTGTTTTTTCAATTCAGCTTTACAGTAATACTCACTCCCTACTAATCTGTAAGGGATATTTCAAAACCTTTAGTATATGCCTGAAACTGTAGATAGTACCAAATCCTATATATACTATGATCTTTTTTTAATACATTCTTACTTTAGACCTAAAAAAAAAAAACAGAAAAATAAATTAAGTCATGCAGTATTTTCTTTTGTTCTTTCCATATTAAGTAGAATTTTTTCTTTTCACTTAAAATAAGTAGCTTATGTGTTCTCTTTGACATTTCTGAATTGCCATCATTGCTACTCTGTGCTTTCAGGCTATTAAGTAAAACTTAGAATTGACTATTTCTAGGATTAACCAATGATAAAAGAAGTGCAGAAAGCTGTACTTAAATAAATGAAAACAATTATTTCTCTCATATGCTGTTATGTCTTCATAAATCTGTTGCAGCAGTTGTATATGGTTATTATGCTAGTTTCTATAATACAAGTATATTATTTCTATTTGAAAACCAATTTTTTGTTTATATATTATTGGTGTTAAAATTTTCAGCGCCAATATCTTTTTCAATGACATGTCAGTCAAGAATAAAGGTATGGGAGATATATAATTAATGTTACTTTGCATTTAACAGGTAAAGTGATGAAAATGCTAACAGCCTTTAGAAAGAAATTGTATGTGGTGTATAGATAGCCATTTATTAGAATCATAATGTTATCATTTGTTCCTAAACACATTAAGGAATTAAAGATTTAACCAAGTTAAAACTTAACTTTTTGTAAAGTTACTCATAATGAATTTTAGCAATGTACATTATTCCAGTTTTTATCACCTTTGCTTAATGTTATCAACCAGTTATTTTTATCTAAGAAGTTCCTGTTGTCATAAAGTGGTTACAAATATATATCTTCCTTTTGTACATTAAAGTTTTTGACATTCTATAGCAAAATGGTTTAATTTTCATATCTTTGATTAAAGGTAGCTTGAAAATTACATGTATTTGAAACACCAAAATCAAAAACAGCAGTTTCTGGAGAAACTGGTAAATGACATTTTTTTTATCATTTATTATGTTTTTAATTTAATCTTAAATAATTAATTCAGATTTTATATTTCTTGGTTTGATGAATAAGGCTTTAATTTAATTAGACTTAAACATCTTGGATTAAATCTATCCTGGACATAGAATCTATTAATAGATATAGAAATTAATATCCTTTGTTGCTTTGTTTTGTTTTTTTAATCCTTTCCTTTTTTTTTTTTTTTTTTTTTTTTTTTTTTTTTTAAATCTTGTATTGCATGTAGTCCTATTTTGTCATTTTCATAAAATCATTTGTTTACTGTTATATCTATAGTTGTAATAATGTATCATCTACTCTAAGCTGACTCATCTGGGGATGGACTAACAATGCAGGATTGTTAATGTTAACTCTAATATGCTATTTCTATACTTATTGAGGTTATGTTCTAGAAAACAATATTATAGTCCACAATCATCAATTAAATATGTGGTGATGGGGAAATGTGTCATTTTATATTTTCTTTTTATGATAAACTTATTTCATTACTCTTAGAGATGCAAATAGTGATATTCTTTTTATTTTATATATATATATATATATATATATATATATAGAGAGAGAGAGAGAAAGTGCTGAATAATATGCAGTCCAACCAAGGAGCACCTAAAAAATGTTTGGCCATTTGGCTGGATTTTGGGGTATAGGTCAGGCTGAGAACTTTCAGTGCCTATTGATATTTAAAACTATTTGACAGCAATCTTCTTTCATATGCCATGTCCCTTCAGGATGTAGGCAATTACAGCTCTCCACTTCCCGTCATATGTTGGGTAAGACATTAAGCTACATCCAACAGTAAGGCCTCTGATCAGGAGGTTTTGAGGAGAGTAGAACCACCTCTTAATTGCTGGTGTTCTCGGGTCCATTCTAACCTGGGGTAGAAGCACCTGTTAGGGTCCCAGCTATGGGCAAATAGTTAAACCCCAATCTGGGCTCAAAATGCTGTGGAGGTGTAAAAATAGGTATTAATACCTATAAGAAATAGTTTTGAAGGAAAATTATTACAAACAAAATATTACCTGCAATACATTTTTTAAGAAAAAAGTATTAGCAGCAATACATTTGTAGGGAGGGGTTAAAAATTTTGTCGGCATTAAATAACCCATTGAGCTCGATATGCCATAAAACAAAACAAACCAAACCAAACTTCTTCTTGTCCCTTTTTGCTCTCAATAAGTTTTCATCTTTTTGTTACTTCTCCCTGTTCTGCCATCCACTTGCTTTCCCCTGTCCTTCTTTCCCTCTATCTGCCCTATAAGTATCAGATTTTCATAGCCCTCCTTATTACGTGTCCCAGAAATTTCAGCTGCCTCTTCCTAATGTTAAATATGTTTCCTCTTTGTTTGCATCCCCTCCAAAACCTCATCATTGCTAACATGTTTAGTCTATGATATCCTTAACATCCTTCTGTAGAACCATACCTTTGTTGCCTTAAGTCTCTTCATCTTTGAGGAGACCATCCCATATTCACTGCTGTAAAGTACATATATTATGTGGCAGTTCAGAACTCTTTGTTACCAAAGAAACCCTCCTGATTTGTAATACTTGGCTTAGCTTTTGGAATGAGTCTTTGGCCATCCCAATGTCTTCAGATCTCAATGTTACACTTTCCATCCTCTGTCAGAACACTTCCCAGATATTTAAATTCCCACACCTGTTTGATTTTAGTGTCCCTGACCTGTAAATCACATTTTGGGCTCGTGTTTTTGCTGATAACCATGCTTTCTGTCTTCTTTTAATTTATGCTTATTCAATTTTTCTTGCTCTCTTCTCCTACCTTCTGTAGGAGGTTTTGTGGTTTCCTTTCCGTGTCTGTTATTAGCACTGTCTCATCTGCATATCTTGTCTTAAGATTGTGGCCACCAATGGTGAATACTGGTTGAATTTCTAGTCCTCTCAGAATTGCCTCGCTGTATAAGTTGAATAAGTCTGAGAAAACCTATCCTTGTCTTACACCCCATTTCACATTCGTTTGCGCCTGGTTTCTTAGGCAGTGCTATAAAAATAGATCTGCTTAGATGTTCTGGTATATCCCCGCTCTTGTAGATTTCATTTATTATTTCCATAATCTCATCTATGCCAAAATCATCGAAGGCAGTCAGCATCTCTGTTACAATTCTATCTGGCCCAGCCACCTTGTTTCTGTTCTACTTTGGTTTTTAAAATTTCATGCCCATCAGTAATTCTGTATATTGCCAGTTGTTCTCTTTCATTGTTTAAGAGTTCTCCAATATATTTGTTACAGCACTGAAGAATTTTTTCCTTCTCTAATATGAGCATTCCATCCTTGGATTTTATGCAGGCTGAACCATTGCATTCCTGAATCTTTTGTTGATAGTTATGCAGTCAATTTGGTTTTTAGCTTCTCCTTCTGGGCTTCTCTATGTCCATAATCATCTCCAATGTTCTTGGATCCATATATTGGCTATTGCCTGGTCATTGGCCATGTACCATTGAACCCATTTTTCTCCACATTTGTTGCAGTTTCCTAATCTGGATTTGCCAGCTATCTCCCCTACCTTCTCCCTGCCTACTTTGGCATTCAGATCTGACATGATAATTATGACTTCTTGTGATTTGCAATAAGCCTTGGTGTTGTCTAGCATGGAGTAGAAAGATTAGATTTCTTCTTCCTTGCTTTGTGCCCTCAGTGATAGCTATGTTGAAAGGCTTTCCTATCAGCTTGATTACCAGAATTGTTTTGGTTAATTGGTAGTATCCCATAATGCATTTCTTGAATTCTTGATCTAGTATTAATCCTCCTCCTTTATCATTTTTCTCTCTGCCTGCATATATAATCGTGTGATTGTCACTGACAAAATCTCCATTGTTTGGCCACCTAGTTTCACATACACCTATGATGTTGATTTTTAGCCTACTCATCTACTGTTTCACGTTTTCTAACTGGCCACAGTAGTTCAACGTCCTAAAATTCTATGTCCTGAGGATTTTTTTTTTTTTCTTCTTCTTTTGTTTGATGTGAGCAGTTGTTGAATCTCTTTGCTCGTGTTTGCATCAGACAGAATTGGTTCCAAGGAATTTTATTCTCTTTATGCCATTTATGCTAGCAGAGTTGCTGGATGACAGATTGACCTCATCCAGTCCTAACTGGATGAGGAGTTAATTCCCATAGACTTTCACACCATTAGGTTTCATAATCTGTGTGTTATTTGCCATGATATTTCTTGCGATTAATAGTGGAGTGGTTTCCCATTGCTTTCTCCACAGTGGTTTATGGAGACACTGCCTCTTATTAGCTGGTCATTGACTCATCGAGAGTTTTTGTAGCTGGTTTAGTCACTGACATTCAAACAATGTAATACTTACTAATATATATATATATATATATATCTATATATATATATATATATATATATATATATATACACACATTAAGAAATGGACAAAGTCCGACAATTTATTTATTAAAGACATTTTTTATGTTTAACGTTCTTTTTATAGATACAAGTATTTAAGTAAATGCTCCGTTTATAATAAACAGTATTAAATAACATTTACCGGCCTGAATGTCAGAGAAATTTTCATAGAAAATATTCGTCCTTTGACAGGATTCGAACCTGCATCCAATACGGAACCGCCATTTAATGTATGACATCATTTGTTTACATTTGATACGCCATGAGCAGTTATGAATGTACGAGATTCATGGAAGATTGAAGTTTATAAGCAGTAAATTCGACATTGCCAACTGAACGATCCTTTGTGGCCGAATCGGTTAGGCGTGCCTGGCTAAATGACGGTTCCGTATAGGATGCAGGTTCGAATCCTGTCAAAGGACGAATATTTTCTATGAAAATTTCTCTGACATTCAGGCCAGTAAATGTTATTTAATACTGTTTATTATAAACACAGCATTTACTTAAATACTTGTATCTATAAAAAAAACGTTAAACATAAAAAATGTCACATATATATATATATATATATATGGTAAGCCCTCCTCCCCAATCTGTTTGAAAGTGAAGGGTTTGTAGGTCATAGTTAGTAAGTAGGGAGAAGAGAATAAAATGATTAAGTTTTAAGTACGATTACCCACTATGTGATTAAAATTAGCATTCAGCTAACAGGTCCCAAAAATACATCATGGGACAAGGATTTCTTATTACTTGCAATTTCACATTTCTGACAATATTGTGGCAAAATTTTTTTGTATAATTGCTTTCATTCTTTGTAATTTTTTAATTCTATACTGCATTTTTTTTTTTTTTTTATGCCATGATTATTCAAGTCAATTTCCTGATTTGATGGTTATCACTACCATAATTGGGATTTCATGCTTTTATTTAAATTTTGAATGGTCACATATGTTACCATACTTCAGTTAAGGTATTGATTTTATTTTATTAATTTTAGTCATATTTCTATTACTGGTCTGTTTTAATATTTCCTATATTTAAAGAATAAAGTTAAATATGAAAATCACTGGACTTTATTGATTTTAGCATTTGGTTAGATTAGCATTTTTTAAATATTTATCCTGACATGTTTTTAAATACATCTGCATCTAGTAATACTTCCTTTAATGCTGTGTGTTCTTCATAAGCATATTTAAATCAGTTTACTTTAAAAAAAAAAAAAAAATGATTTTACCTATATCATTTGTAAGGTTTTTATTTGATAAACATTTAGTTAACAGACTTGACACTTCTCCCTTCAGTCAAGAACAGATTGTCAAAATGTCAAAGTATATTATCTTCCATTTTGGTTGGGAATAATCAACATTATACATGGAAATGGAAATTACTTGTATATTAAAAATATCAAACACTGAAATTCATTTGCATCAATTTGGTTGCTAGTCATTCTTACATGCATTTTCTATAAAAATTGAGGAAAAAAATATGCTGAACAGTATTTCACTAGGCAATTCACTATTTAAACAAATGTTTTGTTTTGTTTTTTTTATGTAAAAAAAAAAAAATTGTAATAGGCAGTAAATAGTGGATACTTTACAAAAACATTGAACATGAAAATGATTGTAGAACAATCAAAATAATTAATCATTGACCCATTGCAAATTCTAGTCAACAGTGATACTTCATTTTTTATTAGGATTAGGGGTCTCTTATAATCTCCTTTCAGAGAAACAATTAATTGATTCTAACAAGTATTGAACCTAATTAAACCAACTGAATGTAACAATTGATGAAAAGCATTTGGAATAACTTAAGAGACAGGATGTATTAAAACATCACTAACTTAAATGTTTCTTTGACTATACAAAATTAAGCAGATATTTCACTTTCAGATTACCATTTATTATGATTTTTTTTTCTCTTTAGCAATTTATGAAATTCAATTATCTGGAATACTGCTAGAGCAATTACTTGCTGAAAGGCATAAAAATTACAGGTGGATAGAATTATAAAGTTGTGTGAAAGGTGGCAGAAAACCTAATTTTAGGCAAACTTTAGACTGCATATTTCCATTATTGCAGTTTTGTGGCTTAACTAGCTATTATGGAAAGTTCTGCTACTGTTAATGGATTAATGTTATCAAAATATATTTTCTACTTAATAAAGTTCTTGTACATCATTTTTTAGTTTATGCAAAACATAGTATAAAAATATATGGAATATTTTAGTAACTAATTTATTATTGCACATCTATTTGTATTTTCTTTTATTTATTAAATTAATATATACTAAATAATCTTATGTGTGTTCCAAGAGCAAGCTTACACAACTTTTCTCTGGCATTATGCATGCTAAGCTTAAACTAAACACATCTCCAAAAGTATTGTAGTTATTAGAATAATACTTGAGAATTTACCAAAAAAAATTAATGAATTTTTGAGCATTTGTTTTTTTGTTTTTTTTTTTGTTTTTTTTTTTTGTTTTTTTTCTTTTAATTTTCTAACTACAGATGACTTTGCACTTTCAACATTGCTCATTCTAAAAAAATGACAGATTTATATGGTCTGTATAATTTTGTTTTTAGTTTTAGAGATAAATTTTTACTATACATTTTTTTTTTTTTTTTTTTTAAATTATATGCATATACAATTCTTGTATCTCAACTAAACTTGATTAAAATACTTTAATTGTACTCTTTATCTTTAATCATTTCAAATTATTTACAAAATATGACACTTTATTTTCATATACCATGTTCTCAGAAGAAATAACCTAAAAACTGTTATGTTTGCATAAAGCCTTAATATAAAAGCCTTTATTAGAAAGCACAAAAAACAGAAGTCCTTACTTAAGCTCTGATAATGATTTTGGATACCATATATGAAATTACTTTCTCTGTGCTTAACATGTCACAACACATTAGTAGAGCAGACCTGATAGCTCAAGCAAAACACTTAAATTATATATAATACTAATAGTGAATAAACTACAAGATAGTATATAATGGTATTAAAACTTGCAATGGATATTAATCAAATTTGATGTTAAATCATTAAAGAGTAAATTCATAACAATAAGTACACTGTAAATAATGTGATGTTATTTTATATTCATATAATATGGAAGATCAAAATAGAATGTGACTAATTAGTATAGAAATTAATTTATAGTCATTAAAAAAAATATGAAAGCGGTAAAATGAAAGTTTCGTTTTCTTTACTTTTAACATCAGTAATGTAAATGCTCATAAAATATAAAAAACAATTTTAAATCCTGAATAAATTTTCTTTTTGTACACTTAAGTCCTTATAAACATTTTAGAAATTATAAACATTTTTGTAATTACCATATTCAGATATTAATTTTGCATGGGATAATGAAATTTCAAGACACTTTGTTCAGCATTGTTAGCTCATCATTTTCACATACTATCATTATTTTACATTATCTACTATATTTTACAGCTGGATTCAATATATTTTAGCAGTGATAGTCTTGTTTGGATTTCCCAGTAAACTATTCCTCTGCCAAACAAAGTGATTTATTTTCTTTTTAAATGCATTCCAGATCATGTTAAAGAAAACTTTGTCCAGTTTTGTGTATCTTATTTAAATAGAATTAACATTTTTTTCATAATCTGATGGTAATGTCTTGCATTGTGTGTTTTGACACAAATATATGCATTGGAAAAAAACTGTCATGTCAGTGAAAGTAGCATTCAATTTTTGAGTTCAGAAATTTTTTAGAAGATATGGTGAGCAAAATGCAAAATTTAACTGGTCAACATTAAATTGGTTTCTACAACTCTATTTTGTTTTAATCTATATCTAATGGGTGTCCTTTTCTGATTTGACCAATGTTTTGAATTTGCTATGCCGAAACTTGAACCACTCATCAAATATTATACAGTTGATATTTATCCCTAAATCTCCTATTTAGCATTACTGAAACTTATATTGAAATTAATTGAAAATGAAACTTGCAAAGAATTTTTCATCTGAAATTGTGACTATTTTGATATGAATAAAACAGAAAAACATCATGACTACTTAAGCAGATGCACCCAACATTGCTGTCTTCTAAATATCTAAAATGTATGTAATAACATGACTTTGTAGCATTATTACTATATACATAATGTAGTATTTGTTAGTCTAAGAACTTGACCTAGTAAATGACATGGTACAATAAATATGATCTAATATTCATGTACAATTTAGAAAGAACATTTATCTTGGAATCTGGTCATAATTCAGGAAGGTATAAGCAAATGCATTTACCATTCTTCTAAAGGATACCTGTACACCTGAATAAACCTGCAAAAAAAAACAAGCTTGAAAATTTTGATCTGTTCATTATGGAAAAAGTAATTTAAATCTTGATAAATAATTAGTTTTAATAAAATAGGTGAAAAAATGTAACCTTGTGTCAGACCTCAGTTTCTAGAGTTCAAAACTATAACCTACAATTCTAAACACAACCATTTGCACATACATGGCCATTTATGATTTAAATAAAAAAAATATAAATTTTATCAGAAAAAAGTTATTTCAAAATATCTTAATTATAAATGAAAATAATATTGTGCAATGAATATATTGAAAACTGGCATGAAAGAATCAATGCTGTTAATGTAGATAATTAGCAAAATGCCAGAAAATGTTTTTTAAAAATATATTCTCTTCCATGAGGACCCTAGCTGAACAATACTTCAGATCATGTGTATGATTGGAATTGGTCCTAAAGTCTACTAGCACATCCTAATCTGGGAACTTGCTGAGTCAATTTCTTTCAGTATTTCTGAAACAAGGAGTTTTTAAGATATCACTAAATGTTTTTTTATTTGTTGATCTTTACTAAATTTAACTTGGCATAGGACTAGAATAATAAGTAGGATATTCAATGAGAATTCACAAAATCTCTAGAACTAGTTCACAAGTCCAGAAAAATTTACATATTAGTTATTTATGAAGTTATAGCTTAGACTGGTATACAGGCTTTAGTTTACTTACAATATCTTCTGTTCTCAGTACTTATATTGACAAGTACTTTAACTGAACAAAATAAGTTCTTAAATTTCTCTTTAAAGTATTTATTATAAAATTAACATTTTCTAGCTGCAATGATTAGCTATTATTTCGGCTATATACTATGGTAGAACTATTCACTTTTATAAACTTGATATGTTTAAGTTGACATTTTTAAAGGTCTTATTCTTCTCTCTTAAACAGTTCTGCAGCCTTGTGTTACCTTTTCACTATTATAAATGCATGTATTTATAAAAAAGAAAAATTATAATCAAAATACTTAATATTTCTGTAAATTCTTGTATGAAAAAAAACAAACTGCTATTCAAGTATTGTGTTCTTGAATATTTCATTTTAGCTTTCATTGAAAGCTAAAGGATTAAATTTATTATTTCCAGTAAGTAAAATATTCTGGTGTATTTCAGATATAAATTATATAGATTGGAATGTCAAATTTTGATTTCTTAAAATTTTCTTAATGTATGGCCAACTAGAATTTACATAATCTAAGTGAACACATTTTTAATTTTGTTTTTTTAACAACCTAGTAATTTTTACAAATAAACATTTTCCACAATTATATAATAATTTATTGACTTTTTAAAGATTCTTTATTCAAAAATAAAAATTTTTTTTAAATACTATCAAATTTTCTTAAATTAATTTCTCTGTAAAGAGACAAGACCATTAGATCACATGAACTTTTCATGCTAATGTCACATTTAGCCTTTCATAGATGAAAAAAGGGAACGAATTATTTAAAAAATTGAATAGTATAACTATATTTATTAATCTTTTCAATTTTGGATTTGTAAATTTCATTTCCACTTAATTACTATATCACATCCAGGAAATAGCCCAATACAGAATTTTACACGATTTTAAATTAAATTAAAAATTATTAAAATTTTAAGAAAATAAAAAAATTCTTGTAAAACTTCATTATTCATTGGAAAAATTCTATATCTTCAAACAATAATGTCCTTAATATAACTTATTTACAAAAACAATTAAAAGCTTTTCTAATTAAATAACGTCATAGTTTTGTTGCATTCATTATTTTTCAATTCAGAGCAGATCTTATTAGAATAATGCAAGTTTTAAAAAAAAAAATTAGGTGATTTAGATTCTACAAAGAGTCCTACTTTTAACGAATATAAAATAACTACCAAATTTTATTTATTTTTTTTTTTTTTTCAAAAATAATTTAATTCATTTGTGAATTAAGTCCTGAAAATTTCACTAAAATCAGACAATTATTTGATTTTTACAAGAATTTCCAAATCATTTGTTTTCAACAAAAAAAAAATGCAAAAACGTCAGTGTAATTATTATGCCACCCTGATGATGCCAGCAAAACAAGACTTTAACCAAAATTTCAAACATGTTAGAAAGGATTAAAAAAATTTCAAAAAATAATCAAAAAAAATATTTTGGTTTTCATCCTAATAACATAAACATTTTGATGATAAAACTTTATTTTTATTAAGTTTGTGGCCTTTCATTATGCCATGCTGTTTTCCACAAAAAAGTGGATGTACCTAGTTATATATATTATAATTAACCGCATAAAACTTAATTAATCTCTGTATGAAATAATTTCTACTTTTTATAAATTCTTCCATTTAATTATATATATTATTACTATAAAACAATATTCTGATTGACTGTCTAAAGGATTCATAGCCGCAGTATATTTTTTCATTCTTAAAATTCCTGTTTTTTATATATATATATATATATATATATTCATTTTTATTTATGTAGTCATTGTACATTTTTTCAGATTACTTTTGTGTCTGTATAATGTGGCAAGATATTGCAAATGATACTCTGATATGTAATGGTCACTTTAAAAAAAATTTACATTGCAAAGAGTATATTAGTGTTTTAAGTAAAATCTTTACTAGTGAAATTGTAGTTGTATTAAGATGTTAAACCCTGGTATCCATTCCAACAACTGATATCCTCCTTTTTCTTAGTTGTAGTTGTTTTAATAAAAAAAAATATTTATCAGCAGTTGCTTCCTTTTTAAATACAAATAAAATCATTTTGAATTTATAACTTATTGATTTCTCTTGACATTTTTTGTTCTAGTAAAGATCCAAAATATTTGCTACTTTTATTAAGTGAATATCTGTTAATGATTTGCCTGATTCTACTTGGAGCAAAAATAGCATTTTTTTTTCTTTACATCTATTAATATAGATGTATTCTCCTCATGTGATATATCCTTTCTTCTCTCTCAGAAGTTATTTGTTGTTAGTTTATCATTTAAAGTTGAATTGCTTTAATTCACTTCAATATCTAATCCTCTTCTATCCTTTCTTCAAATTGAAATATTTATTAATTGATATCTCTTATCCTTTGTTCTTAATGCATTTGTATGTTTTGAAAGATTTGTATGTTTTTTTTTTTTTTTTTTTTTTTTTTTTTTTTTTTTTTAGATGAGTTTTTTTTTTTGTAATCTGATGTCATTTTTTTTTTTTTTTTTTTTTTTTTTTTTTTTTTATTGAACTTTGTTCTGTATTAAATTTTTAACTTTATAATTACTATGAGACATGGTTATTTATCATTCTCTGCTCAACATAGTAGGATGTAAGCATTGGAATTAAAATATCTTTGTGCAAACTAGTAATGCTGATTTATTTTCAAAGTTCAAATTATTTGTTCTGCTTTTAATCCTTAACAGATGATTTACTCCATTTACTTGCTTCTTTGTTGTTTTTTTTTTTGTTTTTTTTAAGTATTCTTAGTATTGTTGAAAAATGAAATAAAAAATTTACAGAATATTTGTAAGATAGCAATGATCCATACTTTTGTTTTGGATCTTCTATTCTGTTAAATCAGTTCTAATAATTAACAGTTTTCATATTTTCTTTCCTTTTTCTGTTTATATCAAAATATTAGTAACTTGTATTGTTATTTTCACTTAAAAATCTTTTTTATCAAATCTTTTGAATTAGACTTTTTCCCTTCAAGTAAGACACTTGAATTTTAGTCTGTGTAATCTTTTTTCTTCCTAATAGTGTTATATCTATATCGATAATAGTAAAAAGTTACTTTAAATTACCTTTTTACTGTTTGAATTTTTCCCCAAAATATTACCTATATAGTTATTGTGCAATTATTTTAGAAAGTTAATGTCTCTTTTTTTTCTTTTTAAGCTAATACATACACACACACACACACATATATATATATATATATATATATATATATGTGTGTGTGTGTATTTTTTTTTTTTTTTTTTTTTTTTTTTCATGAATTGACTTCAATTCTTCTTGAAAATGAGGATTATTCAACTGTAGTAGTATTGGTAGATTACTTCATAAGTTGTAATACACTTGATATTAAAAACAATCATATACATGGACAACTATCAATTAAGATGAATTTGAAGTTGCAATGTATATTATAAATTGTCTGCAAGATTATTCTTAAAATCAAGAAAAAATATAAAAGCATAATAGTGATACATGATTGTTTTTTTTTTTTGTTTTTTTTGTTTTGTTTTTTTTTTCATTTCAATTTATTTTTTTTAAATAAATTTGGAATTTAAATTATACTTTTAAACTTCAATATTATTTTTTGCTTTTTCAATATCTATTTAATACTTTATGAAAGAAGACCTGAATTCATATAATCCAAGTTTTCATACATCAGACCACTATGAACCATTGCCTCCTTAATGATGTTAATTTAATTCTTGCTATTTTACATTAGTTTTCAAATCAAAATAATGCCACCTAGTACATATAGAAATCTTACAAACTGTATCTAATTCAATACTATTTTTACCATGTTTTACTCATTCACTTAGCAACAATGTCTTTTCATTTTCTTTTTAGAATATTTTATATTTAACCATCATGCCTTTGATTATTTTGTATAAATAACAATTCCAGAAACATTTCTTAGGCAGATATGCTTTTGACAATAATCTTAGTACATTTAATATTTTCTTTTCTTTTATTTTAAAAAAAAAAAATATTAATACTAAATAAAAATGTATTTTATAATGTATTTGATGCAAAAGTTTGTTGCAATTATTCTTATATTTTTTGCAAAATCTTTTATTCATATAAATTTATAGTATCAAAGTATTTCCTAGGCTTTCAACATTGGTTAGTTGAATTCCATCTTAAAAGAATTTAATAATTCTTTTTTGATGACTGTTTTCATGGATCTTCAGTAACTTGTTGGAACCACTGAATAAAGAGTGAAACAAATCACAATCTGAAGAATGTATTGCAAAGAAATGTGTGTGTTTTAATGCTATTTTCACTATTGTATCCTGTGGCTTCCTTTAATTGTCTTAATCTTCTAAAAACATTGAATGAAGCCATTTATTCAATCCATTAAATATATTGTTCTTGTGTTTTTACACTTAGGAATGTGACAACACTCTCCAGTAAATGTTCCTGTGTATCACTTGTCCTAGTATTCTTTCTTAATCAGAAAATCATTGATGGTTTTCACCTCTTTACTACAATCTGCTGTAGAGCTTTTCAGAACCCAACATGTTTGCTAATTCTTTCAGTTTTACCAAATTTCTTGGCTTCATTCCATTATATTTTCCAAAAGACACATGACTATTAGATTAAAGTATTAAAATATATCAGGTCCCTTGCCAGTTATGAATTCAATCCCTGGATCAGGTAGTGCACAAAAGTCATATACTTTGGTTTAGTGAAAGAATAGACTAGAATTAACTGATGAAAAAAGATATGGTAGTATAACAAAAATTAGGAGTGAACCTCTAGATTTAAAGCAACTATATTGCTATTTACATTGATGATAAATAAAACTGCAATACCCTGAATGTGGTTCATTTTGCTTATAATTAAATATACAGGGGAAATATAAGCTTTGTGTGTATGTGTATATATATATATATATATATATATATATATATATATAAAGAAAAAACAAATGCATTGGTGAAATCAACACAACTTGCCAAAAGATCTAACATTATAATTGAGAGAAAGTCTCAAGGAAAAAGACCTAAATGCAAACACCTACCTACTCAGTAAAGTGTTCAACACTCTAGGTTACTTAAACAGAGCAAAAAGCACTTCACAGCATTAAATCCTATCAAAGGAGATCTACTCATTACTCGAGTTTCATGCACATGCAATTTTCAGATAACTGGAATGCATGAGTGAAACTGTAGTAATGACTTTGGTTGACCTTTGATTTTTTTTTATATATATATACACACACACACACACACACACCTTAGCATGTGCAGACAGTATCCAAGTCAAAAGTGGAATTTTCTTTCCAGATGTTCCACTGATAAAGATAAAAAAATTTGGCACTCTTATTATGAGTTTAGTTATACAGTATATCTAAACTTAAATTAAGGGCATCAAATTTATATTTGAACAGTTCTTTGTAGGGAAGATAGTATTAGGTTGGTGCAAAAATAATGACGTAATAATGTCGTTTTTTGACGTTAAAAAATACATCAAAAAACGACATTATTACGTCATTATTTTTGCACCAACCTAATAGATATGGTGAGATAAGAAAAAAATATGAGTTTTGAAAATTAAAAGGGGTGGATGGGGAGGGGGAGAATTAGTTAAGAATTTAGAAGAGTAATTAAGCTATTTCAGTTTGCATCATTTCTTAATTTTTTTTCAACTTTGTTTTCTCAGATTTTTCACTAGTCCCCATACCCTACATTTAATAACTCGCACACACACACGCATATATATGATATGTGGACTAATTTTCCATTCTTAGTAAGTCCCACTCAAATTACTACTTGCAAGTGTTGAAGGCCATTTATATTTTATTGTTGAAGCCCTCTCTGTGTAAACAAAAGGACTTTGTACTGATTCTCAAACTAATTTACATCTAAGCAATTTTTTATATTTTTTTTTTTTCCCCAATACATATTGTCCATTTTTTTTTTTTTTTTTTTTTTTTTTTTTTTTTAGTGATAATTCTGTTCAATTTATTAACCTCAATTTAGCTCTGAGCGAGGTTCGAAACCTTCTAGCTAGCCGTATTTCAGTTTTACTTTTTATCCATTCATGAGTGGTAATAAAAATAATTTTTGTCTTTTTATAGCAGGCATAAAGTTCTGTACCACAAAACATATCTTTTATTATATATATATATATATATATATATATATATATATATATGATATATACCACAACAATATTAGCAAAATTAATGGCAAAGTGGAAACATTTCACATGGACAAAAAGAATTTTCTGCTTTATTAATTTTAAAAATATGTATTGTGTATTTGAGCAGTATCCCTTTTTATGCATGTTTCAACTGATTGAAAATAAAATAAAATGAGATAACTAATATTTTTATAATAATTAAATGTCCAGTTATTCAATGTTAATCAAATTTTCTCTTTCTTTTCCTTTTCTTTTAAGATTGAACATGAATTTAATTTTTTTAATTTTCAAAAATATATTTCCATTAAACTTTTAACATGATTGTGAAGATGGGCTATAAGTATAATTAAAATAGATTCTTAAAGTTTTTCAAGTTGTATCTGAAAATATAGAAATGTAGCTTTCTTGAAAGCTAAAGGTTTTATTTTTTCTCTTCAAAAACAATTTCACAATCCATCAGCTTGTAAGCAGGGATTATAAAAAATATTAAAGATACTAAATTTTAAAATTATAATGAAAAAAAAATAACTTTGCTAATAATAATTTTTAAAAATGCTTTAAATGGTTTTCCTCTCATGTTATACTGTATCATCCAAGTTACATCCTGGCACAGGGCTCCATCCCTGTGCTGGTGGTATCACGGCTACGACTAGCCAATACCGGCTCTGACTAGCTAAGACCAGTTTAGACCAGCGGCCCAAGTGAAAACACTCGGGTCCCCACGTTAAAAACTGACCTTGTGTCACAACCTGACTCAGTGGGGTGGGGTCAAGTAAATATCTATATTGTATCATCCAAGTTACCATTGAAATTAATTTAGTAATACCCATTCATACAAATGTTTTCTGTGTTTGAAATGATGCTAAATGATTTCACATTATTTCTTACCTTCAATGATGTTCCTGATGTCATCAATTGTCAACTAGGTATTTATACTGATGACACAAGTATTTACTCCTCTCCTAATATAGTAAGTCAGATAAGTCCAACAAAGTGGTTAATTGGAGCAAGGAATTGGCTTGTTAATTTTAACAGCTCCGAAACATTATCTTTTAATCAGCATAGAGAATTCTTTTAGTTTTCTATCAGCATGGCTGATGCTAACCTCCGGGAGAGCAACTGATTATGTCTCTCACATTCTCTGCTGACATGAAGTGTAATTTCACTCCCAGTAAGCCTTTGTGTAAGCATTATTGCCTTGAAGTAGTGTTGAAACATGAAATATTTTCTTATCAGATCCTCAATATTTCTCCTGTACTTATCTGTCTCTTTCACACACACACACACACACACTGTGAGCAAATTGAAAACATTCTGGGTTGAATCTAGACCCACAATCCTTAAATTAAAGGGACACGACTCTCAATAGCTCATCTCCTTTTATATAATAAATGCTAATGTCAAGGTGTGTCATTTTGTAACACTTTTTCCAATTTACTCCAACATATCATACCATTTTGGAATCAGGCTGACTCTATAAACAAATTAAAAAATCTTCCAGTCCTGATCTGAACCTGTAATGCTGAAATTTTTGATTTCCAATTTTTCATTGTTATAATTGTTTATGGCTTTTTTCAAAAAAATTTTTGCATAATAACAATTTTTATAACTTGGAAATAAATTTGGGAATAATCAAAATTAATTGCAAAATCCAACAAAAGTCCCCCATGAAATAAAAATAGTTGTTTGTATGGAAAGTAAGGACCTACATATATCAATTTGTCTTTAAATTAAGTGGCAGCAGAAGAATTATCATGGAACTTTTAAAAGGTAAGCTTAAATATTAATTCAATACTTAAATGCAGTGATCACTTTTGAGTTCTTCTATAGTTTATTATTGCCTTTCGCATCTACTCCTCCCTACCTATTATATGAAGGTCCAATTAAGAGCCCTCTGCAGCAGCTAGCTTAAATGCCATCCAATATGAAATCTTTTAAGCTTCATTATATATATATATATATATATATATATATATATATATATATATAAAGACAAGAGGAAAACTTCTTTTCTTTACTAATGTGTAATAGTGTGTGTGTAAAATTACTGTTGTATCCCTACTATAACCACCTTAATTACACTTTCCCAGATCTGTTTAAATTAGATAATCTTTTGTTCTAACCTAATAATTTAGTTGACTGGTTCTAAACAGTTAACCAAGTTATTATGAACAATTAACTTTAGAAAAATTTCACAAATTATATTAGGTATCTGAAGGCAATGTGTGTGTGTTTCCCTATATTTCTTTCTTTCTTTCTTTTTTATATATATATATATATATATATATATATATATATATATAGTTTGCCTGTACTTTATCTTCCATGAAAGTAGTCATTAAGTAACATTCTTACAAATATCATATTTGTAGCATACTTTTTTTTTTTTTTTTTTATCAGGTATTGCCTGAAAAATTCAATTATAAAACAGAAGAAAATCTATTTGTGATTAAAAAAAAAAAAAAAAAAAATCTAAAATTTTTAATTTATTTCCATGTGGAGGTATTATTGAAATAATATTCTGATTAATAAAAAAAAAAAAAAATCTTTTATTTTAAAGTACCGTTGGGTACACAACATTAGTACTTATTTCACTTTGTGCCAATATAAATATAGATTGTTTATGCTTCCAACTTCAGAAGAACCAACATAGAAAAGTCTATTTTTTTTTTTGTCCAACTGTTAATATCTCTAATGTTTAATTTTATTAGCATCAATAGTTTCATTATTATTACTGTTGAAGTTCATCCTATGAACATACTTAGGATGAATTATGTAAGTAAGCTGACCAAATCAAACCAAAATCAAGCTTACAGACTTACCAAATTTAAATTTAAAAAACAAACCTAGATTGCCATTGAATGGTGCTTCCAGGAAGTAACTAGATCCCTGTCAAATACTGAACATCAGAACAGTGGTCATCCTAGAGTGAAGTACAACACTGTCAAAAGTGTCAACCCATCTATGTGAAGGGTAGTTGCTAAAGTAGTGATTTAGAAATATTCTGAATGTTAATCTATAGATCCAATACTAGTGTATTGGTAGAGAGGAAAACAGGAACCACATGATGGCACAGGTTGGAGATGGATAACATTACTATGGCTGTGACCATTTCTTGGCCTGGATTGACAAAGGTCTAACATTTTCAGTTTGATTACCATTCTGCAAGTATCATACAGTAGAGCCCATATTTTACAAAAGAGACATACAATACCTCAATCATGACCCACAATGGAACATGGGTCATACAAGGTGGGAGACATGGTGTGACTAAAGACATCTTTGAACTGCTGCACCTCCAAATTCAGAACAGAGAATGTAACTAGGATTGTCAGTCCACAATCCTTCCTCCTAGTCAACAATGTACCATGCCATATTAAGGACTTTCAACAATCATAGGTTCAGAAATGAATAAAATTGATGAAGCATCATCAAGTGAGATAGAGCCAAGTATGATTAATGAGTACAACCATGATCAAAGCAGGCTGTCATGAAGTCGCCCATGTGAAGAAGCACCAGGAGAGAGGAAATAAAAATAAAAAAAAGACCATATTACTTAGTATGTTGTGAGATCAGTGGGAAGTGTAGCAGTAATCATGGAGAAGAGGATATGTTGCAGCTATTAGGTTGGTGCAAAAATATTGTCGTTTTCTCACATAGCAACATAAGTGAGAAAACGACTTTTTTTTTTTTTTTTTTTTTTTTGCACCAACCTAATAATTAAGAAAACTTAATTCTTGGTAGGAAAGAAAATCCAATTGATTCCTTACCACTTTTTCATGACTATCAGTGATGCCCATGTATATCTAGAAACACTAATTTGTTTGTCATGTATTGCTCTGAAAACCATTAAAATGAACTGTTTAGAGGTTACATCAGTCTCCAGAAAGTTTTAGTGATTGCTTCCCAATACTCTTTAACAGAAAAACCATTGTTCTTAAAGATCAGTTGACTTACAAATCAAAATCAACTCTCTCTCTCATATATATATATATATATATATATATATATAAGCCAACACCAACAAATATCTATTTGTAGAGAAAAAAAAATCTGAAAACTGAACTAAAATGAATAAAATAACTAAATGGGAACTAAATTTGATTTTATGTGAAGCCAAGCAGCTGCATTGCATGTGAAAAATTCAACTAAAACAAAATTGTTCAGAGGAGGCAGGTAATAGCAGCTAAACAGATATCTTTGGAGTCTAACAGACTCCAAAGATATCTGTTTAGCTGCTATTACCTGCCTCCTTACTGTCCAATGTTTGTAATTTTTAAGCAGTATCTGAAACATTCCCAACTATGCTTACATGCATCTCACTTGCAGCCTTTGTATTCACTTGTGCCTTTTTTGATTATAGTATCCAAGATCCAGTGATGTGTATATGCAAAATCAGTGACTACGTAAAATATACTGTTCTTTACTATTAAAGGACTAGGTTAATGCCCTTTAATATTGCATCATGCTTAGCCAAATCCAGCTAAATACAACCTGCATACATATACCCTTGCTGAACATTACTACTCAAGCTATGAAACTTGCCAACCCATGCCACTATTTCTTGACTGTACCCTTTTGCAGGGTCCTCCTGGTAATGGCTATTATCTCTGCTATCATGCATTTGAAGGCTGCATCATCAACTTTATTATCCTATCCTTTGAACATTATATTTGCTCATCTTTTTTTGAACACTGATATAACTCTGATCTGGCCACATAGACGAAGTACCTCATGAATCTGCCACGTACTAAAAAAATTCTTCAGGAGATATCTGAAAGTTCTGGGACCGCATCTGCATTGAAACATTTTATGTGCACACACACGCACACACACACACACACCCAAGATTCAGATTAAACTTAGTGCTGAAATCTGGTTTGTCTTGTCTACACAGATGGTTTGCTACCTAGAAATTTCATTTTTCATATGATCTTTATTCCACCCAGTACTCAATGTTCACACTGACCAAATGGTCAAAACCCATGACTTTCCTCATATCACCAACATGTCTACCTTAACAGAGTTGCCAACTGACATTACAAAATTGACAACCCAGATTCCATAATTTGCTTGTCTTACTATCAATGGTTGTCATATACCCAAACCCTTTCTTCCATTGCTGGCATACATTCCTGCTGACTTTAGACTAGGAGCAACCTGAGTTGACAAGTGATGTATAGCTTTCCATTAACTTGGCATGTTTTATACATGTAATGTCTATTTTCTGTTCTTTGGTCAACTGATGACACAGTAAATATCCTACCAGTCAAATGCAATAGCCAAACCAACTTGATCCATTTCACAGATAGTGCACAGATTGCACACCAGCTCTGCTTTTTCAATCTGACCAACCACAAACTATGAGCCTTCTAATTCAGCGATAAATTTGAGGTCAAACGTGTCTGCCATTGCCTAAAGATGTACTGAAATAGATTATAGGACTGGTAAATCAATTGAACGTGAAGAAAAATGCTTCATCTGATGGTATGATAGAAAACAATAACAATCATTGGTATAGTCACTGGACTGACTACTCTCTTCAAAAATTATAGTGCAAAATTATACCAACTACCAGAAACACTTTGCTTTTATGGTTTTCAAAGTGTTTCAATAATCCAGATGAGAAACAGCTACTCTCTCAAGATAACTATCATTGACAGTAGCTATAATAAATCTGGTGTGTGTGTGTGTGTATATATATATATATATATATATATATATTTTGATTAACTAATGTAAAAACATTAGTTAATATATATATTCAGGATGGGTATTCATAATAAATCTGGTAAATCATCAATTTGGTTTTGTCTCCCAACAAACACTTACGTGGTGTCTTTTTTGTTTGCTTCTCCTGTGGTTGCTGCTGCATAACACTTACATGTCTATGTACTCAAACACCTATTTTTTTTCTTTATATTGAATTGTAAAGCTGTGGTGATATAAAGTATTAACATCAATCTATAAAGAAATTCCCCATGATAGTGAATCATAGCTATCTTTTATTGTCTTCATATTTATCTTTCTTTCTCACATTTTTGACCCCACTTGGACACCATCACAAATCTTTTCCATAATTCACAATCTTCCATAGATTTTGGCAGCTTGTCTATTCTCTTGTATCTTACATTAGTTAATCAATATATATGTTCAGGATGGGTATCCATAATTCTGTTTTCCATGAGGAGGATCCTGCAAAAAGACTTTGTCGATAATTTCTAACTTGCTCATCACCTATATCCTTCTCATTGCAATGGGGTCTTTCCAATTTTTTGGATGATCCTCATATTGGTGATGTGCTGATGCTATTTCATATTTTGTGCTGCACTAAAGTCTTTCTTTATTTCTTTCTTTCTTTATTTCTTTCTTTCTTTATTTCTTTCTTTCTTTATTTCTTTCTTTCTTTATTTCTTTCTTTCTTTATTTCTTTATTTCTTTCTTTCTTTATTTCTTTCTTTCTTTATTTCTTTCTTTCTTTATTTCTTTCTTTCTTTATTTCTTTCTTTCTTTATTTCTTTCTTTCTTTATTTCTTTCTTTCTTTATTTCTTTCTTTCTTTATTTCTTTATTTCTTTCTTTCTTTATTTCTTTCTTTCTTTATTTCTTTCTTTCTTTATTTCTTTCTTTCTTTATTTCTTTCTTTCTTTATTTCTTTCTTTCTTTATTTCTTTCTTTCTTTATTTCTTTCTTTCTTTATTTCTTTCTTTCTTTATTTCTTTCTTTCTTTATTTCTTTCTTTCTTTCTTTCTTTATTTCTTTCTTTCTTTATTTCTTTCTTTCTTTATTTCTTTCTTTCTTTATTTCTTTCTTTCTTTATTTCTTTCTTTCTTTATTTCTTTCTTTCTTTATTTCTTTCTTTATTTCTTTCTTTCTTTATTTCTTTCTTTCTTTATTTCTTTCTTTCTTTATTTCTTTCTTTCTTTATTTCTTTCTTTCTTTATTTCTTTCTTTCTTTATTTCTTTCTTTCTTTATTTCTTTATTTCTTTCTTTCTTTATTTCTTTCTTTCTTTATTTCTTTCTTTCTTTATTTCTTTCTTTCTTTATTTCTTTCTTTCTTTATTTCTTTCTTTCTTTATTTCTTTCTTTCTTTATTTCTTTCTTTCTTTATTTCTTTCTTTCTTTATTTCTTTCTTTCTTTATTTCTTTCTTTCTTTATTTCTTTCTTTCTTTATTTCTTTCTTTCTTTATTTCTTTCTTTCTTTATTTCTTTATTTCTTTATTTCTTTATTTCTTTATTTCTTTATTTCTTTATTTCTTTCTTTCTTTATTTCTTTATTTCTTTCTTTCTTTATTTCTTTATTTCTTTATTTCTTTATTTCTTTATTTCTTTATTTCTTTATTTCTTTATTTCTTTATTTCTTTCTTTCTTTATTTCTTTATTTCTTTATTTCTTTATTTCTTTATTTCTTTATTTCTTTATTTCTTTCTTTCTTTATTTCTTTATTTCTTTATTTCTTTATTTCTTTCTTTCTTTATTTCTTTATTTCTTTATTTCTTTCTTTCTTTATTTCTTTCTTTCTTTATTTCTTTATTTCTTTATTTCTTTATTTCTTTATTTCTTTATTTCTTTATTTCTTTATTTCTTTATTTCTTTATTTCTTTATTTCTTTCTTTCTTTATTTCTTTCTTTCTTTATTTCTTTCTTTATTTCTTTCTTTATTTCTTTCTTTCTTTATTTCTTTCTTTCTTTATTTCTTTCTTTCTTTATTTCTTTCTTTCTTTATTTCTTTCTTTCTTTATTTCTTTCTTTCTTTATTTCTCTTTCTTTCTTTATTTCTCTTTCTTTCTTTATTTCTCTTTCTTTCTTTATTTCTCTTTCTTTCTTTATTTCTCTTTCTTTCTTTATTTCTCTTTCTTTCTTTATTTCTCTTTCTTTCTTTATTTCTCTTTCTTTCTTTATTTCTCTTTCTTTCTTTATTTCTCTTTCTTTCTTTATTTCTCTTTCTTTCTTTATTTCTCTTTCTTTCTTTATTTCTCTTTCTTTCTTTATTTCTCTTTCTTTCTTTATTTCTCTTTCTTTCTTTATTTCTCTTTCTTTCTTTATTTCTCTTTCTTTCTTTATTTCTCTTTCTTTCTTTATTTTTCTCTCTCTCTCTATTTCTCTCTCTCTTTCTTTTCTTTGTGCATACACAAATCTAGCTTCTTACTAATGGCAACAATGAGAGGCAATAAAACTGATTCATACAGTAAAACTGTCTGTACACTTGATCTAAACAATTCAGTGATGACTTCTACACAATGTTAATCTTTTCAATTGCAGTTCATGCTTTCACAATCCTGATTTGATGGCCTCACTACAACTTATCCAGGCCCAAGATACAGAAAATGTCACTGACTTGATTACATTGCACACCATCCAGTATCCTTAGGACACACCACTTGATTGAATGGTACAAATTCAGTTTGGTTCATATTAATATGAAGACTAATTTTCCTCACAGCTCTTTTCCATTTAACAGAACTTCCTGATCTTTCCAAGATGATGTTCTTGTACCCAGCACTATGGATGCATCAAACATTGCAATTTTGAAATTGCAGTCTGGCAATAGCCTCTTTATAGTGGAGATTGTTTGTACATGGTGAAAATCCACTCTTCTCTGTAGACAATAGAGGAATCTAAATTCTATAAAAAATAAAAAAAAAAATCCTGCACATATCTAGTGGGTATGCAGTAGTTCATGTGTCATGCATCATCAGACAAAAGCTATGATGAATACTGTGGCTGTGGGGATGATACATTTTCAAAGACACCTCATCGTGACTGAGGGTTTGAGCATACTGGCCTTGACTGGGAGTTGATCATACCAGATAATTCACCTAAGCACTGATGAATGTAGTTACAGAGTAAATCGTAAGTGGGCTCTGTGAATGATGAACAAACACAAATATGCCTGAACAGGTGACTGCAACAGGAATTTTCTAGCCACCCTAGTAGACAGGCATGCTCAGATACCTGCAGCCAACAACCATATTATGTATATA
>OZ010616.1:42293542-42556042 GCA_963932145.1 Acanthosepion lycidas | reverse complement strand
ATTGTTATATCCCCTGCACACCCACTTATTTCTGCTAGCAAACTGTACTTTATTAGTTGGGTGGAGAAAAGATATCATACTGTGACATTTGTCACATTAGAAAATAAACTAGAATTTTATTCTAAAGACAGCAATTTTTTTAACTAGTGGAAACAAGTGTTACTATCAAGTCATACAGAAATTATTTTAAATTAACCATATAATGCATACAGTAGCTCCAATTATGTTAAAAAAATAAAGAATCGTATTAGAATATGATGAATACTGAAAAGCTTCCAAAATCAATATTACATTTGGTCATTGAAAAAATGATTTTAGGAAGTGGATTAAGCTGGAAACTTTTTGGTATCATCTTATATAATCATTTATTTTACTTATTTATTTTTATTCTTTAATCATTTCATATCATGTAAGTCAGTAAAGCCACTAGTATACAAAGGGTTACTAAATGTGAAAGAATAAGAAAAATGGGAAACATTATTAAGGCGTGAAAACAATACAAGAGTAATCAAAGACGGTAGATAATGATTGACATTGCATTTAAATTTTTGAAGATTAAAGTTAACTGGAGAACATAGAGCTGGAAGAGAGTTCCACAAGAGAGAAGTGCAAGAGAAGAAACTGTTAGCATACAATTTACAGTTACATCTAGCTAGCTCAACTGTAAATTGATGAGATCTTGCCAATAATCTAAAACTTAAATTCATAAAGTCTAGGAAACCATACTGAAAAGTACATTTGAACAATTACCATGAAAGGTATTTATAGAAAAGGCACAGAGAAGCTACATTACAGTAGTGAGAAAATGACTGAAGCTAAGATACCTGATCAGGACCAAGAATATTGCTGATTCTTCTTTGGATTTTATCAATAATTTCTAAATATATAGCAGGAGCACTGAACCAGATGTGGCAGCAATATTCAAAGCATGGATGAACAGGTGACTTATAAATATGTAAGATAGATTATGAAGAGAAAAAATTGTCTAGCATGACATAGTAAACCAGCTTTCTTAGCAGCAGGCTTAGCAACTGATCCAATATAATCTTTCCACATCATGTTAGCCTGAGAAGACGCAATGAGTCACTCTCCTGGAGGTTAGCATCTGCTATGCTGATGGGAAGCAGAAAAGGGTCTCTTAGGTGATTAATAGAGAGAAGTTTCATTTTGGAGGCATTAGTTAACTTGCCATTCCTTGCCCCCAGTTAACAACAGATTGTAGGTCCCTTTTTAGATCAGCTGCCAATTTAATCTTATCAAACTGATCAGACTTACTATTGAGACATGAGTAAATGGTTGTGTCATCAGCAATCAGCATAGACACCAAGTTGAGAATTGATGTCATCAGGAATGTCATTGATCAAAATTAAGAACAAAGTAGGTCCATGGATAGAGCACTTGGGGGTGGACACCTGCATTAGTACAAAAAGATATGGAAGAGTGGCCATTCAGGACAATATTTCATGATTTGATAAGAAAAACTGAATCAGTTTAAAAATTTGTCCAGAAATACCATAACCTTTCAACTTGTAAAGAATACCTGCATGCCAATCCCTATCAAATCCTTATGAGATGTCCAAACTAAATGTAGAATCCTATTTTTCAATCAATTCTTAGATGATTCTAATATCCCTTCCTAAATTAACGACCCTATACCCCCATCTAGAGGTGAGGTGATCAGTCCCATAAAAGTTGATTATCACTTGAATTAGTGTCAACCAGAGCTAGAAAAAGAGCTTTTCTCATTAGGTTTAATCATGATACATAAAAAAAAATTCATTAGAAATGTTCAATCATCATAATCTTAAATCATATTCCTGTTCCAATTTTCATTACTATGCACAAATTTTGTTTTATTTCATATATCTACTTAAAAATCAGCTTAAAAATGGCTCAGACAATATTCAATATAGATAATTACTATTCTTATCTAGTTTAGATATGTGCACAGTGAAGCACTTAACAGCACAAAAAGTGGGATTGACATGCAGAGTTCAAATTACAGTTGAGGCTATTGTATTTGCTTTTTTACTAATACCATTGGAAAGATATGAATCTCTCTTCTCTACCCAAGTAGCAAGCAGACTGGTCTCACTAGCTTTGGTTGGCAATCAGTCTAAGAGAAGGACATTTCTGAATTTAAAACTGGTTGGGCATGGGATTAGAAAAACTAACCTATAAAAACTTACTGCAGAAACCACAGCAGTAACACCTTGTGTGGTGAAGCAGTGAGTCTTCAGAGTTAACATACATATAATATATAACATATCCTTAGGTTAGTCTGAAAAAAAATAATGAGATGTGCAGATTACTTTATGCCACTCTTCTAAGTGTAGAGGGTCTGCCTGCTTTGAAAATTAATATTTGAAATAATGACTTGAACCTTGATCTAAACACTTCATTTCTGAAAAGAGGAATTACTATTATTAGTATTATTATACACTGATCTATTCATCTTGGTTGTTACCTTGGTAGGCCTAAACCTGAACACTATATGAATTGTTTTGAACAGATATTAGGTTTAAGTATTCAAAATATAGTGCCTAATTGTCCTACATGACAATTGGTTTGTGGATATAAGTATTGCAATTTACCTTTAGGCTGAGAGCAGCTTTATTGAATAAACTTTCCCTGTTTTTCTAAGTTGAATACATATATTTTTGAAAATATTCTGAATTTTTTTTTATTTCAATTTAAATACTTGGGATACCATGTGATTGTGACATTATACAGATACTTTGAATTTAAATATTTTTTAATTGTGTATTCCTAAATTTTAACTAATTTTGTTAATTATTGTTTGTTTTTTAACTTAATATGAATAGCTCCGAAAATTTGTAATTGTTTGTTGTAATTTGTTTTACTAAGTATTATAAGAAGTGTGTTACAGATGGGGTTTGGTAGGATTTTGTGTGAGTTTAAATGGATCCTAATTGAGTTATTGTCAGAGAGGTGTAATATAAATAAATAAACTTGTAAAAATACAAGGATAATAGTCACATTCACATGTAAAAAAAAAAAAGACTAAAAATAATGGAAGCACTAATAATAAAGAAAAAGCCAACACTCAATAACATTAACTATGAACATGGCCACAATGTGTTGACTGTGTTTGGAAAATAAAACATTCCTATAACTCTAGATATATATATTTAAAAAAATGCAAACATTCAGTTAAAAATAAAAATCATCTATGATAATGGCTAAAAGAATGGCTGAAATACAGAATATTTGAACAATTTTTATATATTTTATGTCCGGAAAAGAAAACACTTACATAAAAAGAAGAAAAAAATAAATAAAACACTTAATTGCAGCACATTTTCAGTCATCTTTAATGAAAATTGCATAAAAGAGGGATTGCTACCCCAAATATACAATATACATACATATATATATATATATATATATATATATATATATATATATATATATATATATATATATTATTTTGCTTAATTGTTATATGTTGATATATATGTGTTCAAATTGCACTAAATTTTGACAAATAACTAGTCACCATATGAGAGAGTGTGGTGCATGTGTAGCCAATGTAAGAATTTAATGTTGATTTTTAGTGTTGGAGATAAAATCTCCCAAGGGACATAAAAATTCAGAAACAATATTATTTTGATGATAAATGTAAGATTTTTGTTTTTTGTTTTTTTATATAACTTATATATATATATATATATATATATATATATATATAGTTGTATCTGTGTGTCTTGTATCTACAGATTCAGCTTAATAGAGATAAAAAAAAAATATAAGAAAATTCCAAAATATTTGTTTGAATTCATTTACATTCATACTAATGTTCTCATCTTTGTTATTACTATCACTTGATAATAATAACAAAATAACTACTTGAGAAAAATTTCCAAAAATGAGATTTGAATTTTCAAATACTATTCTGAATCCATGTCAATGATGTGATGTCTTAGCACACATTTTACTGATTCCTACCATTTTACAGATTATTATTCTACAGGATTTCAAGTTGTTTGAATATTGTTCATCTCAGGTTTTATTCGTTTGCTTCTTGATCTATTTCTATTAAATTTAGAATGGAAATGTCTTTTTAAAAAAAGTTCTAATTATAAAAATAAGTACTGAAAATTTTATTAAAATACAATAATTAATTCATTTTTAGTAGGTTTTTAAAATCAAATTGATTTTTTCACAAAAATTTTCAAATACAATATAATATAAACAACTTTTCATAAAATCACTTTTCACAAATTATCTATGGTTCTGTATGAAAATGGTTTTATAATAGAATTTTCTGTCATATTTCTTCATACTTCACAAAAAATTTTGACAATAAAAATTAGTTTAATACAATTTTTTTAATGCTCAGCTGTCAATTTCCTAGCAAAATGTTCTGTTTATATGTACAGCATAACAAATACTTTCATAGCATTTATGTTGCATCAGGTATTATAAGTAATTCAGAGAAGATTTCAAATATACAGGTAGATATACTTATGCTAAATACAAATATCAAATGTTGGGTGAAGATATAACTGTATATATATGTGTGTTTGTGAAATGTAAAAGTAATTATTCAAAAAATTTTACATTATGTCATCTTGATGTAAAGATATTCTTATAAGTTAATATTTTATATTTATTAAAGATACAACAGTTAAATTGCATTCAGATAAACATATTTTCAAGCATACAATACTGGATAAAATGAAACAAAAATAATGGTAAGAAAAAGTATTAAATTGATCTGATATTTTAATATTTAGTTACACAACCTTGATTAACGATTATTGCTGAGAAACACTTTTCACAAGCCCTTTGAAACATTCTTTTAAAATTTTATATCTATTTGAATAGTTTGTTCTAATTGAGTGTAATCTAATTATCAGTCAAATAAATATATTTATGCAACAAATCTAGTGATACAAACAATTTGGGCAATATCAAATCTTTTTGCTTTGATTATCATACAGAAATTATTAAATGTTGGATGTGAAACAATTAAATCATAAGGATTATAAAACTTAATTGGACCAGGAAATAAACTTATATTACAGATTCTTGATTAATAACTTAAGTGAGAAGTTCATTTCATTCCTGAAATTCATTTTAGGTAATTTTACTAATTTTTACTAAATTGAGATAATCAAGAGAATATTTAGAAGGAAAAAATAAAACATAATTGAAGCTGATGCAATAAATGTTTTGTATGTGAGAATAAGAAATTTCTGTTGTTCATGTATTTTTTAAATTTATGTATATAATATAACAAGTGTGATTATAATATTTTGTTTGTAATGTCTGTAACATTTTTCTATACTATAGTTATTTGTCTTGCACTAGTATCATTAAGAGGTAATGTTTACATTTATAACAAATTTATGGAATATTTGGGTAAGTTCATGGAACCAGGTGAAAAGACTGATATTGAGACAAAGCAAAGTATAACAACAATAACTGGAAAATATATTTAAAGACTCATATTTGTAAGGATTAAACTAAATATCAATTTGTTCTTTTTATGTTATAAACTGATCACATCAAAATTAATACATATTAATATAATAATTGTAAAAATATATTTAATGACTGACAAATGTGAAATTATAATAATGACTTAAGTAAATATTAAATGTGCCTACTATTTTTGACTTCATGGGTAAACTAAAATCTTATTTCTTTATATTATGCATTATCTAGTTTTCTGCAATTCAGTTATTTTGAAAATTAATTAATATCTTTTAGGGTAATTTTTGCTTTGTACACTTAACCTTTCATGCGTTATTTTCAGTCAAATAAAAATTAAGCATTTGTTCATTTTCATTCTCCCTTGTTACTAAAAAATACAATTATAATAATAAAAAGATTGTTTAAGCTATATTCATATATATATATATATATATATATATATATATATATATGAAAATAACATAACTGGTGGCATATAGTACTATGTATTTTTTTTAATATATTCACATACAGCATATCTTCATTCAAGTATATATTGTTAAATAATATAGATATATTATGTCTATTTATTTTTATATTCCTTTCTAGTTTTCTAATTAGCTTCTTGATATTAAGCTGAAATTCATCAAGGAAGGTGCTATAGTTTTTGTTAACCCAAGTACTTTTGATCTCCTCTGAGATCATCCTCAAGAATGAATTGTGAAGACAAACATTGTGACTGTGATGTTTATAAACATTTGTGAATGCACTCTGTTATAATTATTTTAAAATTTTAAATTTAACTGTTATCCAAGCTTGAGACAATCAGATGTCTAGCCACACTGATGAGCTGTGAAACACCAAAACAGTCTGTCTGTGGATGATATATATATATATATATATATATATATATATATATTATTTCAAATGTTATTTTTAGTGGATACCAATATTTGAGTAGATGCTCCATTTATTTTAAACAGTATTTATTTTGTCTACCATATACTTGAGAAAACTTAAATAAAATGTGCTCTTCAACAGGATTCAATCCTGTATCCCCCTTTGCAGGAAGAACCACCATCTTTTCTGACATGCTTTTACTGCTCATCTATGAACAGCATTACAATAAAGCAAGGTTTTATTTTGCCTTTAAGGCATGCTCACTAATGAGTATCTGCTCAGTTTGGTATCCAAAATGTAAACAAAGCAATTTCTAAAGAATTAATGGAGTTTATCTCTTAATCCAACATACACACATACACATTCATATATATTAACTTTCATTGTTGTTTCAGTGGATGTATGAATATACTGTTTTCTATCAGCTGGGAAAAAGAACAGAGACTTGACCTATATAGACAGGTTCTGTCATGATGAGAGCTAACCCTGGGAAAAACAGTGGTGACTCATCTAGAAAAATAATCCTAACATTGCCACTTAAAGTAGTAGTAATAATAATAATAATAATAATAATAGTAATAACAAAAAATAGTAATTCTCTTTGGAGTCAAATGACAGGGGAGTGAGAGGCAGTAAGTCAAAATACATTACTGACATACAGACATGATTATAGCCTCATTTATAAACACCTACATATAGGCAAAGATATACATACAGCGAACACAAGGACTTAAAGATGGCATAGATCTATATTTGTCACTCACTATCACACTACCTCATACACCTACACATATATGTATATAAATACACACGCACACGTGTGTATATATATATATATATATATACACACACACATATATATATATATATATATATATATATATATATATATGTGTGTACATTATTAAATAAGGAACATAGAAAATCTTTATACATTTAAAACATTTCACTATTAAGCTTCTTCAGAATTTTTTGGAAGTGATGCTACTATTTTAAAATTTTATTTTTTGTTTTCATTGGGTGTGTAAACATCATATGTGCATATTTTCTAAACAAAGTTTAGGGTTACCAAATGTCACACATATTGAATGCTCATTGAGGACAAAACTCTCTATCATAGTAACCAATACATACCAATACAAATATATATAAGGGTCAGCATTCTGAAAGTAATGCCTACTATTCTTTTCAGCAATATTCTATATTCATTTATGTACAAGGGTCAGCTGAAAAGTTCATAACTCTCATGAAATGTGACCATATGTTTATTTTTCAGCATAGTCCCCCTTGTGGCCCACACACTTCTTCCATGACTGTTGCTATGCTTAGATCTCATTACTGAAGAAGATTTTATCCTGTTGGTCAAAAAGGTCATCAACAGCAAAGTATTTTTTCATGGTGGAGAACGGATGATAGTCATATAGGACCAAATCAGGATAATCAACAGGTTTAATGCCACAGTCATGCACAGCAGCCAAGGACTTGTATGCTGAGCATTGTCCTGATGAGACAAAACTACTTGCATCAGTTATCCTGGACATTTGAACTTCATAGCCTTTTGAAACTGTCTTAGCAAGTTTTTATAGTACTCTCTATTGATAGTGTAACACTTTTGAAGATAGTAAATAAACACAATGTCTTTTGAATCCCAAAAGACAGTGGCTATCTTCTTCCCTACATATGAAATGATCTTGGCCTTCATTAGAGCAGGCAAGGAAGGGTGTTTCTACTGCATAGATTGTTTCTTTGTTTCTGGCTCAAAGCAATAAACCCAACACTTATCCTAGGTTAAGAAACATTCAAGAAACCAGCTGGATCTGCTTCAAACAATATCAGATTTTCCCATGATGTGATCAACTTGGGGCACTTTTGATCAGGTAGATGTGGTATTCCCCAAGCAGAAACCTTTGTCATGCCAAGTTCATTGTACAGAATATTTTCAACTATCTCACGGGATATGCTAATAGCATTGGCTATTTCAATTGACTGTCATCCATCACCATGTGGTGAACATATTTACAGTCACCAGTGATCTCTAGAACCAAGCTATCATCAAATAGTAACTTTACTTCATTGATTATACACTTACACTCATTACAAGCAGATACAAAGAGGTATCTGTTATGATCTGAACTATTATAAAAAATAAACACCCCACATTAAATAAAATATCTTTCACCATAGGAGATGGTATATTGAAATGTATATAAAATATTTAATATGCTTACAAAATAATATTAATATGTATTTCATACACTTTATTCCAGTGGTGTCTACCCTATTTAACTGTATCACATAGCATCAATTTGGACTAATTTGAATTCCAATGTTAAAAAAAATGACAGGATGTGGGAATCAAAATCTTGTCTACCACATTGACAACATTCAGTACTTGATAATGAAAGTATTTGAACAAAACAAAACAGAACAAAACAAGAACTTTGGGTAGTATCCAAAATTTTAATCCCAAGATACATAATATTTGAAAATTGATAAAATACAGTTAAAGAACAGGCATATCTTTTCAATTGGATTTAACATCTTGTTTGTGTATGCATGCACACATACACACACACACACACACACACACACACATATATATATATAATTAAGTAATTCATGAAACCTCAACAGAATGCAGAAAACACTGGACTGCCATTTCATCCTATATTTGGGACTCATCAGCAGTGTGCATCCACAACTGAGAATTGAAACCCGGAAATAGCAAATTAGACTCGATATAGCGCCACTCGATCACATATTCCGTGGTGGAACTTATCCAAGTTTCTCCTTACCCATAGGACTGTGCACCCACAAGCCATGACTACTATCATAGCATGGATATACAATGCTGATGAGTCCCAAATATAGGACGAAACAGTCATCAAATGCTTTCTGCATTCTGTTGAGGTTTCTTCAAGACTCGATGAATTACTTAAATATAATTATCTCAAATCTTCCTAATAATTTCTATCACTTATATAAGTAGTGTGGACACAGGTATCAACACTAGGTGGTAACAGTCTGTTTCATGCTTAAATGCAATTTTCAGTCCTTATGAGTAGTAGAGTAATGCAACTATTTATATATGTATGGGAAGGATAAGGATGGTTATTTAGAGCTTAGTGTTATTCTAATTGAGCCATTATCATCTGTCATTGCATGTCTACTGCTAAACAAACATTTTCAGAATGACCACGATTATGCTAAGTTAATATCTCTCTCTCTCTCTCTCTCTCTATATATATATATATATATATATATATATATATATATATATATATATATTAGCAGTAACTCCCTATGCAAAATACATTAGATTTTATTATGGAACTCACTAACACATTGAAATTAATCAAAATATTTTTCAGTATATATGACTTTAATCTTGTTATTAGATATATTCTTTGTTATCTATTACTGAATGTCTCAATCTAATAGAGGAACTATATTGGTCCATAATAATTGTATATATCTGAAGACCCAAACACTGAATCATTTCAGACCTCATCAGGAGTATAACAAAGAGGAAATAAAAGTGTACAAGGGGTATTTTTGTTCAACACTACAAGATACTACAAAACCAAAGCATTAACCTCAGAACTCTAGTCATGTTCTTATTCTCATTAAACCTAGATTCTTATATGGTTGTCATAAATGTCTAAACTGTCAGCTATATGCAAACATTTTATTAGATCAAAAATTAAAAATGGATTGAAGCAAGTGAACCCTGTAGTTCTTAAAGAAAACCATCCATCATCAGATTTCATAGACTCATGCTGCAGAATTACAAACAAAGAATTTTACTTACATTATTTACATTATTTGGACTGTTATCCTCATCTTCATTGCAATATTCACAATGTTTCGGCCATCATACACCCTAGCCTTCTTTAAGTGATCAGAATTTCAAACTGAACCCTCTATTTCATCCACCAGGGTAGATGCCAAATATTCACAAAAACACTATTTCACTCAGGTTGATTGTTAGCTGCCAAAGCTCTCTATGCCACCCTCTGAGTCACTTTCTAGTATATATAATTGATCCATTAATAGGAAAGACACTATCATATATCCAGAACTCCACTCATTTTATGGAAATAATCAAAGAATCTTCCATCCGATCCAACCAAATAGTGAAACTGGATGTGGTGAGTTTGTTCACCACAGTACCCATGGAGGAGGCACTATCGATAGTCACGAACAGACTGGCCTCGGACTCATCCCTAGGAGAATGAACCAGTATACCAATAGATAACCTGATGGAGATGATGACTTTCTGTATGCAAACAATTGGAATGGGATCACACGTATATTGACAGGATGAGGGCTTAGCAATAGGCTCACCATTATCACCAGCAGTGGTAAAACCTATATGTGGAATACTTTGAGGAATTGGCATTAGAATTTACATCACTAAAACCAGCCTTATGATTGAAATACATAGATGACACCTTCATACTCTAGCCACACTAGGAAGACGTCCAGCTACTACTGGACAATGTGAACTCAATAAGATCATTGTGAAATCAATGGAGAGAGAAAACAACAACAAACTTGCCTTCCTAGATGTACTAATATCTCAAGACATCCATATAGCACAAGCCTACATTCACTGGACAATACATCAACTTCAAACTGGGATAGAAGAGTACAAGAGGATAACAACACTCAGAAAACAGAATCAGTCTGCCTACTCTATGTGAAGGGATTATCAGAGAAAATACAGAAGATCTATGATCCATAAAACATCAGGACACCCTTCAAAAGTAGACGCTGCATAGAAGAAAACATGACTAAGGACTGTGTGTACGCCATCCCATGCAGCTGTGGTAAGAAATATAAAGGAGAAACAGGCTGCAAGAACATTGTAAAGTGGTAACATGAGAAAAATAGAAAAATCAGGCATAGCTGACCATATATGGAGGGAAAAGTGGGATGAGGTTGAAATAATAGACAGAGAACAGCACTGGAAAATACAAAAACTTAAGAAATCATCACATATGCTAGGTGAGAAAAATCTCCTGAGCTGACCAAGCATAGAAATGAATTCAATATTGGAACTAGTAATAAGGAGTGCTAGAGAAAAGCAATGAATAACAACAATATAAGCTCTGGCAAAAAATATGCAATAATAATGACAGAAAAATTGCAATATGAGGACCAGTTAAAAAACAGTTACCGAGTAATCATAATACCTCATCTCAGAGATATAGACAGATAAAGAATTTTACCAAATAACAAAAACCACATCACTTGAAAACTTCCAACAGCAGCAACATTAGCAACAGCTAAAATAGACAGCATATGTAATTTGAAAAGAAAATAATGGCTTAATAAAGATGTTGACCTTCCACACTACTTTAGGAAGGGAACTCCTATTGATAATGGAAAGAGCAATAACAGGTACTGGATTCTAGAAACCTACTTCTCTGAAAAACTCTTTTCTGAGAAAGATTTCATAATTTTCAACTGACAATGATGCTGTTTGGCTAAATATTTCTGTATGAGAAAATGATTAATCTCACCATTCTCATTATCATTGTTAAAGATCACCTTCACTAATGAAGAGTGAAGCAATATTTATATTTACATCAAATGTGGCACAAGGCTGAAAATAGTGGAAGTTAGAGGCAGGCTGGCCTTCATCTGTCTTATTGTTTAACTTAATTAGTCTCACTCATCTGATAATGTTTCATTCACCGTAACACTACCTTCTTGAATACCATTCTTACTATGGTTGCTAAAATACCACAATTAAGTCCTAACTAGTTGCCATATGTATAGTCTTTTATCTGGGGAGGAGGGGGTGGAGCATAAAATAATATCTATTCTTAATGTGTATAAAGATTTACAAAAACTAAATAATGTTAGTAAGTAAAATTCCCCATCACACAATCCTAAATTGCGACAGATATATCAGGTTGAGCAGATGAAAGTGATGATGCACTAAATGAAGATAAAACCATTAATTCTACCAACCACCACAACTCCAACTACTCATTGAAACAAACACAATAACAACTAAAAAAAAAAAACACATGCACACAAAATGCAAAAACTGACATATCTGTCACTTGGCAAGGGAGGGTAAATTAAACTTCTAGTGGAGTTATAACTCTGAGTAAATAATTATAAAGCCCTTTACATTTATATATACAAAAATACACATAAAACTTAGACACCACAAGATGTGGAAACAACAAAATCAGTATTATTTATTATCTGGTTGTTATCTGGTGTTGGAGACATGAGAGGCAGTAATACTGAGTAAAATTGTGAGATTGGGATCAAATATGGATTGGAATCTGACAGAATGGTGAGATAAACAATAATTAAAGTGTATACGGTCTTTAAGATTTTTACAGTTGTAATTAGATAATTTAGTCAGAAAATACAAGTGTTAGGTTTTCTTAGCTTAAAATTTTGTTCAGTGCTAAGAAATAAATGTTACTATTATGGCCTGAAAAAGGAAAAGGAGGCAAAATTTTTTTTGATGAGGGTCTGTCTGTGTTGGCTGCCTGTCTGATAGGGAGAATGTCATGTATTTGTGCATGTAGAGGAGAAAAGATTCTTATTGATTTAGAAAGAGTGAATTAATGATAATTATAATTATTTTTGACACTTTAATTAATTTTTAATTATTTATTTTTTATGGGCACAACAAAGTAACAGTATAATTAATTTTTTATTTAGGTATTTATTTATTGTAACATGACCCTCTTTATTTATATTAAAAGTAATTAATTTGAATCATTTGATGTACTGATATATTAAATATAAATCCCCACCCTAAAATTTAATAATTTAGCTTTCATTCTTTCTTTCTATTGCTTCAATCTAATTGGATAATATAAGAACTCACAAACATCAGGTGAATGCAGAATAACCAGTCTTGACTGCTTTTGAATTGGTTCAATGTTTTGATTTCATATGTAGCGTTCAATGTTGTCAAAAGAATCATAGTTGTTACACTGAGAAGACATGCAAATATTTATTTCCTTCTCCATGGGTTGGCTCTCACATAAAATTGTTTTCTGATCTTACAGAGACAGAAAGAAGGGATCATCAGGAATTCAAAAGCCAAGATGGACTGTATCCTCCATGAATGAAAAGCAAAGTGCTTGAGTTGGTGTTTGGACATTCTGTTCATGGTCTTTTGAAACTGTTGAAACTTGGTTACAAGAAGACCTGAAGAATATAAATTTGTTAGATTATGTATCTCAGTTCTGAACACAGCTAAGTGAATTTAATGAGTTAGCTTGTCAAAATCTTCAGACAACTCAAAAGAAAATGAAAAATCGGTATGATAGAGATGTTGTTGCATGAAAGTTTGCTGTAGGTGATCAAGTGCTTGTGTTGCTACCTATGTCTAACCATCCTCTCAAAGCTAGATACCATGGTTCTTATAAAATAATTAGAAAGATAAGTGGCCTTAATTATGTTCTGAATACTCCTGATCATCAGAAATCTACCCACTAATGCCATATTTGTATGATTAAATGATATTTCCGGATGAAGGATAATTCTGTGTTAGTGATCCATGAATTTGAATCTATCAATGCTAAAGAAAGTGTAGCCTTGAAAAATGACCACCATGTCAAGTTAAATAATTCCGAAATATTAAATAATCTTGAAATGAAACTTTCTCACTTACCGTCTAATGAAAGGGATGAATTGTCTTCCCTTATCACTAATTTTAAATGCTTATTTCTCAATGTGCCAAATTGGACATCATTAGTGTATCATGATGTGGATATGGGATGTGCCACACCCATCAAACAACATCCGAAAAGGATTAATCCACAAAAAGCTAAGATTATGCATTAAGAAATTTCTTACATCATGGAACACAGCATTATTGAGCCTAGCCAATGTGATTGGTCCTCACTATGTGTTTTAGTGGATAAGTCTGATGGCTCCATTAGATTTTGTACAGATTACCTAAATAAGAAAATTAAAATAGAAAATCTTCTTAAACTACCTTACTTAGTGATGGGTTACCATTGTTTAACCTGGGTGGACCAACAATGTCTAACTGGCATCAAAATACCACTCCAAGTTACCACCATTTAATTGACATAGATGTGAAACCCTCACCTCTCACCAAATTCTTCCTTTCCTTCCTGACCTTAATGTTAAGCTGGTGCTTAAAGAATAAGATCAGTCAGAAGGAACAAATTGCTCAATCTTTGTTGACAGCAGTACCACATTGCTACAAACAGAACTAGTTTCAAGAAAAAAAAATTTTTGTACATCATGCAGACCAAGAAGCCTTCAGTCAGTCTGCAAAATGGCTGTACAACACTTGTGAAAGAAGGTGTGCTCAACAGCTTCCATCCACTCACCACAGCGAATGCATTCTGGCTAAATTGCCAGCCACACAGCACAAAGCTTTTTGCCGACACAGATGACACCTTGCACCACAAGCCAGGTGAGTGAAATGACTCAATGACATTGAGGCATTTCAACTCAGACACCCAAGGCCATTGGGGGCAAAATTCCTGCTACATCGGGCCGGGCTCATCCATCTAACACTTTTTATAATACCTTCTGAGAGAATGACCATTCTTAACCCCAAAGAAAAACATTGACATTCACAATAGAAGAAGCACATATTTTGGGGAAAACAGCTGGCCACTTCCTTGCATGAGTGTCCATTCCTCAGGGATAGAAAGTTCTCACAGGCATCTTCTTTCCAGAATTTGTAGTTTCCACCCAAATGCAAATACACCTGATCTAAGAAGCTAACATGAGGCATATATTGATGAAGCTCAATGTTAGACATTCCTAGACCACCTTCAAACAGGTGGTGATAACAGATCTTGCAGCATAATTTAGGGGCCTTGAAGTCATACAAGAGGGAGAACAAGACTCAAACTAAACAAAAAGTTGGGTACATGGGAATGGAAGCATAAAAAATTGATAAAGAAGAATGCAGTAAATGTGTGAAGCACAAACTTCTGCTCTTCTATTTAGGGATAGATTCCTCCAAGACCACAGCCAAGCTGTGACCTTGGCTTTCTCTTGAACCTCTGAACAATTCATATCCAACTGAAAGCTGCGACTGAACAAAATGCCAAGTATCTTGCACGGTCTGTCTGTCCAGTGAAAATGCCTGGGAAGAGAAACTCCCTTCCAGGTGCCCAACTGCAAGCCATCAGAATTATCGTGATTGATTTTGGTCTAGTTACCATTTCATACCCTCTGATTTCTATGCTGACTTGGTTAATCTTGGCACTGATTGTTACAAGCACACTCATATCATCAGCATAGGCAAAGTACCTGGCTGAGGTGGTAGCATAATTCTACTCTGGACCAGATTAGCCTTTAACTTGTGAAATAACAGTTCCAACACAAGAATGTAATGTGAGAGAAGAGAACCTTGACAATATAAAAAGTTCCAATCTTATTCCATTCACATCCACCAGCACACCAGGTGTTGTATCCAAGAGTCTGTTCAAAAAGTGGGATCAAAACTGGATGTTGAGAGATCAACCTCCAGAAATCAAAGGTCAATCCTATCGAAACAGCTTCAGTTGCATTCCTGACTGAATATTTGTTCACATCTACAAAAATACACACAAAAAGTCAGCCCTCATAAGGAGTGTATACAAATTCCGGTATGGTGTTTTGCACAGTGTCTGGCATAAGAGATGCTGAAAATTTTTTTGTTTTCTTCCAAATTATATCCAACAATCCTAGTTGCTGTTTTGTTACTTCTAGTAACTGTTGATTTTCTTGCTGTTTCTGTTGTTATTGTTGTATTTCAACTGTTAAAGGCAAAATTTGCTCTATATTCGCAAGAATATGATTTCCTTTCCTACAGCTAAGAGAAAATTTTTTTCTTCTATGCAACAAAAAGAAAATTATTTAAACCATTGTGGTTACAATTTTTGTCATCACCCATATCATCCTTGTTCCCAATGCAAACAAGTATATTTTTTCTGTACTTGTTCTTTCAGTATTAGTTTCCAATACAAGTTGTAACTCCAGTTACAACTTGTATGATTTCCTGAATCCTCATTTCTGTTTCATCATAACATTTCCAAATCTTTGTCAAAATAGTTATAAATCACCTGAGTTTCGAATCCCTAGTTGCTACTGTTTTAACACACTTCATAGCGCTTATAATATAAGTACTGCTTTGCCTACTTACCGTGATGCCTGTATTAATTTAGTCTGAAGACTGACTCCAAAAGGTTTCTTCTTCCCTACCTCTTTATTTATAGTTATGGGCTAGTTCATATAGTCACTAGGAGTGTACTATTTACTCCACAACAGATGCATTCAAATCCTCCTCTAAAATTACCCATCCAGATGTCATCAGATATGGCTCGATCAGTCAAAACATAATAGGCTTCTCCTTACTGTCATAGGGCATAAAAACCCAATGAAAAGAAATGTCACATCGTTTATGGTAACATCCAGCATACAAAGCCTGTTCACCAGATCTGTGAAGACAAGAACACATATCACATCCAGTAACAAACTAATCATCCAAGAAACACTCCTTGAGTGACCATCAAAATATGCTGAGAAAAAATAAAACCTTTTTGACAGTATGCCTTCATAGTTGTGAAAATTAAACTGTGTATTTCCTGTGCATAACAAATATTCCCCCTGAAGTACTGGAGGTTGAAGGACTCTTTGAGACCCTGACCTCAGACGCCAGTCATTCACACTAGTTAATCAGAATGTCATTTACAGTCAGTCATTGATTATCTGAATCAAACATGGTTGGGGAAAGGACACCAATCATTGGCCTATTTCAGTATCAATAGTACTATGGAGTGGGAGAGGTTGCCAATATACCAAGGAAACATTAGTTTTAAAGCCCTATACAGGGAGGAGTGAACAAAAACAGGACCATGCAGACACAGAATTGCTATAATTTTTTTTTTATCCTCATTTTCAATTATTGCCAGTGGGGATGTCATCTAGATGGTACTGTCTGCCTCTTCTAACATGCCCCAAATCTGCAGCACCTCCCAAGTAAGTACCCACTTGGCATTTGGAAACTTTGTGGGCACTTCTGTCTTTATTGTCATTTTCATGATGGCCAGTAAGCACTTAATGTCTTTGATTTTCATACTTTGCTGAAGGGCCTTTTCTGCTTGTTTGAGGTGTGGTGGGGGCATCACAGACATCTGTTTTTTATGTTTCTTGTTTGGTATTCAGTTTTTTCAGTGACTGGTTTGGGAGATAGTGCTGGAGACAGAATATGAGAAGATGGCATACATGTTATGAGGATGGATACCTTTTTTAAGGGGTGTTAGTTTGGGGACCATGTCACTGAAGCTGAAACCATGATATATTTTAATGTTGAGGAAGATGAGATGGAGGATGAGGGACCCTACCAACCCCACTGGCATGTGACATTTATTCCTTTTAGCCTCTAGATTTTTTCTAAGCTTTCAACTTTTCAATTTTATGAAACAAGAAGTTTTATCTATCTTTGCTTGCTCAACTTCTGTTCATTCTACACTTGGGGTTGGGTCTGCTTACATCTTTTGACTGGGAGGCTTCAGAGAACTGAGGTTCCCATAGCTCAGAACTTCCCTCCAGCTCTACCCATGACTAGCCATTCCCCTTGACCTTTCTCCAAATCCACACTAGTAGCAGGTGGACAAGTCTCAGGAAATGTGGTCTCCAGAAGACACTTAATCAAGGTCTACAGGTGTGGTGAAACAAGAAGCACAAACTAGAAGAGAATTTAGATCACATTGGGGAAAAACTTCAGGGGCTTTCTTCTCTAGGCAGGTATAATAACTTATTTCTGAAATTTACTTGTTTTAATAGCTATTAAAACACGTGAATTTCAGAAATAAGTTATTCCAAAAAAAAATTTTGCTTGAAGATGGAACAGTGCTTACTTTAATTCAATTTAATTCAAATAATTATATTGAAGTTTTCGGCTCTTGTTTTGAAACATGAGAGCTCTTATGTAGGGTGTTGGAATCATATTTTTAAATAAATAATTATATATATATATATAATAATCTTATAAATATAAGTAAGTATACTCGTCTGGAAAAAAAACCTTAGGTGTTTTGGCTTGTAAATGAACAAATCAATGCGCAAGGAAAAATAAGGAATAAAAAAAGGAAGAACTAAGAACATGGAATTGAAGCGAAAACAATCAATCAGAATCCAAGCTCAGAGTCCAAAGAAAAAAACCTTTGGCATAAGTAAAGTAAAAATAACAAAGCAAAGTGCTCAATACACTAATTAGAGCAAATCTAACTATGAACTTAGAGCCAGGCAAACCTACCTAGTTTTCACCTACATGGATCATCAGGGTACGCTGACCCTTTAGGTTTGTAGTTATATATGTGCATATGATATAAATATGGGACAAATAAGAAAAGTTTATAAATTAATGTTTTGTTTTTTATTTAAACTTCATCAGAAAATGAAATATGAAGCATAAATAGAAAGCAAAACATGCTAAATTTATAAATGATTCCTATTTGTTTCATATTCTATCATTCTGTTGGATTCTAATCCATATTTGATCCCAATTCATATATATATAAATAAATATCTATGTGTCTGTGTGTATGTATATGTGTGTATATATATATATATATATGTGTGTGCGTGTGAGTGTGATTTTCTAAGCCCGGCTTAGATGTGGTACAAGGCCGAAAGTATGGGGCACCCAGTGAGGACGCTGGATAATTTATATTTAAATTTGCACAAGAAACCAGGAAAAGGTTCAAAATATAGAAAAAAAATAAATGAAAAAATCTTTAACCAAAATAGACTTTAACATATATATATCACTGGGTGCTTGTATGCATGTACATGTGTGCAAGTATACTGTAGGATTTTAAATCAGGGATTTTTTTTTTTTATATATAATATGTGACAAAAAAATCCATGATCTAAAATCCTATAGTATATATATATATATATATATATATATATATATATATATATATATAACTGAATGTGATAAAATAAACTGGGGTAATTAATTTGATTTATAATCCCAAGGTATTTTCACTCACACACAATTTTATCTTTCATTTTAACCTGAGGAGGCTGAAGAGAGCATACACTTTCCAGTGAAATACATCATTAATAAAATTTTCCACTTTGTCTCATATTAATTTTTGTTTCTGGTACTATTATACATTGACCCACCCACATATATATATAATTATTATACATCCACCCACACATATATATGTCACCATTAAGCATAATGCCTATGCCAAGTTTAGGTCTGCATAACTCTAGATTCTGAAAAAGAGTAGAAGCATGGTAAATGCACTTGATCACAAACATTCAAATAATATTTGTAGTCATTGAACTCAAACAGATGTTCACTTGTATGCAAGCAAGAAAAGTTAACTAAAAAATAAAAAATCAACTTTTGACTATCATTTTTAATGAAGTTTGTAATAATTTAATTTTATATATCTGTGTTTGCATGTATGTGTGTTTGCATGTATGTATGTATATGTGTTTGAATGTATGTGTGGTTTTGCTCACAACTGTGGTTTTCATGCATTTTTTAAATATAAACATTTCTTTTGTATTCAGATTATAAAGAAGACTGAAATATGGATCAGTTGAAAAATTGATGGCAGCAACAAAAAATATACAAATAATAGAGTTGTATATCTGAATAATGTTGGATCAACATTATTCAGATACACAAAACTTTTCTTGCTAATGTAAAGTGTTCCACTCAATTGTAATAGACAATAAATCTTTTTTATGTTCTATAACATTTTAATTCTTTGGCAATGTAAAGATATATATTTTTGCTTTTTGCTTTCTTTTAGTTCTAATCCATTATCACACACATGTATTTTATTATTGACAACTAGTCTTCTTGATTGGATTGAGTGAATCTTTCAAAATCTCAAGCAAGATTCCAGAGAACTTTATATGTTTTATTTGTGACAAATTATGGTTTGTGATTATGCTATTGATCTGTATCGTCAAAATGTTGTGTTTGTATATAGTTCCTATTCAATTGACCTCTGCAATCACCTATATCTGTTCTTGTACTCATTCTGGTCTAAATTGTTTTCACTCATTCAATATGAGGTTAAATGTCTATCTGTATATAATATATATTCTATTGTGTTTTATATACTTTTATGAGTATTTATATAATTGGCCTTCATATGTTTTGGGCCATAATTAACATTTTTCCTGTTTTAGGTTTCCACTGCCAGAGCAAATTCAGACTGAGTCATCTGCAATTTCTTGAATTTGTTTCCTAAAGTATACAGTAGTTTTTCTTTCCTTATTTTAATTCTCATTTTTGCTTCTATTTCAGTCTTTGACTATTGTAACTATTTTCTTCTAACATCTTTTTTTTTATTTATGTTGTTTTTGTTGTTGTTCTACTCCTCTTCTTCATCTTCCTCTAAAAATACTTTTTGAGAATGGTACCCTGCACCAAAACTCAAATGTGTTAACATACATACCACAAAAAGAAAAAGTAGAGGGACTTATTGGCATTGAAGAGTGTGTAGGAATGAATGTAGGTCATTGAACTTAGTAAACAATGAAGTGACACTCCTGAAGTATATGGTAAAATGTAAAAAGCTTGTAAAAGAAAGAATTGAGAACAAAGAAGAATTCTGGAAAAGTGTACTGAAAGAGAAGTTAAAAGCAGGAGAAGCTTTATGGACAGTTTGAGAGGAAAAAAAGATTTGTGGGATTGGCTGACAAAAAGTGAATTGAAATGCAAGACTGAAAGCCTCCTGGTAGACACCCAAGACCAAGCCCTTAATATTAATTCTGTCCAAAAGAATATTTACCACCAAGTGAACTCAGACAAGTTCAGGCTGTGTGGTATGAAGGTGGAAAATATCACCCACATCATTAGCACTTGTGTAGGAAGAATACAAGCATTACTCTGATAAAGTGGCCTCTCATCTACATTGGTGCTTATGTAAGCCATATGAACTTGAATTTAAACAGAAATGGTACTGCCACAAACCAGAGAAGGTGATCAAAAACAACTAACTCAAGATCTCATGGGATTTCAACATCCAAGCAGACCACATTCTTCAAGCCAGCAAATCAGACATTACCAATTTTTGTTGAAAAAAATAAAGAAGGAAATGTTTCCTTATCTGTGTGGCTGTTCCTGGTAACCATATAATATCAAGATCCAAGAAATTGAAAAGCTTAAAAAGTAAACTAACCCTCCAGATTGAGATAACCAGAATATGGGATATTCAGGCCACTATTTGCCCCTGTTATCATTGGGGCATTACAATCTGTACTATCTAACCTAAAGACCCATATTAAAAAAATTGGAATAAAGCTTACCACTTCAGAAGTCTGCATTGCTTGACTCTGCAAATATTTTGTGAAAAGTGCTATCTCACAAAAAAGTGCTATACTCACAAATACAGCCCACACCTTATGAATGGCTTTGTCTATATAAAATATATGTATTTTTAGGGGTTTTTTTTCTCAAAAAAATGTTCAGTGGAAAATGTCATGATCCCATTTCTGACCTTAGGTCTCTGGTTGGGATCAGGAAAGAAATGAGTACACACCAGAAATCAAAGGAGATAAAATAAAAATAATAATAAACATTAAAATATTTTATTTTTAAAAGATTAATTCTGCTTCTTGTCTGGACTGTTTTAAGCTAAACAGATTTTATTAGTTTTAATTAAATATTCTAATATATTATTTTAAATATTTTATTTAATTAATTATCTAATTTTAGTTTTATCATTATTTATTTATTATAATAAGTATTTGCTTCATATGAACCAGTCAATGATTGTTATTTAATATGGATCCATCTACCAGTTAGTTATTTAATCAGTCTACCAGTGACAATGGTAGTTATTCTATATTTTTCAATATTAAAATACTTTTATGGTTAGAAATTTAAACTTTCAAATATTTGTAAATTTCTTATAATATATATAAACATTGTTTATCCATCACACTGTCAAAAATTATTTATTTATTTCATTGTTTTTGTTCCATATATTCTGTATGTTAAATTGAAAGTAAAATTAAAAATGATGGATCCTCTGACTTTCTTAAAACTACAAATGAAAAGAATAAATAATAGAGAAAAGCCATCATCTTCAGTATAATTATATGAAAGGAATCTATATTTATCCAAAACAAAAAAATTGTATTTATCACAACAGAACAAAATTCTCCTCTTAATTAAAAATGGTAGAATATTTATCTAAATTGTAATAAACTCAATGTAAATGTTCAGTAGCTTCATAATAAAAGAAATTCCTCTTTTTCATATAAAATCTTTCGAAACATTTAATCTTTTCTAAAAGTGATTAATTTTTATCATTTAAATGGAGAAAAAAATCAAGTATTTTCTTTTATTTATTCAATCTTGATGAAATACAAAATGGCATAACTTTTAATCTTTACACTCAAATGCCTTTCTTTACTTATATACTCACATATTTACAAATATTTACAAAGACATATTTTTCTCCTTTTTTTTTGATGATATGAGTATATATGTAACTTTGTAATGTATATTTTTAAAATATTTACATAAATTTTGAAAATCAATGCAGAAATCAACTTTTGAAATAAAATACATAAAAATATCCTTATCTTATATACAACTTAGGAAAAATTAATTTTTGAGTTCATTTTATGATTTATAGTTTTGAAAAAGAAGCACCTTGGAGTAAATGCTAAAAAAGTTCAGATGTACCTTAATAGGTTCTTAACCTATCAGGGTACACTTGAAAAAGAATAATAAATTATTCTTTTTCCTTCTCTGTCACCTTTGGCTGTCCATCTATAAAGAAATAAATAATACTGTGATGAAAATAATTATTTTTTTCAAATAAAGACAATATACTTTTTCTTTTCTAAATAGTGGCATTAAAGTTTGGCTGCAACACAAGTGATATAACTGATTTATTTTTAACATGTTTCTCATTTGATTATAGTCTATGCTAACTATAACTGCCAACAACCTGTCTGTTTTGATAAGATGTGAAAGCAACCAGTTTGGTGGCTTCATTAAAAATGTTTTTCTTACTTCAACACTTTCAAAAACCTCATGTATTTTATTCATTTTCATTTTCAGGTCAATAACAGATTCATTTAAATTATTCAAGTTTTGATCCTGTTTTCCACTGCTTCATAAGAAAATAGCCATTTAAAATCCTGAAAAAGTGTTTGATATTTCTTCAGTATATAAAACATGTAGCTTTTCAGATACTAACCTACTTTCATTAGACCATTAAACTATGTGAATCCATTCAGTTTGTTTAGCATAATAAATGTTGGAGAATAGAAAAGGTCTGGCAATATTTTATTTGATTAGGCAAAATGTCATGATGAGTGTTTGGTTGCAAAGGAAAGGAACAAACAATGATTAAGATTTCAACAGCATGTATTCATTAAATTTTGGAATATAGTTGTTTGAAAGGTGGTAAAATTGTTTATGTGTGTTTCTTTGGTTGGTTGTCAGAAGATAGGTCTAGAGCAGATTAATGGAGTCCAGTGTAGTGTTGTTGGTGGAGGGGTTGATACATGCCCTTCTTCATCATTGAAATGTTGAGATCTGTGATGTGTTTGATGGGCTGAAGTCTGAAGCTGAGATGTTGAATTAAAACTTCCTGGATTGGCAGTTTGGTAGCAGATTGTCTCTGTTGGGTTCTGGTTGTATGTTGTATCAACAAAACAGGGTCACATTAGTGATGACAAGGGAGGCCTGGAGCAGTTAGTGAAGATGTTGTGGTGTTATAAATTATGGTGGTGGTGTCAGGAAACCAGTGGTGTTGAAGCTAGCCAGGACGAGTCAGGTGAGATTAGTTAAGCTTGGGTGAGATCCCAGTGGTGACAAGAAAGGTGATCATGGTGCTGATAGCAACAGTGCACCTGTGTAGCAACAGGTGGTCTCTCAGCTTGCTAACTGTCAGTCATTTATGAGGGGCTTTATTGTAAGCAAATCTGGTAGTCCCTAGGGTAATTTTTGGGGTGAGGCATTAATGATAGGCTATTGTGTGTTATTGCAGGGATTTGTTTTGTAGATCGAATGTGATGCTCAGAGCCCCAGCACAGAAAACAACTTTTTTATTTTGTGTTTTGCTTTCTTAGCATTTACATCTGGCTGATATTTAGTGTGAATCAGAAAGAGATCTAACTGCAGCAGAGTATAACAGCAATTTTCAGATACTGCATGCTTAGGTACATCATATATCCTTTAAAGAAAATAGTACAAATTCTTGATATTCACTAGGTTAAACTTTGAGTCAAATGGGAAGATTTGGCTTGAACAAGACTATGTCGGACTACTTAGAAAATTAGCCTTCTAATTTTTATTCTATTTTACCTGAACTTGTAGGAACGATGGGAAATACATAATATGTAAAAGACAAATTTTTATATTTACAAAATTTAGTTTATTAAATAAGAAAAATGTGGAGAGAAAGATTGAGTCAATATTCTAAAGAAATTTAGAAAATTAGCATTCTAAAGCCTGACTTTTTACCTGAACTTGGGCAAACTATCTCATCTAAGTAGGGCAAAAAGGGTAACTAAAATAGGAATATTGTTTTGAGGCAATATTGAAGTTATGTGAATCTACATACTTAGAAAATCAGCATTCTAATCCCTGTTGTTTTTTTGTTTTTTTTTACCTGTACTTGAATACAAACTGCTAACAATAATGGGAAATATATAACTACCTTATTTACAAATTTGACTTTGGTATTTGCTAAACTTCTATAAGTATGGTATAAGGCTAATTTAGGTAAACTCGGTTATGAAAATTGTGTTGATCTGCCAGTGTTCTTTATTTGTATGCAAATTCCAAAATTCTATTTGGTCTCAAATATCAACTTTTTGTGACAGTGGGAAATGTGTAACTTTTGTATGTCTGTGTTAGACTTTGATATTTACAAAACTTTTTTTTTTTTTAAGGTGTAACATGATAAATTTGTGTCATCGACTATAAATTTAAAATTTTGTTGTATAACTAGTCACTCACTCTCTCTCTCTCTCTCTTTCTTCCGTGTGTGTGTGTGTGTATATATATATATATATATATATATATATATAAATAAAGAGAAAGAACACTAAAATATATAATCCAGTGTTCTTATTGATATTTTTTATTTTAATTTTTGCAAAACAATGCTCAGTGTAAATTTACAGAGCATAAATATTATAAATTAACTTATTTAAAATATGGTCTTTTTGCTACACAGTGATAACCATGATTCCAAAACTGAAGCTAAAAACTTCAAATTTAATTATATAATTAAATTAAAATTATTAGTTCTGTTTCATCTTCAAGCAAATATTGGAATAACTTATTTTTAAATTTACTGAATTTTAAATGTGCATATAAATTCATAATTTCCAATTTCCAAGGATACAGAGAAATCCAATCAATTCATTTTTATTAACTATTGTTGTATCAATTATGAGTTACGTTCATAAAAGTGGATAAGTTTAGGGAGGGTAGGGGTGTATTTTTCAACAAATTCTGACATCCATTAAATCCATGTCATCTGGGTTTTTTTATTAACGGCAAAAAATATTTTAGCATTTTTCCATATTTGTATACTTAAAGATTCAATCTTGGGGTATTTGGGTTAGAATACATTTTATTTAACTACAATTTTAAAATATCTTTACACTTAATTACTAGTAGACTATATATTTTTTTAAAACAAGTAAATGTAATAGAATTACTTAAATTATTTAAAATTACTTTTTCATATCAGATATAAGTATGTATATTACCAGCTCCCATTTTTTAATTTTATTTTAAATTTTATTTTTAAATATTATTTAAGGAAAAGTTTTGACAATGACAGCAAAAAATAGCTATTTCATTTCTCTGATCCAGTAAATTTTTATTTTTTATAAACCTAGTAATATATAGTTTCTCATGTATGCACAAAGTTCATGGGTCATTTAATGACCTACAAATTCTAGCTTTTCTTATTAATTTCCATTTTACTGTAGGTGTTTTATTGGATTCTTTTAAGTGCCAGAAATATTTTGAAAGGGATGCCTGATTTCTGTATTTATTTATCCTAAATGAAATTTGATGTTGACTGAATCTCTTTTTGAACTCATTGCTTGTGCAACCTATATAGATTTTTATGTTTTCAGGATTCTCAATAGATGGGATATTGCACTGGTATACTAACAATTCTGTGTGACATTTATTTTGTAGGGGACAGTTATGAGGGTTTCTACAGTTACATAATTTTTGTTTATCTTCATCTCTTTTTATTTTTATATTGTCTAAATTTCTTTGGTTTTGATCTAAGTGTTTATTTAAGATATTAGCATTATGTTTCTTAATAATTTTTTCTAAGTTTTCAGTACAGCTGTAACTTAATTTTAGTGTATTTTTATTGAAAATAGTACTTAGTTTACTTTCTCTAGGAAAGGGCTTAACTATTAAAGCAAGGAATTTTTGTCCTAATTTATTCTTTACCATTTGGTTGTATGGGGGTGTATACCAAATTATTTTTCTACTTCTGTTTTTTCTATGCTTTCCATTTTCCTTTTTTATATAAGTTAGTTTTGGGGTTTTGTAGCCACTATCTATTAGAGTTTTATTATAGAAATTAATATGTTCATAGAAAATCTTCTCATTTGCTGAATTTGTGGATATTCTTTTTCTGATAGATAAAGGTATATGCTTAACTAAAAATGGAGGATGATTTTATTTAGGGTGTATATATAAAGGATTGGTATTGTTTTTTTATAAGGTATGTATACATTTTTCATTAAATCTAATGTTATATCAAGGAAGTTAACTTTTTTTTAATTTAGTGCTTACTGTAATTTTTAAGTTCAGGCTTTTAAATTCATTATATGATATCTTACCAATTTTATTGATTTTAAAGTTAGCAGAGTTCTTTATAACCATAAGTCCGTTGCCTCTGTATAAACCAATGTCAGTTATATTAATTTCACAGTGCACTGTGAGATTGTATAATATAAAAAGACCTATAAGATTAGAAGACTCAGCTGAGTCTAATGATCCCATTATGATGTCAAAGTGGTCATATGAATTTTTTATCCATTGCTCACCTTTATGTATCAGTACCAACTTTTTCGCATTTATAATAGTGCTCTTTTCTTCTTCAGTAATATCCGTGTAGTGGGTAGCAAAGTCCAACGCATTCATGAACAGTTCTTTAGATATTGATTGATAATAATTTACAATATCAAACTGCATTAGTGTACAGTTCGTTTTCTCCTTTATATCAGCAAACCAGTTTGTCACGTCTTTGGTATTAATCCAAAGATTCAGGCCTATTTTTCTTTAATTTGTTGATTTACCCTTTCAAGGATCATTTTACTAATTTTTCCAATCTCAGGTTTCGTTGGGTTTATTATCCTTGTAGTCGGATTAGCCTCAAAATCTGGTTTGTAGTCCTTTAAGGTTATATAGCACTCTTTTTCATTTAGTTTACCGACTATATCTCTAATCTTCAGTTTGTCTGTGATTTTTTTACTGCTAGTATTAATATTCTTCACCATGTTGAGGTAATTATTATTTGCATTTTTATAGTTCTTATGTAAATCCTTATTTACTAGATCGTTGTAGTCCTTTGTCATTATTTTATGGAAGTTTCCTGTTTTGTCGAATTTCACTAAAATTTTATCCATTGTGTTAATGTCTTTTACTATTTTATTCAGGTGTTTTTGGAAGTAGCATTTCTTTTCATGAAAATTTGTTATTTATTATTTCCAATAGGCCATTTTCAAAACCAGACAAACTATGAATAAACGGTGCTGTTTTTTTACTGTTAAAACTGTAAACCTCATTATTGTTTTTGTTTTGTAAGTCATTCCATTGAAGGAAGAAGTAAGCTCTCCATCTCATCCTTCATATGAGTTCCTCTGTTTTTTGCATTAATATAATGAAATAATCCTTTTTGTTAGTATTAGGAATGTTCTTCAGAGAAATTCCTCTTTTACGAACGTAACTCATAATTGATACAACAATAGTTAATAAAAATGAACATGCTACCACCCCTGTCTGAATGATTGGATTTCTCTGTATCCTTGGAAATGGGAAATTATGAAATTATGTGTGCATTTAAAACTCAGTAAATTTTAAAATAAGTTATTCCAATATTCGCTTGAAGATGAAATGGAACTAATGCTTTTAATTTAATTATATAATTAAATTTGAAGTTTTTAGCTTCAGTTTTTGAAACATGGTTATCACTGTGTAGTGAAAAAAACATATTTTAAATCAGTTAATTTATAATATATATATATATATATATATATATATAGATAGATAGACACACACACACACAAATTTTATTAAAGATGACTGACAAGGTACTGTGAAAAAAGAAATTTTAAAAAATTTTTAATGAAAAATAAAGTATATAATAGTTTATTGAAGAATGTTATTATTATGGCTTTCTGAGTAATAGCAATTGTTAACAATAAAAATTTGAACAGAAGGCCTTTTCGGACCATTGCTATTAGTTTATTAAAAAATATTCTGATGTTTTTAATAAAGTTGCTACATTTTCAACTCTAATAATAATTTGCTTCTCATAAGGAGTTAAATTTAGTGTAGAGGGGAATTATTTTCACTTTCACTTTTTATAAGTAATATTCTGTCACAATTTGCTCGATTTTATACTATTGTTAAGAGTTTCTCTCATAATAAAAGACAGATTTCAGTCATCAATAGATTGAATTTGAATTCTTTTCATGGTAATCTTCAGCATTGAGACAATCATATGGGCATGAATAATTTTGTGTAAGTTTTTGGATTCTCATATATCCTAAAAATTTTACTTTCTATAATTCATATTTCAATTCATTAAAACAAAGTCCATTACCTATGAAATAATTGGTCATGATTAAGTGTAAAAATTAAGTAAAAATTATCAATAAACAATTGATAAAATTCTCAACAAGTGGAATTGTTCATTTTTATTGGTTAGGAAGAAATCCAGACATGCATTTCTAGGATTTTTCTATAAATTTGGGGTGCAATTATTCTTAGCAGTCATTCCCAGCAGATTGTAACCAACAATATTTCTCTTCTTTTCTGAGCTATGTTACACCTAATTCCTTATATATAATATCCTTGTATGTGTTGCATTGATTTATTTTTGAATTGCTGCCAAATTTTGTTAGGGAACTCATGGAAAAATGGAAATTAAAAAGAAAAGAATTATTATTATTTTTATAATATTACCAAGTTTACTCCATTATTATTATTATTATTGTGGTGTTTTATTTCTAAAATATGGTTAGATGCACATATCATTATTACTATCATTTTAGTAATAGTTTTAATCTATCCTATTGTGGTGCTTTTATCTCAAAACTGTGTGTAGATGCACTCTTGATTGTTACTATTATCTTATTACATTACTAGTTTTACTTTATCTCATTCATGCTTTTTTATCTGAATATTTTGCACAGATCCACTTTTCATTATTACCATTATTTGATTACTATTTTTAATCCATGTTATTATTGCTTATATCACTTTTGGTCAACAAAATTTTTATGATAACATTTATTTTATTACATCTCATTAGTGCCATTAGAATCTCTTTTAGAGAATAATATCACAGCCTCTCTACACTAGGTGTTGCTGCTGCAAATTTTTGTAGCAGGTAGGTTTTTATGGAGTTGAGTTGCCAGCTCCACACCCAACCAATTTTGAATTGTCTTTCTCTTAAACTGGTTGCAATCAAAGCTAAGGAACCCAATCTGCATTATTATATAACTCTGAGCTGTGGGGAAAAGAAATTTACCAAGGGCATTTGTGTAAAAGTGAATGCAACAGAGTAGGCTAGAATTTGAACTCAGCATACTTATTCTACTTTTTGCATTATTAGCTACTACACCACCTGCATATCCATACTCCATACATAATTTTACTCCATTTTATGATTGCTGCTTTTTTTATCCTAACACTTTTGATCATCATTGTTTTTTTGCTATTATTAGTTTTATTCCATCGAATCAAAACTAAAGAAATAGGTTTCAATATATTATAAATTCGCACCCAACATTTGAAGATCATTTATCAAAAATATCACCTTCTGGTGCTACTTTGTCCCTAAAAGATTCAGTGATTACCATATTATACATTATTATGTATTGCTGGTACATTAGAATATTCATTGAATTATATATTATGATAGATGAAGTACCTATCTATGCCAGGTAAGAGGCCAAAATTTGGAATGCAGTTAGTTTTAACTAGTACTGATGGTAAGATGGTAAATATTATTTCCATCATTATAGTCAAGTTATATGAAACTGCTGGATATGCAGTGATCTTAAAAAGTAGTTTTTATTTTACTAAGTTTAATGAAAAATTTTCAATGATAAATTTATTATTGTCATTATCCACATGTGTCAAGTTTCATTTTTATTGACAACACAACTGATTATTTTTGTGTTTACATTAACTTCATAAAAAAATGAAAATATATTTCATTTATTTCTGGTAAATTTCCAATGAAAAGTAGAAAATATGTTTGTGGAAAAATTGTTCAGTGAAATTGCTTTTGCAAATTCAAAAAATACTTTTTTGTCCAGACAATAATAATGAAAGAGAAATGTTAGCTTTACACAAAATGGTTATGAAAAGTAATTGTAATTCTAAAAGATAAATCAATATGACAGATAAATGATAGACCCACTCTTTCAAAGAATGGTTTGCATTAAAATATTTCCCAAGGTTCAATAAGAATGCAAGCTCAGTTTGTTATCTGTATATTAAATAATTTGGGTGAAACAAATGGAAAACATGCTGTCAGGAGTGTGTTCCACAAAGCAACAGTTTTTAGGAAGAAGCTATCCAGGTGGAACTTCTTACTATTGGAATACAAACGGAATGGGGATGAGTCATTTTTTTTACAGCTATATCAATGTGATATTTCCAATCTAACAGATACCTATTTATATTGGGTCATAAAAAAGTTAGTATGTTCTCAATGATGCTAAATCTTTGCTGACTGAATAAGCCTTGAATAAGTTTGGTTCTCATAACTACTGACACCTCTGTAATAGTGTGTTAAGTAGGAGTAAATCTTCTATCACTGTTAACTGTTATTGCTGAAAGAGTTTATCAAGCTTTAGATAAGAATAGTGAATCTTGGGCTGTTGTTTTGGAGATATCTTGAATCTATGATTAATTGAGGCAGTAAATGTCTGGTTAATTTTAATGCATCAAAATGAAACTGCTCTCATTTTTGGATTTCCATCAGCATACCTGATGCTAACCTCCTGGAGAATGACTCATTTTGCCGTTATTGGCTAACATTATATTAAATCATTTGCTAGGTCTACTGCTAGGAAAGTTGGTTCACTGTGTTGTGCTAGACATTTTTTCTTGCTAGAATCTATCTTACATATCTACAAGTCTACCATATGTCCATGCATTGAATATTGCTGCTACATCTAATTTGATGCTTCTGTTATGTATTTATAAATTCCTGATAAAATACAAAGAATCAGCAATACCAGTTCAGGACCCCAGCATTTTGCCTTCAGTCACTTTCCCAACACCATAAAGTAGCTTACCTGTCTCTTTTCTGTAAATATTTTCATAGTAATTTTTTGATGAATCTTTTGTCTTTGGTACATTGACTTTACAAATTTAAGGGCATTACTAGATTGACAGCTAGGTCTCATCATTTCATAGTTGAAATGGCTATATGTAAACATAAGTTCTATGCTAATAGTTTCTTCTCTCACACTTCTCACTTCTAGAATTCTTCTTATATATATTAGGAAAAAATGTATGACAAAGTGTAAAATAGTTTTTGTGATAATTTTTATCCCTTAAAACTGTGCTTGATATATAAAAAATTTATATATTGTTTTCCTATATATATATATATATATATATATATATATGATGTAGATCTATTTTATAACCAAGGTATACTGAAATATATATTTAGCATATGATTTATAATGGAATTAATTTAGTTAATAATGTAATTATAATGTACTAATCTTTATATGAATTATATGTTCAGGTTATATTGAAAAATACTGCAACCTCTGATATTCAAAACTGAACAGTATCGAATTGAACAAAGCTTTACTGACAATAAGATATCTTTAACTTGCCAAACTTGTGCAATTGTCAACGAGCTGATCTCATTGATTATTAGTGATTCTCTCTGTTATTAGCTGCCAAATATTTGTAACCATATACTTGCTAAACTAAACTTAATAAATAATAAGTAATATGTTTTGTTGTTTTAATGAGTAAAAAATTTCTTGTAATATAAAATCTAAAAATAAATAATTTTTTAAAATTTTACTTTCTTTTGCATACTATGGAAATATAAAAACATCTATTGAGTTCATTCCAGGTTTAAAGTGTAGCCCAAATATGCAATTCACTGGTAAAGATTTTGGAAAAATGACTGGCTCATTCTATTACTCCAGAAAGTATCTGACTCTTTCTATAATAGGGTGGCTTGTGGCATGGTCAGTTTTTTGTCATAGCATTCAATTACAATTGTTTGACTTGCTACACCAAATATAACTGCATTGATTGAATAATTCATAAGTATCAGCCAACTGCACCATACCTGAGAAAAGTGCCAACAGTAGATTTCTCTGCCCCACTTCACTTGCACAAATATTAAGTCTTTCCCAGTTCCACCTTTCTGTTTGATGCCAATCATCAGTTGTTGGACCCAAATTCTGTCATGTCACCATAGAAAATCAATGAAAGTGACCTACTGCAGAGCATGGTATCCCTTCACTTGTGGTTGCTGGTTACAGTCAAGTTCTGGTGGTTGGCTTGAGGGGAAGAAAAAAACCAAATACATTCTTTAAACTTAATGTGAAGAGAAAATTAAGTCTACAGAGTTTAACTTTTATGAAATGACATCTTGATTGTATTCACTGTGTCTGTGTGTTCAGCAAAATGTAGATGTATTTAAACCTGATCCATCTCCTCACAAAAAATGACTGCCATGTGAAATGTGTGCTGGTTTATATATAGGGAAATGTTTCCTGTTAACAATGTTTAATGACTTCACTTTACGTAGTTAGGCCCCATGACAATTTACAATACTCATATCTCACATTTCATTATTTCCATATTTCTTTAAATTAATCAGATAGTTCTCTCACTGACAAAATATTCCACACCAGAAATCCAAAATAATGATAATTGTAAAAATTGCAGACAATTGTTACAGAAAACAGATATCTAGTTTCTCTCTAGTCTTCAACATTAAATTAATTTCACCTTTACCAGTTTTCAAACTTTGTACTAACCCTTTTCAAACAATTACTATGACCACTCAGGTAGAGTTAATTAAAAAACATAGACAAGTGCCATCTTTCAGAATACCAACTCCATTTTAGCAGAATGGTATTTCACACTGACACTTGAAGTTACATTAATCCTACTTTATCAGCTATCAACATAACTCCTCATTTTCTTCTTTCAGTCTCTGGTTCAGAGTTCAAACCTACTTGAAGCCAGAGTTGAATTTGTCAATTTTCTGCTTATTTAAATTTTAATCGTCAAATGCTATTTTTACATTTCTTATGAGACACTGATTTCCGACTTGTTACTCTGTTACATTTCTGCAATGTTTTATTGTTACAAGAGTCAGATTAAGTCAAAAATGAAGTATTAATACCATAGCTGGAATGGTGCTGTTCAGTCCTCAACCTTGATAGACTTCAAAATTGCTTACACAGTCTTGTGGAGGAAGACATTCTCCACTCTGCAGTCTCTTTCCAACACTCAACATTGGAAGCCTATTGCTATTTCCTTGACAAATATTCAGATGAGCTACATTCTTTAGTTCTACCAATTCAGACTCTTACAGCCATTTTTACAAGATCAAATGTAAGAAGAAAGTTACACTTAGTTTTTCCGCAAGATCAGATACATGTGAGTGCTTCACTGAATACTTCAATTTTCATCTCTTTAAGTCAAAGGTTATCTGTTATCTATCCTCCTTATCTTTATAATCTTCACTTCTTACCACTTTTTTCCATTCATATCATACACTTCATTCAACTTTACCATTTTGATTGTAAGTTGCTCTGAAGTCCTGTTTTGGGTAAAATTTACTATAAAAATGTAATTCAGAAAACTTAAAACATGAAAGTAACTTTGTAGGGATACAGAAGATGCTTACTTCCTTTTGGTGGAGATAAGTCACATGGGTCACCATTTACAGATATCACTCCATACAGTGATCAAAGTGGCAGTCAGTTTTTAGTTCCTTTACCGCAACCAAATAGTAAGGTTGCTTTCTTTAGCTTGGACTCCCATAGATCAAGCAAAGGCTAAATCTGCTTCTGCAGCAAACATGGTGCCATTTCCCTTTGGGAATATATCTTTCCCAGATATAGAATAAAACTCCAGCTCACAGATTTCAATTTGGGATAACCTAGGACTTGCTGTTTCCTGTTTGTGGAATATGTCCTCTGGGACATACATGAATCTAGCCCATTTAGAATCTGGAGTTCCCAAAATGACTTCTCAAGGTACAGTGTTATCTCCATATTATATAAGACCATTCCTTTTTGTTTCTCCTCACACTCTTCTTTGCTGTGTAGATATGTTATATATTGTTCTTCATGTGGGACACATGTATCTGAGTATATATAGTTTTATATGTGTCTTAGTATTATAAAAGTCTCTCTGAGAACATAGCATGTTTGTTATTCTTTTTCATTTCAGCCATTCTTATCCATGAAATACTGGAGTTATTATATAATGGATATAATAATGATCATAATGGAGGAAATACAAATGGAAAAATAATTCTTTCTTCCTTTAGCTCTACTCCATTATAACTCTATAAAATATCTTGCATTTACTCAATATTTGATATAATCTGAATTCATTGATCAGATGACAATGTCAATATACTTGGTGGTTAATGTTAACTTTAACTAGAAAGTCTAAAGTTCAAACATATTTAGTTATGTGATAATTCAAACAGTAAACCATAATTCTAAGACTAATGAATTGATTTATTAGGCATTAGTTAGGACAAAAATGATATACAGAGTGATAATAAGCAAAATATTCTTTCAAGCAAGACTATGCAAAATGAGTTGTTCAGTATTATCAGGTCATCCCATAAGTTCTGTCCGAATTTTGAATAAAGAAAACATGTGACCAAATGTTACATTTAATTACAGATTCAATCAACAATGTATTTTTCCTGATTATCTATGACTTCCTTCCATCTATTAACAAGCTTACTAATTCCATTACTGCAAAATTCTTTTGGCTTTGATTTGAAGAACTCAAATGTCAGTTTTAACATCTTTCTGTGTTACAAAAGCTGTTTCTTCCAAATGATTCTGTAAGCTACAAAACAAATGGTAGTCTAAAGGAGCAAGATCAGGAGAATAAGGTGGATGAGGAATTTTCTCCCAACCAAGTTCTTTGATCTTTTGTGACGTGATTCTTGCTGTGTGTGATCGCGCATTGTCCTGATGAAACATCACCTCTTTTCAATTCACTAGAGCAGGTCTTTTTTTCCTCAAAGCTTGGTTCAAATGCTCTAATTGCTGACAGTATATTTGAGCATTAATTGTTGCATTAGGTGGTAAGAATTCAAAGTGAATTATTCCTTGGTGATCCCACCAGATTGAAAGAAGAACCTTTTGCGCATGAAGTTCCCTTCTCGGCTGTGGCTGGGGTCCTTCCCCTTTACCAAGCCACTGTCTATGATGCTTAACATTTCAATAAAAGATTCATTTTTCATCGCCAGTCACAAGTCTATACAAAAAAAGGTGAAACAAGTTGGCGAGAATGGAGAGAAGAGCAGATGTCAACTCGGGATTTGAGGTTGTTTTCAGACAATTCATGAGGCACCCATTTTCCAAGTTTAGGAACTTTTTCAAGTTGTTGAAGATGAACTGTTGTATGGTTTGAACTGAGAACCACTGCCAATTCCTCAACTGATAAAGCAGGATTTTCTTCAAGGACTGCTTCAAGAAGCTTTTCATCAAACTCAACTGGACGTCCAGTTTGATCTTCATTTTCAAGGGTGAAATCTCCACCTGTGAATTTTGCAAACCATCTTCTGCAAGTTCTTTCATTCACACATTCCTCTCCATAAACTGAGTGAATGTTTCTAGCCGCTCAGTTTCCTTTCTTGAACTCATAAAGCATTATGTGCCTCAAATGATTCTTGGGTACTTCCATGTTAGCAGGGTTTTAATCAAACAAAATTGTTCTCTGAAATAAAATTTGATCAATTTAAATGCATCTAAACATAAAAATAATGTTCAGCTCCATTAGACATTATAAAATACTCTTTAAATTTTGTTCATTTTAACAAAAAGTTAAAATTCGGACAGAACTTATGGGATGACCTGATAGTATAAATAAAAAAGTTGAATCAGAATACAAGTATGTAAATGTTAAGTAATTATTATTTATATATATATATATATATATATATATATCATCATGATAAGTTAAAGAATAGATAGAAAATGTTTATCAATCTAACATGATTCACTTTTATTAAAGCTTCCTCAGAGAATGAGATATGGAGAAAAAGAAAAATAGAAATTCTGATATTTTTACTTTTCTGTGTTGTTTGATTTTCATTCTGTCAGATTCCATTAGATATTTGATCCCAACTCGTACATCATTATGAAAATAAATAACTTTAAGTGAAAAGAATCTGCAGAAAATGAATAAACAAAATCAAAAAATGTTAGGTGTATGTTTATTAATAAAAGAAAGTTACTAACATGTATTCTTTAAATAAAAACTGCTACAATTAACCCAGATGGTAAGTAAAAAAATGACTTGAATAAAATTAGATGTGTAAAACATTGTATATGTGATGCTTATATTTATGTTGTAAAAGTACCGCCAAAATGAAGCTTGACGGTTTAAAAAAAAAGAAGCTGCATATAAAATTTGGTTTTGAGAAATTTGTAAAAAAAAGTGGCTCAAGTCTTATGATTTCAAAACCCACCTAAATAAAGTTTGTAAACTGGTGTGGTTCAAAGAAATACATTTTGTGATTTTTTAACCAATGGGAAAATTAAGTTTCGACTACATAGAATTAAATTTCTAATTGAATTTGTGTATATTTAAGAAGTCTGGCTTATCAGAAAAGAAGAGATTTGGCTTTCACAGGTGTTGGCAGTTGCTGGGAGCTGAAATTAGATGAAAAAGATGGTAGAAGAGCTTTGGCATTTACAGTGAAAATGTTAGCTGATTATTGTCTAAAAGAAAGCCTGTGACGCCTATGAGACAAACATTTTCAAATCCTTTTGACATTCAAATCAAAGTAAGTGAAATTTTGTTGATAATAATCATTTTATACTCTGTTGCAATTAGATTTCCTTCTGATACATTCTGCATGCTGATCAGGTTTGAATGGCATGGAGGGAAGATACAAAATTTTAAAAAAATCATTTTCTGCGCATAGGCTCTGATATCATGTCCGGTTATCAAAGTAAGTTTCCACAATGAAAGTGACACTAGCTAATTGCGAATGTTCTCGCCAAAAAGGACTGCCAAATCCTCTTAAAAGCAGACCCCTTGCAGTGACCATCAGGCCACCTGCTGACATTACTGCTCCTCTCAACAAGACTGTTACCACTTGACTAATCACCTGCCTCTTCACACATGGAATCCAGCAGAAGGTCATGTCGTCACCAGCAGCTACAAGCCTTCTTCGTCACAACCGCCATCACCCTGATATACCCAACTTACTGCAGACATTCAATTGCACTCATCACTGTGACCCTATTTCGTAGAAGCACAGGCCTACAAGCTACACCTAATTCCTTGTGTCCATCACAACTCACTACAGGCATTCCCTTACAATCATCACCGTGACACAATGTTGTAGAAACATAGGCCTACAAGCTACACCTAATTCCCCATTGCTACTGCCACCACTGTGACCTCGATCGATCAACACATGCATCAGACCCAGCCAACAACTATATCCTGTGACCTAGGTCAAACCAATCTAACAAATTGGTCAACTCCCAGCATTACTCTTACACCTAATCGCCATCCTGATGATCATCAACATATCACCAATTTTCCAACAACACTATAAGATACCTTGTATATTAAACAAATACACGTTATTTAAAAACCTAATCCCTTTTATTCCTTTCCTTTCTCAACCAAACGTTTATTATAACAATTATAATTGTTTTTATCAGCTTAACAGAATTGTATTTTAAAACTGTCATCTTGCCTAATTATTTGGTGCACAAAGGAACATTTTGTGTAAGTTTGTTTTTATAAATTTTGTATTCTGAATTATTTTTATGTCGTTTAATAAATGTAGATTTCTTTCAAATTTTTACACAGGAGTAAGAATTTTGTGTTCTGTTTTTTCTTTTTTTTTTTGATGCCATTCATAATAATCGGGATAAGAAATTTGACGCTCTCTCTTCTCTGAAGAATTATTTTAGTGGCGATATACTACTTTAGAAAAATTTGCAGACATTTCTGATATTATTCAAGAAATGTTTTTTTATTCAAATATATTGAATGCGATGACAAAATAGCCGACCCAAAACGACGAACGAATAAGACAAACTAGAAACAGCATCAAAATTTAGCAAGGAAATTGCAGTTACTCATCATGACGACCACGTACCAGATTTCAAAGTAGAAATAGTTTCAACAAATAACCTAGCTTGAACTGATTGCGGATATGAACTCGACATCAGCAACAACAAGAGTTCATAGTGTGTAGATATCATAGAAATTACAGGATGGTGCGCCAATGTGTACAAAACTATGAAAATATAATTTTTAAATCTCAAGAAAGGACTTTTCTCGCAAATAAAGACAGTCAGCATTGCTTGAAGCAATTCTGAAGCACTTTTATATCATAGAGAAATAAAATGGATACAAGTATAATAACAGGACATCATTTGACAGCTGGAAATTTCACACTAAAAGTAAAAAATAGCATCAAAATTAAGACTTTTACAATAAAAATTTCAGTATCCAACTTAAGTACATAAATTGCATTTACATGGGAATTTACTGTAGCAGAATTTAAGATGCCTATTTTGGGCACTGGATTTCTAACGAAATGTGATCTGTTCCTGTTATATAGGAATAAAGTGTTGCTGACGACACTGGAGTTTGAACACAGATCACCAGAGAGCAAACTCAGACGATTCCATTTTGAATAAGTAGATCACGTAATGGTAAAGGAAACGTATATATGGGAATTAGCGTGGTATCTAAGTGATCACTATACGGACTACTATTCGGATCACTATTCGATGGTTACTGTTTTTATCGTGCAAGTACTATTAGTGCGAGTGATATTCGAAGGCGTCTAACACCAGTATTGTTCAACGGCATTACTATAGTTGTTCTGCTATTACAAAGTCTCTACTACAACGAGCATTACGAAAGTGACAGCGAGTATTCATTGGCATTACATAAGTGGCAACGAGGATTCCTTGAACTTACACGAGGATTCGTTCAATTTACACGAGGAAAAATTAATCTGCAAAATATTCGGCAGAGTATAGTGGAATGGAAATATTAAAAGCTATCATTGTTGCAGCAACAAAACCACAACAAGAACAACAATTGCAACAACAAAAACATGAACATCAATTACAATTTTGTCACTTATGCAGGAGTCGTGAACCGAGAATGTGGAAAGTTCAAGTTAAATGAATTAACTCCTGAATTTATTTAAATGCCTATATTCGTACTGGGTTTAACTTCTAATAAGGATGCGGTGATAAGATCCAGGATACTTGCTAAATTAGAAATGGATTCCAAATTAACTGTCCAGAAAATAACGGAAGAATTTGAAACTTGATACTGCAAGGATTAAGGAAAAAGACAATTCACAGGTACATAGTATCCGACCATCTAAGAGAAAAAAAGAAACAAACTACAAACGTTTTTCAACTCTTAACAGAACATTAACCCTCTTCAATACCTAATACATGTCACGGTTGTAGAGGTAAGGATTTAAAAAATGATAGTTTCTTCAAGAACAAAAAATGCTATAAATGTGGGAGATTAGAACACGTGTTGCAGATACAAAAATGGAGAAAAATAAAACGTATCTAAACATGATAAATACATGGAGTAACGATAAGAATCTTAAAAGGGAAATTAACAAGACATCTCAAAAAAGGATATTTGTTTTTGTGGAAATTAATGATGTAAAAATAAAATTGCAAAAAAGATACAAGATCTGATATCACTATCATAAATGAACAGACATCGAGAAAAATGGGGAAACCCAGTTTAACTTCTAATAAAGTTGTGCATGGAGTTCCAGAAAAAAGATTGAACTTTTTGGGTGAATTCATCTGTAACATTTCTTTTGTTAGAAAAACCAAGAAAGCGGTGGTGCTTGTATTAAAGAATATTGCTATTGCTAATTTGTTTGGAACAGACTGGATTACATTGTTTTATCTTTGGGGCCTTCCATTTAACTCTTTTTACAACAAGATAAATATTGTTACCCCCGGTAATAATACGGCAAGTGAAAATTGAAAAATGAACTGAAAAAGAGTTTTCCAGAAGTTTTCTCAGAAGGCCTAGGAACACGCACGAAAGCAAAAGCTAAGTTTTTTGTTAAAAGACCGACATTTAAGCCAAAAAGGAATGTACCTTTTGCGTCCTTAGACCCAAATAATAATGAATTGTACAGACTAGAAAAATTAGATGTGATATCAAAAATAGACTATTCTAAATGGACATCACCAACAGTCTACGTTAAAAAATGAATAATAAAATCCGCATATGTGCTGATTTTTCAACAGGGTTAAATGAAAGTTTAAAACAACATTACTACCCGTTACCAAGTCCAGAGGAAATTTTTGCTAACTTGAATGGAGGTAATTTTTTTCTAAATTAGACCTGTCAGACACTTACTGACAAGTATTAGTGGATGAAGACTGCTTAAAATTATTAACAATTAACACTCATAGAGAATTATACAAATTCAACCGACTTCCTTTCGGTATAAAAAGGTAGTACCAAGCACATTCCAACAGATAATGGATACTACGATTGCTGGTTTGGATTGTGCTCAAGCATATTTGGATGGCGTACTCATTAAAAATAAGACGCGAAAGCAACATTTAGAAGATGTAAAGAAAGTATTTGAGAGAATCAAAGAATATGGTTTTAAGATTAGTGAAGGAAAATGTGAATTATGTCCAGACTTAAATATTTAGGACAAATTATTGATGAAAACGGTAGACGACCGGGTCTTTCAAGAGCGACCGCGATAAAGGTCACGGCCGTTTCAACAAATGTAACAAAATTACAATCATTTTTAGGGTTTGCTAACTACTATCATTCTTATATACCTAATATGCACGAATTAAGAGCGTCCTTGAATAACCTGCTAAAGAAAGATGTGAAATGGGATTGGCCAGATAAATGTCAAAGGTGCTTTCGAAGTGATCAAGAAAGTCTTAACATCTTGTCACTAGCTCATTTTGACCCTAAATTAAAGATTGTAGTTGCATCAGATGCAAGTGATTCTCATATCAGAGCAGTGATACTTCACAAATATGAAGACGGAACAACTAAACCAATAGCTCATGCTTCAAGATCGTTAATTGCAACTGAAAGAAGCCAGATAGAAAAGGGAGCACTGGCCATCATAGTTGCCATGAAAAAGTTTCACAAGTTCATACATGGTAGAGAATTCATACTACAAACAAACTATCGTCCATTATTGTCCATATATGGATCAAAAAAGGGTGTTCTCACATATACAACGTATAGACTGCAGCGCTGCGGAACTATCCTATTGAATTATATTTATGAAATGAAATATCTACCATCCCAAAAAATTAAGTCGTGTAGACGGATTATCAAGAATAATACCAAGATTCTGCGAACCACTTGAAGATACAGTAATTGCGGCGATAAGGACCGAAAATCAAATTAATAACGTATTAGAAGGGGTGTTTCATTAAGACGAATCAAAGTCAGCAGTAAATAGATCAGTTATTGGTGAAAATTTAATTATTTCTCTATTGGATCATGTTATTTAAATCATGGCAATTATGTGTGAAAAATAATATTGCCCACTTGATGGTCGAAATTTTTGATGACGTTTCGTTGCTCCTCGATCTCAGCAATATATCTTATTATCTCATTCTTCAGCTGTTGAATTGTTGTTGGCTTGTTGGCATAGACCTTACTTTTGAGATGACCCCTAAAGGAAGTAATCTAAAGGCGCCAAGTCGCACGATCGTGGTGGCCAATTGATTTCGCTGTTTCGAGAGATAATGCGATCTGGGAACTTTTCATTCAATAAAGCCATTGTTGCACTGGCTGTGTGGCATGTGGCGCCGTTCTGTTTGAACCACAAATTTTTGACATCAATAGCATTCAATTTAGGCCATAAAAAATTGGTTATCATGGCACAGTATTACTCGCCTGTCACCGTAACAGAATTTCCGGCATCATTTTCGAAGAAATACGGCCCAATGATTCAGCTAGCAAAAAATGCACACCAAACAGTGACCTTTTGTGAATGCAGCGGCTTTTCAAAAATCTTCCTTGGATTTTCATCAGCCCAAATGCAACGATTCTGCTCGTTAACCGAATCCACCAAGATGAAAATGGGCTTCATCGGTTTGTCTTTGCTCGTGCAACTAACTGACGAATGTACGGCACTCCAAATCGTCAGCAGTTTTCAGTTCTTGTATCAATTGAATTTTGTAAGCGTCAAGAGACAAATCTTTTGTCAAAATTCGATGTAACGTTGCTGTGGAGAGGTTCAGTTCCTGCGCGCAATGACGAATAGAGTGTCTTGATTTTCGGCCACATTCTCGTACACTGCAGCAATGTTTTCAATTGAACGGCGTAAACGAGCACGTATTGGTGTTTTTACATCTGCCACCGACCCAGTTTGGTTGAATTTAACAACAATTTTTCCAATTACACTCTCGGTCGATTATGTTGACCAAAAACTCGCGAAGTTCACGAAATGCATTTCTGTTTGAACGTCCATTTTCGTAATAGGCTTCGATTTAACACGTTGTTTGATTGTTAATCTATCCAGGGTTGAAATTGCCAAAGACTTAAGTTGTTAAATGTGAAAGAAAAAGAAAAAAATCATTAGACGCTTAAACTAAATTCACATTTAAAATCTGTTCAAGTTATTGGAAGAACCTTTAAATACTGTAAAAGATCTGCCCATAACATTGTAGGAAATAAAAATTACGGTGGAAAAAGACTTTATAATGAAAATGAAGGAGAAATTACAATCGAATGAAAAATATTATTAGAAATAATATATTTTCATTATATAATGATGTACTTATGTACGTAGAAAGAGTGGTGATACCAGCATCGTTGCAAAGACGTATGTTAAAAGAATTTCACAGGACACCCAGGAATTTCTAGAATGAAATCCTTAATGGTGTATTATACTTACAGGCCAAAATGGATAAGGATATCGAAAATTTAGTGAAATCATGCAGAGATTGTGCTCTGGCAGCGAAGTCACCGCCTATCCTTGGCTGAAAACCGACATGCCATGTTCCAGAATTATATATAGACTTCGCAGGACTGTTAAACGGAGCATACTATCTAGTGGTAGTTGATACTTAGCCTAAATGGCCAGAAATATTAAAATGTAGAAGATTAAAATAAAAAAAATAAAAATATTAAAATGTAGAACATCGACTACTGCGGTAAAGATAAATTTCCTACACGAGATTTTTGCAAGGTTCAGTGTTCCTGATTCTATCGTTTCAGATAACGGGACTCAATTCACGTCTAGTGAATTTAAGTTCTTTTTGCAAATCATTAGCAATAAAACATTACAACTCCCCCTTATCATCCAAGATCAAGCGGAACGGTTTGTTGTTGATACTTTTAAAAGAACATTAAAAAGATTGTGGGGAGAGGAGTCAGATGAAGTAATGATTCAGCAATTTCTGAGTGTTTACAGAATAACACCAAACCCGAACACCGTGTGTGGAATGTCGCCTGTAAAGTTTATGTTCGCCAGGAAGATTAAGTCCGTTTTCAATAAGTTATTACCAGAACGCAATGCAAAAAGTTCAAGTAATAACAATACAAGTAGATACTCAAAACCAGTGGCGTAGCTAGAGTAAACGTCACCCGGGGCGGTCCGCTCAATTGTCACCCCAATGACCCCGATTCACCCTATGCTGAATGGTTAGCTGTAGCTAAATTTTCATACATGCTCTACCTCTACTTTACTCTACTGAACGGTACGTTACTGTTTACATGTATGATCCAAGACAAAATCCAATACCACAAAATAATCAGTTCAAATCAAAAGACTTTTAAAATGCAACTGTTCACTTTCAGAACAACTAAATACAAAACACGGCAATACACAAAAGAATGACATTTGATACTATGGTCTTAGAATGAATGTTTTCTTGTTTTCATTGTGGCAAACTGGTCAATGACATCGTCAAAATCTGTTTGTCTTGTAAGCTCGTTTTCAATGGCACAGCCAGATCCGACAGTCTCGACTGGCCCGTGGTTGACGTAACTTTCTGTTGCTAATTTTCCGGTGTCTAATTTTCCGTTGCATCATTTTCTGGGTACCATTTAATTATCAATGATGTTTGAAAGTATTTTTCTTGACAAAAATGTTCTATTTAATTTTTAAGCATTTTTCGGAACATTGTAAATCAACTGCATTCTTTTAAAGGTTACCAAGAGAATTTATGCAAAGTTTTTTTTTTTGTTTTTCTTTATACAAGTAAAATAAATTTAAATCGTATTTTGATGTTATTATGATTTTAGTTTTAGTGATAATTTAAAAACAATAAATATTTGTCATTAGTACCAATAATGGAAAATTAAGTTAAAAATCGTTTTTGGAATCCGAAAATAGGTACGAATTTTTCCGATTCCGATCCCCCCAAAAGTTCCGATTTTCGAATCCGATTCTGATTAATCGTCCCAACACTAGTAGATATATTCAAAAGTATATCGTTCACTCAATGGAAAATTGTATCTCAGCGAATTGATACACAGGCAAGACTGAAATTGTTGCACTTTTGGCTTCGTATTTCGCTTTGTTGTTATTAATGATGCAGAGTTAAAACGCCATATCTTCTGATATAAAATGTTACAACAATGTCTTGTTAGTAACCAAGATTGTAGCAACTGAAACACATGAAAGCTGAAAACATTGCTATTTTTCCTACTCACAAATTTCCCGACAATTTGTTAGAAAATTTCTGACGGGGGGGACAAAACTGGGGGTGTCATAAATTATTTCTGGGGGGTCATATGCCCGCCTGCGAAACCCTGTGTCTCCACCACTGTTTTCAGACTATTTTTGGCACCTTAGCCTAGTTGAAAAATTTTGGAAATGGAAATTCTGTATGACACGCTTAACGTACCCACGCTATCAGAAATTGTTGAACCAAGGGTTTATGACAAAAGAAAAAGAATACCAACAGAATTTCTAAGTGTTAAACCAAAGCTGAAGAAGTATAGACTCCAGAGGAAGTCATCTCAAACGGGAGGTATTATATAGGAATAAAATGTCGCTGTTGACACTGGAGTTTGAACACAAATCACCATAGAGTAAACTCAGGTGATTCCATTTTGAATAAGTAGATCACGTGATGGTAAAGGAAATGTATATATGGGAATTAATGTGGCGTCTAAGTGATAACTATACGGATTACTATTCGATGGTTACTGTTCGGGCGAGTATTATCGAGCAATACCTTATTAGTGCGAAGGCGTCTGTCACTAGTATTGTTCAACGGCGTTACTATAGTTGTTCTGCTATTACAAAGTCTCTACTACAACTAGCATTACGAAAGTGACAACGAGTATTCGTTGACATTACATAAGTGGCATTGAGTGTTCGTTGGCATCACAAAAGTTCCTCAATATAAAATATCGATTTCTAATCGATAACAACAACACAGATTACATTGTGATAGGCACCAAATCCAGTTGAGTTTCTCATCAATAAAACCCACTCCAGTGAAGTGATCCTATCTCAAAACAAGTTCTCGAAGTTATTGCAAATTTTGTCGAATTTAACCAAATTATATCATCGGAAGTATAACATAAACAAATAACTTCGGATTGACGTAAGCACAGAGCCGTCTAAACGCCCAGTGGGCACTTGCCCGGAGGTCCCCATGAGCATAGGGGGATTCCATGCTAATCTGTTTATGTATTGTTAAGTGACTTGTGTTACAGAAACCTCTTTTTAGGAAATAACAATAGAAATTACTACGACAACTCACGCGTATTGCGATTGATGAAAATATGTCAATAATAGAAAGATTCATTTCATTTGAGTTGATTCTCGAATAAAAAAGAAAGTGAGAGAATGTCCCCTTTTTGACTTAGATGACACCGGAAATGGCAAGGACTTACTTTAAAGAGATCGCCTACCTATATAAACGGAAGGACTGGTTTGTCTCGCTAGTTCAGCTCATTATCAAGTGCAGACAATTTCGCTATCATGGAAAAAAAAAATCAAAGAACTGACCCTGACTCCCGACGATCAGTCTTCGCACAGTCTTTGAACATATTCACCTGTAGTAAAAGTTAAAACTAATTACTATCTTTTAAATGTGACTAAAAACACTACTGACTTTCTGTTGGAGAGAATATCTTTTATTTTTCTCTGGTTCTTTTTTCTCAAATTTTTCCTAGACTGAATCAGTATTTATTAACATTGTTTTTAATGTTTAATTGCAATATATTTATATTTTTACTTTTGTAAATAAATTATTTTTATAAAACTCTTGCGTATTTCTTTATTCTCCTTTACTTTCACCTTCTCTATGTCTTTTTTTTTTTCTTTTGTCGCAACCTTGACAAAATGAGGCTCGTCCTAAGCTTTGATGTTCATTTCAAAACAAAAACAGCAATTCAGCCGTAAAATAAATAATTTTCTTCATGAGAATTAGTAAAATAACATAATTTTTTAGCATGTTCTTTTTTTTTTTTTTTTTTTTGTATGACAGACATTAATTTGGAAAATCTTGCAAAAATAATTGTCGGATGTTGGAAACTTTCATAAACTATTCACAAATGATGGAATCATTCTAAATATGTTTTCTTTTTTTTTTAAGTCATGGAAATTTTTTTTTTTTATTTATTACCCCACTAACTAATTTTATGAAAACTCTAAAAATTCAGTGGCGTTCGGTTTAGTGATTAAAAGGAAAGCAAATAATGTATATATTTTTTAATTGGATCCCCTTACCTGAAAATCAGCTCTGAATTGTAACATACAAAACTCAATAAAACAAAGATATTTCATTTCAAATGCTTTTATTTGCTTTTAGTTGTTTTTATGAATATGGACAATATTTTCTGAAAGCAAAAATTTTTTTCGATGAAAAATGAATTTTTATTTGTTATTTCTTAATTCTAATAGATTTTTACATTCAAGTTGTTAAAATATTATAAAATTAGTTGAAAAGCCGCATCGGGTTTCCTAAATGTCCTTTCGAGATGGATCTTTTTTAGCGCGTTGTAAATTGTATCATTTTGACTAATCAGAAAATCCACAGTAATTAAAAATGTGATTTTGTGTTTATAATACGGCTGTAATTATAAAGTATGGAAGATCAACAAGAATAGAGTTAAGTTGCGTTAAGCATTGTTCTCCGCTGTTAAAGCCTTTATTTTTGCGAAACACGTGTGGAGAAGTTAATTTGCTTTTTCAATTTCAACTGAGAAGTATCAGTATCATCTTATGAAATTTATATAATCTTATTTTTATATTAATCTCAGTTATGACATTTTTCCATAAATGAAATATCAAAATTAATAATAAAATGAATGGAAATACATATAACACAGTAAAATGTAATAAATGTACATAAAATTATAGTATTTTATGTACACTTCTGATAAAATTTCATAAGAAAGGTACCTATAAATTAATTAGATACCTTTCTTATGAAATTTAATCTCACTCTCAACAGTCTCATTTTAATTTCTTTAGAATATATTTTCCATAAAGCATCGTAAACGTAAAGGTGAAAGCTAAGTACAAAAAAAAATAGAGTACTGAAAGTTTTCCTTAAAAATAACAAGGTAAATAATTTGTTCACTTAAATCTAAATAATTTCACTTCTCTCCTTCCGTTGAATAAATTATCCTCACGTAAGCTGTCAATACATCTTGAAATTGTCATTCATCACCTGTCAAGTGACGCGAAATGTTATGACTTGCTTTGTTTTATTTTCAAACTACATCTTTTCGGCGCAGAAACTAAGTTAAGCTTGGTTCAAAATATTTTTAATAAACATTATAATTTCTGATTTTCTTAAAATAAGTTTTGAAAAAATTATAATTGATTTTTAAAAGAATTTCAAACTGAGTTTTTATTTTTTTTATAAAATGGGAAAATTGTTGACATGATTGATTATCTGTCAATCTTGATGACTCAAAAAAATAAGATTTTTAATGAAAATTTTGGACGTGCTCGAAGCGATTAAAAAATGTAAAAAAAAAAATACCCCCAAATACTTTGATCTTTCCTCTTAATAATAACATAAACATTTAGATGATAAAGTTTTGTTTTTGTCAAGTTTGGCGTCTTTTTCGTCATGTTATGCTCTTCTTTAGCAATCTCATGGAGGTACCTAAATTTTCTCATTTGATGTTCATTTCGCAACAACAACAACAACAACAACAAAGAAATTCATATTTCTCTTCCGAACTTACTTTTTATAAAACTGGCTTTTTGTATTTGTGTTTGTTTAAAAATGTTATCTTCCAATTTGAATGAAGAATTTCACTTATTAAAAAATCAGAGTTATTGCAACTAACTGCATATTTTAATTTAAACATTAATGCAAATATGAAAAAATCAGAAGTAATATTAGACCTACCGTAGTACCATTAATAGCAATGACATGGTTATATACATTGTATTAGGTTGGTGCAAAAATAATGTCGTTTTCTCACATAGTAACATATGTGAGAAAACGACATTATTTTTGCACCAACCTAATATATGAACTCAAGTATAGATTATTAGTGATTGAAGCTGAGATTCAATTATAACATTGAACACTTGTACGGGAAGTATATAGTGGTTATTTAAGATTAGGAATTTATGAGGCAGTACTAATTACCATGTATTGATAATTTGTGAATATATGAATGGATAAGTTTTTTAATTGTGAAAATTGAGAAAAGTATTGAATGTAGTTTTGTAAAGCTATACATAGATGAAGCTAGATCAGTGCCAGATACCTATCTATGAAAACCTATCTTGAAGAAACTAGAGACAAATTTAGTGAATATGAATTCAAAGTCAGGAGTATGTGTCCAGATACAGATTACAGTGAGGGGGGAAAATGGGAATGAAAATGGAGTGTGTGTATTAATAAGTATGATGGATCAGCAGAAAAGGTAATTCTTAATAAAATCAAAAAGTTCAAGTGGTCCCTTACCGCCATCAAAGACTTACAATTGTTGACCGTTTTATACGATTGTCAACTGTTGTACCAATCAAATTCTGTCAGATTGAATATCAAATCTTGGATACCACTTTAGTGTTTCTTCTAACGATCTGTGTATCCCACCAGCACATTTGTATCCTACATTATCTAATGGAAGGGGAAAAGCAAAAACAGAAGGAGGGATGCCATTTATTGTTGTATTATAAAATTTAAAATAAAAAAATATAAAATAAAAAATTTGACCAAAAAGTCATAAAACAAGATATTTGAATCCTTTAAATAAAAACATTCTGAATGTCTTTTAACATACCGAGAAAAAATTCGAGACAATGCCTTAATAATGTAAAATACAAATGTTGTGGTAGGATACACACTAAAGCAGAAACAGATCGGTAGTGTACACGCTAAAGCGGCTCCACATCTTGTGTATTTAGTATCATAACAACTAAAGCTGCACGCAGTTACAATCAGGATTGTTTTAAGAATTCAATCAACTCTCAGGAATGGAACACATAAAGGAAACTTTTTATAGGCTAGACGGTGGAGCAATGGATAGCGGCTCGAATTGAGAGCCGAGTTCGAATTGCAGTCGAATCCATTACATTCACTTACGTGCTAATACCCTTGGGAAAGGTATGAATCCTCTTTTCCCTTCCCCCGCCCCAGCTATGGGTAAATAGCAGGACAGCCTGGGTTGCCTTGGATGGCAACTGATCTACCGCAGAAAGAAATGGCAACCTACTGCGGGAAAAAATCTGCCTTGTCAGTCATGTATCGAAAGATACATGATCGCCTAAGCGTGTATTACGCATGGCACATAACTGACTGAGTCGCAACTCAATATAAAACAGATCGAACAATCGACCTGTTGTGTTCTTATCAAACATTATCAAAGTAGGCATAAGGTAAGCACATTAATTACATTTACGAGTAACTTGAAATAAGACAAGAGCAAGACAAGCTACGACACGCTATACATAAAAACTTATACAGTGGCAGTTAAGTTTTCATACGCAATGTTAGCGACAAGAGACCTGTTCAGTTGAAATTATACTGGAATAAAGTATTACAGAAATCAGCTTTTACGTCATTCAAAGACAAAATATGATAGAAGTTATCACTTTCAACAAACTTAAACATACCTTATATAGAGAAAAAATACAAATTAAAGATGGCCAACACTTGGTTGCAGAATCTGCAGTTAAACAAATAACCTACAAAATGATCCCTACCCACACAAACAGGACAACTACATCTTGGTAGATAGTACATTGGTAGAATCCTTGCAAAATATATATCTGTTATTAACAACCAAAAAATGTTTTGTTGATATACCATGATTTCCTTAAAGAACATCGAATTGTAGTCAAAAAGGACTTGCAATAAGCATAGCACTGGTTGTGTCAAAATCAAACACAAACAATATCAAAAATCAATAGAATTTGAAACTACAAAGTACTTTAAAAGGAAAAGTGAATTACTTAGAAAAAAAAGTAAAATTTACAATATATGTAGAACTTAAAGCAAGCTATAATCTACATTCTACAAAATAGTATAGTTAAAATTTTATAAGACTTTTAAAATTAAAAGGAAATAAATTTAGTTAGAGTTTGGACAATTTTAACATAATTTTAGAATGTCGAGTAAACAAAAATGTGTCGGACAATAAATACTAGAATATTTTCTTTGCCAAGTGAGCTCACAAGAGAAGAGCGACCATTTAGCATAAAACCACTACGCATGCACTGCATTATTAATTATATTGATTTTTTTATATTGTATTTTTTGTATTTCCCATTTCTTCATTTCTTAGGATAACTGTTACAAGCGATATTATTTAGGGAGAGTAAGTGGAGAAAACACTAGTTGTTTAGCGAGTTAAGACGCAAGTAACAACAATGAATTTACTAGCCTTTTTAATAGGGAACATGAGAAACAGAACATAATAATGAGTGGGTGAAAGTGAAACAGTCACTAAAAAGCAGAAATTATTTTGTTTGCGTTAGAAAAGGCCGCGGCTTCAGCCTTCCCTATTTTACCAGCTGTGTGCATAAAAAAGAGAGACACTATGCTGAAGTTGTGTGTATGTTGGGGGCACAGAAATAATTCCACCAAAAAGCAGTAATTATTTTGCTTGCTTTCCAGTCGTATTAAGCCAGCAGACAACTCTCTATTGAAGTGATAATGTTTTTTATTGCGTGTGGCTGAAATCAAAGACTTGCCGATTCAAAGGACTTATAGTCAAAAAGATTTAGACGAAGAATTCGGTTCTGAAGAGTATATAGGGAACGTCTGACAACTTTAGTGTTACATCAAAAGTTCTTTTTTTTTACTGACTTTAAAAAGTTTTAAACCAAGAAGAGTATTCTTGACCCCCGTCTTAAGACCCGGATTTTTTTTTATTTTATTTTTGTGATTAAGTTTTCATCCGTTTCAATGACTTGGGATGTAATTTTAAATATTCAAAATTTTTTTTTTAAATTATGTAAAAGAATTCTTAATAATGTTGTATATTATTTCGTTAAACATGCTGAATTTTGTTAAAGGGTATTTAAAAAAAACCTGCAATACCTAATTCTAAAATTAAATTAAAAGCATTTAAATTCAAATTTCATGTTGATGTTATTTTAAAGAAGAAGGGCTGTAATTTATCTTAAAAAATATTTGGGTCATTAAAACAATTTAAATAAAAACAATATTAATTTAGTTTACGTCAAAATTATGAATTTTCCAGTCATCAATCAACGCCATTTTCTGACACCTGTCGTGAAACGATGATACTTATTTTTTAACTTAATTTTTTAAAAATTAAAATAATGTCTACATCTCCTTAAACAGAAAGTATTAATTTATTTTCTCTCTTAACCAATGGTAGTCATCATCGTCGTCAGCGTATTACTAATTGAGGGCGGGACATCAAGTCCAGTGGAGAAGGGTATCAAGTCTGAAGCAGACCCTGTTGGTAGAAATATGTTTTCTCACATTAAAATTAGTTCACATCACATTCACAGATGGTTGGTGGGAGGTAAATAATTTTCCAAGGTTGCAGAGTGATTGATTGGCGTTAGAGGATATTGATTAGTGAAACCAAGTGTAGTATCGTTGGTGGGGTTTGACGTACGCCCGTTGTTCACAGTTGAAATTGACATCTGTGGGGTTTTTGATAGGCTGGCGGTCGTGTGGTGCCAAGATGTTGAAGTCGAACTGCCTGGTAAAGTTGGTTGACGATTGAGCATCGAGGTCACGGTAGTGAGTTGATTCGTGTTAAGGCGCGTTGGTGGTATAGTTGCAGAATTTCTATGTTGGGTTCTGGTCGAATGTTGTATCAACAAAATGGGGTCACGGGTGTGACGACGAAAAAGGCCCGGAGTGGACAGTGAAGATTGATCGATTGAAATGTCTCTGTTGGTTTTTGGTGCAATGTGATTTTGACGAAACGGAATCACGGTGGTGACGACAAGAGAGTAGATAGTGAAGGTTGATCGAGAGGAATGTTTCTGTTGCTTTCTGGTCGAATGTGGTATCAACGAGACGGGGTCACGATGTGACGACGAGGGAGGCCTGGAGCTGGATAATGAAGACAGTAAGGTATTTGAAATCATCGGTATTTGGGTACAACTCCCAAACTCTAAATAACCAGAGCTTGACAGGTAATCTTTCCTCTGACTTTAACAGCTCAGTTGCTGGTCACATTCAGTGCCTCGAAAACTAAACTAGTAACGTCCCATCATCACCGAGCAAACCAAGAAATTTCATCGATCAATATGAACGGGTGTTCACTGAGGGAGACCCCCCCCCGTGTTTTGAGTGCCTATTTGGAGACCCCTCAAGTGAAACTCACATATACGATCCATCACTAAAAATGCTGGAAATATGGTCGGTTTCCTGTACCGTTTCAGTAAGTACCTGACTCCTCCTGTTATTCTCTACCTTTACAAGGGCCAGATCAGGCCAAAAATGGGGTACTGCTGTCATATATGGACAGGAGCTGCTCAGTCTTCACTTTCGAGTCTCGATAGATTTCAAAAGCGTCTCTGCTTCCTTGTGAGTGATGAATTATTTTCCAACCTGCAATCTCCCCTTTCTCACGGCCGAAACGTCACATGTTTATCGCTGCCTCTATAGCTATTTCCATGCAAAGTGCTCAGACGAACTACATTCCTTAGATCACGGCTAAGACCCCATCATGCCGCGAACATACTCAAGAAGCTTCTTCAAACGAACCGCTGCTGCTGCTTTCTAGAATCGACTCTCAGGACGATGCTCCACGATCCTTACTTGTTCATGTCTAGAGTCAACCGTTATCTTCCTCACATAACCCATAAACTGAATCTCTTATTCTCCAACCATCTACCTTGAGTGGTTCTTGGGCCTTATACTAGGTGAATACCATTGTAAAAACAAATCACATTTTAGTTCTATAAATATCTTCATAATAGTGACCTTCGACGTCTAGTTACTACTTCGCAATGTATAAAGATATGAATCCCAGGTTCAACAAAATAAAATAAAATAAAGAGGTGGTTTCACTCAGATAGGAAAACATAGACAGGTACCGACGAACAACAGACACAAAATTAACACCTGTAAATAAATTTTATATAACAAAATACAAAATATGGAAAAAGTATGGAGCAACAGACGTACAATTCATAAAAAAAACACTTAACTGATATTGGATATCAGTTCAAACGTTTGTGTTTCAGAAATTTGGAGTTCGAAGGTCCCTGATGACAGAAAAATTTGCTGTAGAATGTTAACAAAAGTTGGTTGGTCTTACTTCCGCAATGTGAAATATAGGATTCCCGATTGTGTTCCAATTGTATTACATCCAAGATGAAAATACGATGATTTATTTGTATTTCTTTGGGTATGATCCTTTACCCATTAAATGGTCAAATAGACCCAAGATCCCCGGTACAAAATGTCTTTATTCCCTATACAACAATGGGCTTGTAAGTGTATTTCTTACTCCTTGTGATCGCATGATGAGAGTCTATTTTTCTTGAAAACTTTTGTATTACAATATAAGATCCCACTTGGTGATGTATGTCACATGAGCGTAGGTAACAGATTCTTACTGCCTTTTTTAGCAGGGCATTCTGTTTGTTGTCAAGTGACCCCAAATTCCTTCCCTGACCTTTTTCCGCCGAAACAAGACTCAGTCCAAATAGGTAGTAAACCAAAAACAAAGGGAAGGAGGAGAAGTAGAAAGACTAAGATAGCGCATCTTTTATCAAATTTATTGTACGTCTGATTCAACAATTAACATTGAGAGCCAGATCACTATATATATATATATATATATATATATATATATATATATATATATATATATATATATATATATATGTGTGTGTGTAAAGTAATCCAAGTGAATCCTAATAATATAAAATATTAAAACTGACCACAAAGAAAGCTCAGTGTATTTATTACAAAGCATGTATAAATAAATTACATATCAATGTAACTTAATATGTAATTTATATATATATATATGTGTGTGTGTGTGTTTGGGCAGCGATTTCTCTCTAATACGTGTTTCATTAAAAATGACTGACAAGGTATTTCTATAAAGTTGTCATTGCTATTTTTCTTGTGTACGAACTTTTTGGGATTTATTTAGTATGTGTAGAAATTCTTCAAATAATCGTTCACTCCGTCCACTTTCGATTAATCTGTCAGTAATTTTTGTAATGTTGTAAATGGTTTGAAAGTTGATGGTGTGATAGGCATATTTATAATTTCCAAATACGGCCAATATACAGCAACTGTTCGTAGTTAATGACTTTGGTTTTATGATGAGGGTTCCTATAATATTTAGATGTTTATTCAGTTAGATGTGTGTATTTTATTGGTATTTTCTGTGACACTGAGATTTCCGAATGTTGATCAAACTGAAAGAAAAAAAGAATGGGAGAGAGTTTACTAACTGGATGATAATTGTTGAAATGTTTTGAGATAATTCCAAGGAGAATCGAACCCAAATTTAACTAGACGAAATTCAGTAACATTGAACAAACCCAAGACTGTCCGTCTTTCACCCACCTTCCATCGATAAGACAGAGACCATTAAAGTATCCGCGAAGATGTCAGATAAAATAAAAATATATGTTTCGAATCAACCACCCAGAAGATAAGATGACTTCGACGACATTCGTCCAGAGAAAACTTTATATCCAAACATTAATTCAGCTCTCCTTGGTTACAAGTGACAAGGAAAAAGTAATTATTATTTAGAAATGACCATGAGGAGGGAGGCTTGTTTTACAATCGACTAGACAGCCGATCGTTAAACAAGAGAAAAAAATAAACTTTCGTTATAAGGAGAGTGGAAATAGTTTTTTTCTTTCTCCAATTCAAAGTGATTTAGTTGATCTAGGGAACCTAAGTATGGGACAAGCTGATAGATAAGGACTTTTGACTGGAAGTTGAATTTATCACTCCAGCCTCAGGTAGCCGAGCTAAGATTGCCTTTTAGAAAGTGGGAGTATGAAGAGAAAGAGAAGGAAGAATAAAAAGATGGAAGAGATATATTAGCACCGCCTCTACGAGAGTACAAGGCAAAATGTAAAGAGTGTACGAGTTAAGAGGTGGCTTAATTTCTCTGACCACTCTAAAAGGTAGGCTGGACAACCCCAATTGAGTAAATAAATATGGAAAAGGTTGATACTTAGAGTAGAAGACAACCGATAACCTTAATTAACCACACCTCTGCAGGACGAAGGACTTCATATAAGCTGGAGATTTTGACTCAGAAACAGTTGAGTAAAGAGACTCAAGAACGGGAGAGACTGAAAGAGAAACACCGTAATCCGTATCGTTCGCCAAAACTCCTAGCGAAAGACCTTGAACCGGACATGAAAAGAAGAACATAGGAATTTAAGTTACTACTATAACAGCTTCGAAATTTGGAGACTAACTTGCAACAAAATAACTTCGAACTTTGCAGACTCATTTGCAAACAAAATAACTTCAAAATTGCAGACTCATTTGCAACAAAATAATTTTGAACATCGCAGACTCTCTTGCAAAAAAAATTCGAACTTTGCAGACTCACTTGCAACAAAATAGCTTCCAACTTTTCGGACTCGTTTGCAAAAAAATAACTTCGAAATTTGCAGACTAACTTGCAACAAAAAACGTCGAACTTTGCAGAGTGATTTGCAAACAAAATAACTTCGACATTTGCAAACTCACTTGCAACAAAACCTTCGGACATTGCAGGCTCTCTTGCAACAAAATAACTTCGAACTTTGCAAACACATTTCCAAACAAAATAACTTGGAATGTTAGAATGCTTGTCTCTGTTGGTTGTTGCATAATTGAAAGAAAAAACTTGTATTTCCAACGAATGATTTATTTTTTATGGAAATCGGCTAGCAGTTGCTAGTCTTGGTCACTCCATAATTTGAGTAAAACAGTACGAAGAAGTTCGAAACTCGTAAGAATTTAAATCAAGGAAAACAAAGCCAGTTGATGACGTTTACAAGTCGAAGCATAAAATAAAATGTATTTTTTCCCCATATCATATTTTTCTTTGGAGCAGAGATGTCCAGACAGAATGGAGTTGTGCTGAATCTATCCTATTGCAGGCATTTTTGTAGTTGCTATTACCATTTGTTCAGCTACTTTTCTTTGATTGAAATGATTTTGGTTCGTCAATTTTATTTCCGGATGGTCGAAGTCAATTCTGTGATCTTCTGTACTGGTTTTCTTCATATTGTTATACTCAAATTAAGGAGTGACCAATACTAACAAATGCTAGCCGAAATATTTTCATAAAAAATAAATCATTCGTTGGAATTATAAATTTTTTCTTTTCATTAAAATAAAATTTGCAGACTCATTTTCATACAAAATATCTTCGAACTTTGCAAACTCATTTGCAAGACAATAATTTCGAACTTTGCAAACATATTTCCAAACAAAATATCTTCGGGATTTGCAGGCTCATTTGTAACAAAATGACTTTCAACTTTTCAAACTCATTTGCAACAATATAACTTCGCGGTTTGCAGACTAATTTGCAACAAAAAACTTCAAAAATTGAAACATTTCTAAACAAAATAACTTCGAACTTTGCAGACTCACTTGCAACAAAATATCTTCGAACTTTGCAGGCTCATTTGCAACAAAATAACTTCTCGCTTTGCAGACTAACTTGCAACAAAAAACCTCGAACTTTGCATACTCACTTGTAACAAAATAACTTCGAATACTGCAGACCCTCTTGCAACAAAATAATTTCGAAATTTGAAAACACGTTTCCACACGAAATAAATTCGAAATTTGCAGGCTCACTTGCAAAAAAATATCTTCGAATTTTGCAGGCTCATTTGCAACAAAATAACTTCCAACTTTGCAGACTTATTTGCAACAAAAGAATTTGCATACTCACTTGCAACAAAAAACCTCGAACTTTGCAGATTCATTTGCAACAAAATAGCTTCGAACTTTGCAGACTCACAAAGAAAATAACTTCAAACTATTGGTCTCTTCATGACCACAACAAATACTATTGAATTCTAGTATGTATTGGGTTGGTGGAAAAATAATGACGTAATAATGTCGTTTTTTGACGTTAAAAATACGTCAAAAAACGACATTGTTACGTCATTATTTTTCCACCAACCTAATAAATACCTATCTATGGTATAAATATTATTGTCTTATTTAGCTTGGCTTTTTCCTTTTCTCCGAAGATCATTTCTTTGTGTTGTTTATAATTTTGTATTTTAATTTGTGGACATGACACTCGGATTTATTTTCCCACCTAAAATACCGGTGAACTAAAATCAAAACATGTTATCTACTTGAAACCAAATGACACAGACTAAAACATTATTTTACTTGCTTTGCATCATGCTAAGTCAAAGAAATATGAATTTGTCATATTGATATTATTATCCCAGCCCCGCCTACTCTGTACACTTGACCCCAAGGTAGATGCTTCGATTTTGATCTTTCTTCTTCGCGTTGCGTACACACTCCCTAGAAATTAATTTCATATATTTTTCATAATTGCCCTAATTACGTTTTAGTTCTTTGTGTTACGAACCTAATTGTACACATTGTGACCGTACATCTTCATATTTTGTAGAAAATCTCAGCTTATTTTTTCCCGAGATTTTTAGTATTTTGTGAGACCTATGGTCGTTGTTACATCCCCTTCATATAAGTTGGCGACTTCTCACCAAATTCAGGTGGTCGGAGAGAGTAGGAGAAAAAACGCAAGCCCCTGGCCATTGTGGCCAGGGAGCTTCGACGGACTATTATTAAGTTACGTTCCCATTTATTTTTGTTTGCTAACTGAACGTTAGTTGGGCTTTCCTATCTTCCATTACTTCAGGCACTCTTGGCCTTTACTACTTCCAGCATTTACTATTGATCTCAGCCACCATTGATTCTTATTTTCCGGCTACTTTCGGCATTCCTATCCTTCACTACTTCAGGCCATGGCAGACCCTTACTTCTGGCATTTTTGGCCTTTCTACTTCCTGCTACCATGGAATCTAGAAAATTAAAATCATAATAAACACTTCAAGGGCCCTAGGCTGCAGTGTATACTAGTCTAAAGAAAAATGCATTATTTGTTTTTACAATTTTAAACAGAAAGTGAAGTGTAGCGTTAAATTTCATTTGGTGATGTTTCTTTCTTTTATGTGTAAGGAAGAAAATATATTTTATATGAATTCGATTTATAGGATTAAAGTCTTTAAAAGGAGATACTTTCAAAGTAGGTTGCGTTTTTTAGTTGAAAGTAATAAAGAGAAGTAGTCTACGAATGAAAGTCGAATTGAAAAATTATTTTTTAATGCTATCAGTCATCATAATTTTTTATGTTTGATAGTGTTATGTTACTTCTGGCCATTGCAATAATAGAACAAACCGTGCAACTTTTGTGCTGGTTTGAATCACACTATGTATGGCCATGTCGATGAGTATCCTTTTAAAAGATCGGCCTTCATAATGATGGAAGAATAATCGTGTTTTTTTTTTATTTTCTTTCTGAAGACAATTTATATATGTTTTGTTTTAATTAACGTTTAAATGATTTTGAATATCAAGTGTTGAGTTGGAAATCTGGTGGGTCTTTTTTGGTTTTTAATTTCCAGTATCAGAATGACATAAACCTGACATAAATCACACACTTTTTAACATTACAGATTTGTGCATTGCATCTTGTGGAATGTCTCAATTAGCAGAAAGGAGTAATGCTATGTCTGGAACTGGATGACTAAATGCAGGGGTATTTCTAGATGTTGTTTCAGTATTTGGAGGAGCAGTACTAGTAGTTGAAGTTGTCCTCGGATTAAACCATGATGTTATCTTTAGAGGTTTGCTAGGCTTCTAAGCTAGGCCCTTCTAACTTTAACTGTTGGTTCTTTGTTTTGTTTTGTAACAAATCTGTTAACAGTGCAAGTAATGTAGAACAGTTAGGTAAAAATCGTCTGTAATAGTTAATTACGCCTATGAATCTGCGTACTTGTCTGACTGATGTTGGTTGCGGGAAATTTGAAATTGCACTTACTTTCTCGGGTAGTGGAGATATTCCGTCCTTGTCAATTAAGTGTCCGAGGAAATTAACCTTTGGTTGGCTGAAAATCCATTTCTCTGTATTTATTTTCAGACCGTAATGTGATATTCTTTCAAATGTTTGCTCTAAGTGCTGTCTGTGCTCGTCGAGGTTTCTGCTGGCGATTAAAACGTCATCCACATATGCAAATATAAATGGCAGACCTCTAAAACTTCGTCTATTAACCTTTGGAAGGTTTGACAGGTGTTCCTAAGCCCAAAAGGCATCCTTACGAACTTGTAAAGGCCAAATGGTGTGGTCAGTGCAGTTTTATGAATGTCTTCTTCTACCACTGGAACTTGGTAGTACGCCTTTATGAGATCCAATTTGGAAAATATGGTGGCGCCTTGCAGAGCGATGGCGAAATCGTGGATATGTGGAATAGAGTATCTACCCGGGACCGTTTTAGCATTTAATCTTCTAAAATCGCCACAAGGACGCCATGTTGTAGCGTCAGACTTTTGCAGCATGTGTAGCGGTGAAGACCAAGCACTTTTCGAGGGTCGGATGATCCTTTGCTGTAATAAATGTTGAAACTCGTTTTTCGCAATCTTATATTTGTCCGGTTTCAATCGTCTGGGGTGGCATAGACAGGTTGTCCAGTTGTCTTGATGTAGTGCTTGGCATTATGTTTTATGGTGTCTGTGTTTTTAAATGGCTGGGAGAGTTGTGGATATTTTTTTAGTAGCTGACGGATGTACTGGTCCTCGGGTAAGGCAAAACTGATTCCAGTAGATTGGTATTTCGAGGTGATTCCTCTTACTGAAATCTTGGTTTGATTATCCACTAGTATGCGATTAGTCATGTCGATAAACAGGTTGAATCTGGCTAAAAAATCTGCCCCCAATATAGGCGTTGTTACACTGGCTATGGTAAAATTCCAGAAAAAATTCCGTCATGCCGAGATTGATATTGAGCGATTTCTCTCCGTAAGTTGGTATTTTGGTACCGTTAGCTGCTTGAAGATGATAAGACTGTGGCATAGTCTCCTGATTTTGTGTTGGTGGTATCACGCTTATTTCAGCTCCGGTATCTATTAAAATGTTATATCCATTAATTTTGTCACGGATATAAAACAGACGACCTTTTGTTAAAAATTCAGCAACAGCCGTCGTCTCTACTGGCTGGAATTTTCGTTTCCCGCATTCGCGTTGTTGAAAGAACAAGGACGTGTACAGCGTCTCGCCTGAGGACCAAACTTTTTGTGGTAGTAACAAATTTCATCTTTTCTATTGCGGTTGTCAGTACGGCCTCTGCTGAAACTTCGCTTTCTGTAGCCTGGCCATTTATCGCGGCGGTACTGTCGGTCTTTTTGGAGTAAGTCTTGTAATTGTATATACAACCTTTCTACAGTAGACTTGAGGTCGTTAAATTCCCTGTCTCTTTGTTGGGCTGGTTGTGGTTTGAAAACTTTCATGGATCCGATCTGCAATGTCTGCGAGTTTTTCTGTCTGCGTTTCCTCCGTCATGGGTGCGAGGATTTGTGTTGTTGTAGTGGGTAACTTGTCCAGCCATAAGCTCCGCATAATGTTCTCGGACATTTTGTTGTCACCCAGTAAGGTTCGCGTGTGCCTCAATAACTGCGATGGGGTGCGATCTCCTAATTCAACCTGAGTGAAAAGGTTGCGTAGCATGGCTTCATTCGAGACACCGGTACGTTTTAAAATTGCTTCCTTGAGCCTATCGTACGGGTTGTCATCCGGGACATTTTCCAGTAAATCCATTACTTCCTCGACGATGTCCGCTGGCAGTTTTTCCACTAAGTAACAATACCGGGTTCTCTGGGAGGTGATTCGCTTCGCATCAAATAATGCCTGGATTTGAACGAACCAGGACTTAGTGTTAGTCATGTTGAAAGCCGGGATATTCAACGATAGTGTGGCGAGAGGGGTTTCCGAAGATTGTGATTCCATTGTGTCCTTCCTCTTCGTTTTGTTTGTTTTTTAAATGTAGTGTCTCACGTCGGTCACCAATTTGTAGAGGGTGCAAAGAAGTCCCTCAAACAAATAATAAAAAGAAAATACACTACAAATAATGTAAAATAAACTTTTGTTTATTTTCGTAAAAAAAATATATAAAAATTATTTTTTTTTTTTGTACACAATGGAATTGTCCGTAAAGCTGTGATGTCAGCTTGTCGCTGTACTCCCTCTGGTCTGATGAGAGTTTCTATCTTCCTTATATCTGAATGATGAGGCCCCGGGGAGATTAAGAAATGGGTTTCTTATGTCGAGCCCTGATTGGTCAATAAATCATATTTTTGACCACGTGGTGTGCTTTCCACTACGTCCGCACTTTTGGGTGCGCCGTCCTTGTTTTTGACCCCACAGGGTATGGTAAGGAGAGTTCCCGCGCAATTGTAATTTTTTGGATACAAGTGGTGTGAGTTAATTTTTATTGTGTGTATGTGTGTGTGGAAAGTAAAATAAGAAACAGCACATATGTCAAACTTTATCTGATTAGCCCAGAAGAAACAGTGTTGATTAAAGTTGAAATTGAGTTGTATTTTCGTTTTGTCAGAAAAACATTTTTTCGAGATGTCTGCCGATTGAGATCAAGTCGAGCGTAATGGTGCCTGAGAGAAGAAAAGGGTCAACCAAGAAGACAGTAAGGATGGAGGAACGTCTTGTTTGCCTACTGACGGAACAATGTTGAAAGGCGTTAACGATTTTTTGGAAGGGTCCCACATATAGCAAAAAAATCTATTTGCCAAGTCGGAGAACATCATAATGAAAGTGCAAAATTTTGTAGCTGTGTAAATTGTTTTTGCTATAGTGTCCGCCGTATGTTGTAGGGTAGGAAGAGAAGTTTATCGATGTTTCTTTACTGGCTCTCGGTCAGTGGCGTAGCTAATGTTTTTGCAGCCCGGCGCCATCAAGTCTGCTGCACCTTATATATATATATATATATATATATATATATATATATATATATATATATATATTAGGTACCTCTAAGAAATCGCTAAAAAAGAGCATAACATGATGAAAAAGATGCCAAACTTGACGAAAACAAAATTTTATCGTCTAAATACTTATGTTATTATTAAGAGGAAAGACCAAAGTTTTTTTAATTATTTTCTTTTTTTAATTTTTCCATTTTTTTTAGAACATTCTAAATTTTGATTAAAAAAACCTTGTTTCTCTTTGTATCACCGTAACTAGTAAAATAACAATTTTTAGCACGTTTTTTTTTTTTTTGTATGACACACATTAATTTGGAAAATCTTGCAAAAATAAAAAATAATTGTCAGATGTTAATGAAACTTTCACAGATGATCGAAATTATTATCAATATGTTTTTTTTTATTAAAGTCATGGCAGAAATATTTTTTTATATTTATTACTCCCCCACACCTAACTAATTTTATGAAAACGCTAGAAATTCGATCGCATCGGGTTTAGTGATTACAAGGCTTTGAGGAATGCAAATCATGTTTTGTTTTGTTTTTTGTTTTTTTAATTGGACCCCCCTACCTGAAAAATCAACTCTGAATTGTAACATACAAAACTCAATAAAACAGAGATATTATTTAATTTCAAATGCTTTTATTTGCTTTTAGTTGTTTTTATGAATATGGACAATATTTTCTGAAAGCAAAAAATTTTTTCGATGAAAAATGAATTTTTAATACAATTATTTGTCATTTCTTTAATTACAATAGATTTTTACATTTAAGTTGTTAAAATATTATAAAATTAGTTAAAAGCTGCATCGGGTTTCCTAAATGTCCTTATGAGATAGATCTTTTTTTAGCGCATTGTAAATTGTATCATTTGGACTAATCAGAAGATCCGCAGTAATTAAGAAATGTAATTTTGTGTTTATAATCGAGCTGTAATTATAAAGTACGGAAGATCAACCAGAATGCAATTAAGTTGCGTTATTTAAGTTAAGCATTGTTCTCCGCTGTTAAGGACTTTACTTTTGCGAAACACGTGTGGAGAAGTTAATTTGATTTTTCAATTTCAACTGAGAAGGGTACCTACAAGTACCAGTATCATCTTATGAAATTTATATGATCTTATTTTTATATTAATCTCATTAATGACATTTTTCCATAAATGAAATATCAAAATTAATAATAAAATGAATGGAAATACAAATATCACAGTAAAATGTAAATAAATGTACATAAAATTATAGTATTTTATGTACACTTCTGATAAAATTTCATAAGGAAGAAGGTACCTATATCCCTTTGATGAAATGTAATCTAACAGCCTACAACAACACAAAGATAAACTGTTACGGCATGACAAATATTAGGTGCAAATACAAGAACTCTCCATGGTTGGATACCCAATTCTATGGGGTTGATGTTCAAGGAGCAGCCATATTGATCCTGCCAACATCGGTAGCACTTAAAGTAGTGACAATAAACTGTGCTACATCAGTCCAGCAATAACCCATCAACAGTGTAGGTGACCTAATGTGCCTCTATTCTGAGATTCGACTGTATTGGTGAATTCCGGAGGACTCACAAACTCACTGTTAACCCCAATGTGCCATACCACATAGCTGAGCTCAACAAAATGGAATCACGAGGAGTCATTTGCCATATTGAAGAACCTACAAACTGGGTAAGCTTTCTTATATATGTCACCAACACAATAAGAGTCTGCCTAGACCTACAAGCACTAAACAGAGCTTTCATATGGCCATACCACCAAATCCCAACCGTCAAAGATCTCAACCATCAATTTGCAGGAGCAAAATTCTTCTCAAAGTTGGATGTTAAGTCTGGATACTGGTCTATAAAGCTCAATAGTGAAAGCCAGCCACTAACAACCTTCCAAACACCATTTGGGAGGTACTGTTTTGAACAACTTCCATTTGGTCTAAGGGCACAATTTCCAAGTCATTACCAACCATAAACCCATCACAATGATTATTGACAAACTGCTCACCTCAGCACTTGAAATTGCATTGCTGCACTGTCAAATGTCATACCAAGTCCTGCACAACTACTCATGGGTAGACGAATCCAATTTCCACTTATAACCAAAATCACAAACAATCACCAAGATCAGGATCAGATATATAGATCAATCCAACATCAACAAAACCAAAAGAGGTACTTCAACTGACATGCACTCAAAGAAGAATTACCACTCCTGTACTGTGGCCAAAGGGTAAGAGTACAAAACCCTATATTTGGAAGCTGGGACCCAGAGACTGTAGTATCCCAAGCAGATGGTCACCACTCATATCTCCTGAAGAATGTCAATGGGTATGTGCTGTGAAGAAACTAGCAACACATAAGGAGTATTGCAGTGATGCCAACCCCACAAGTGTTGCAAGACATCTTGAAAACAGCTTCACAGAAATGTGTGACTTTTGTGGAATCCCAAACATGCCAAATGACCCTCAAAAGCATACCCATAGTGGTAGGATGGTGCGACCACCATAAAAGATGAACTTATGATGAACATATGCTCATAACCTCATAGCAAGCACTTCATGGGGCAGATTAATCTCCTGCTTCACTGTAGCTGCTCAGGCAGTCTACCCTGGACTTGCCTTTCTGCTTTTTTTGTGTTATGTTTGTCTTGTTTTTACAGACCTATTATTATGATCTTTGTTTTGGGAAAAGGGAGATGTAATGATATTGTCTACTATTTCATTCAGGATTCACAAAACATCAATCTGCTTTTTCTATGTACTAACACTGAGCATTATCAATAAATATATGCGATGACAGTCCATTATTCATAACTACCACATGTGTTTGGATTATCATTATCTATCAATACACATAGATGCATAACACAGCTCCTATTTCATTCCACAAATCTGGAACAAAATGGTAGGCAATACCATTACAAATAAAACTTCAACTATCTAAATAAAAAATAAAACATTGCATTATTATACTAGCATGAAAACTTGTAAATTGAAAAAATGCCAGTTTTTAGACTTTAAATAAAATTTCTGCACTTAAAAAATATATTAATTTTCAATTTTCTTTTAAATTTCCATTCGATAATTCCAGAAAAAATTGAAATGAATGTGATATTCTTAAAACACTAGAATTATTTCAATTTATTTATGTATCTATTTTATAATTTATGAAAAGTAACAATTTTATATCCGTATTAAAGTTAGGCCTATGATAAGAATAAAAAAAAACAATTGGTTCACTGATTTATTTAATTTTTTTTCAGGCATGAAAAATCAAAATCAAAGAACTGATGCCAAAGTCTGGATTTCACACATAGTTGTGAAAAAACTGTGGGTTCACTAAATTCACTTAATCCTACCTTACATCAAGCCCTTAAAAATGTTGGAATTTTTTTCAAACCTTTTGCTCACACCTGTAAGTGGCGTTTGTTCCCACCAGCTGAAAGCATGTTTTGGAGACAATTTTTTTTATTGCTGGCTGGCTGGCTGGCTGGCTTTGAGCCAGCCATATCAAAGACAAATTGGCTTCATTTGAACCTTATCTACTCCCTTATCACTGCTGTTTTTGCAAAAATTATTGAAATTATGCTATTGTTTTTTGCTTTTCTGAAAACTCATCATAGACCAAAAGTGCCACCTGAGGTACACTGCACACCTAGCTACACCACTGCTCTCAGTTTGAAAAGGGTGTTTAAATGTATATTTGAGTTTGTACATATATAGACTTGTATGTTTCTTGTTTTCAGGAGAAAAAAATAATCAGTCATGTCTTCAGTCACCAATAATATGTGAAAGAAGAAAACATTTAAAGACTAAATAATGTGAAAACATTTAACGTTCAAAGGATGTGAGGTGAGGGAAATGTATGTCTGTTATGTGTGTGTGGTTTGTTCATGCATTTCCCAAAAGGAAACATGTTTTCCCACAGGTGACTTACATGTTAAAAAGTAAGAAGAGGCTGCGAAAAATTATCACAGAGTATTTATAGTGCTGGGCAGCATCCCCTAATAGCGGTTTCAGAAAAGTAAGTGGAGTTAACTCCACATTACTCCAATATGAAATTCAGCAGCAAGCATTCGCTTGCAGGTAAAAAGTGACAATATTTACTTTTTAAGATTACAAAAATATGACACAAAGCAAAATGTTAGTGTCAAGGGGTAAGTATTGAGTTTTACTATCCTGGAATTAACTTTTCTAGCCACATTCACAAACCCCAGACAGCATTCATTATTTCTTATATTTTATCATTTTACTCCAAGCAGTAAGATGTCAGGGGTTACTGAGTGTGGAAGGATATGAGAAATAGAAAAACATTAAGCAGAGAGAACAATAGGAGAACAATAATTAAGACAGAAGAATTTGATTCATAAAGCATTTAAATTTTTGAAGATCAAAGTTGACTGGAAAGAAAGAAATTACTGCAGAGATGGAAATGGGTAACCTGGAAGACAGAACTTTGTTGTTGTTACTTTAGTGGAGGTTAATTCCTTCTCCACCTCAGCAAACATAAATCCAATTGTTAAACAAAGCAGCACATTGAGTAAGGATAAATAAATGTATAATTTATTTACATATATACAAAAACTGGTAAGTGCTAACTGTTGCTGTTCCTGTTGCTAATGCAACAGGGAAGGAGAGGTGTGAAATTTGAAGTGGAATGGACATTTTGATGGTTGTCTTTCAGTGTCTGTGTTAGCATCAAACACTGATGATGTGTCATGTCTCTCTCTCTCTCTTGCCATGTCGGTGTTGACATCCAACACTTGTCTGTGTTGGAACTGTCTGAATTTGTGCATATGTAGTTTTTAATTGGCTCAAAATTAAGGTTTTGGTTGTTGAGTGGGAGTGGCTCAGACTGGATCCTTTAGACAAGATATTCATGGTTTTGTAAGAGACATTCTCAAATATGAGATAAATTATCACAGGATTAGAAAAGATGTTCTTAGAAGAGTTAAAATTAAATTTAAAAAGATAAATTTTTAAGGGTTCTGCTTTTTCTTTTTCTTCAATATTAGTAATACCAGTAGCTGCAGCAGTATTTTATCGTTCCAAGTCAAAGATTTTCTCACCTGGATAGTAATCATTTTGCAGCAGTTTCTTTTTATCATCCCAGGTCACAACATTGAGATCTACTCCCTTCTGCACATATCACAGCTTCTAAATGCACAAGTGATGTCTAATCCCTTCTGACATTTCAGCCAAAAATTTCCCTTTTATGTAGCAAACAAGTGGAGCAAAATCAGTTCAAAACCCAACTTTGTTTTATAACATCAAATTGGAGCCTCTTTTGTTAAAACACTTCCACATCAAATATTTTCACTTCAAAATTTCTTTTTAATTAAACGTCTGGATTTATTTTGGCAGTTACTTACATTCTAATTTTATTAATTAGGTTTTAATACAATTCAATATGGTCTGTTTGATTAAAAATATATTTTTTATATTATTGCCATCATATATTAGTATGAGACCTCACTCTATGATCTAATATCATAGAAAAAATAACATGATAACGAGCCAAAAACTATGAAAAAAATGAAAAAAATAAAAAAAAAATATTAAAATGCAAATAAAGGGGAACATTATAAGGCAATAAACATGAGGAATCTGGTTTGAATGAATCAATGTATAATACTAACAACACCTCATCTGAATAAATTAAGATAGAAAGAAGGCCTGAGAGTACAGTGACCAAAATGTTATAATAAAGACAACAAAGATGAGGAAACTGGTCTGATTGAATCAATGTATAATAGTAAGAACACCTCATGTGAGAAATTCAGATAGAAAGAAGGCCTGAGGGTACAGTGACCAAAATGTTATAATAAAGACAACAAAGATGAGGAAACTGGTCTGAATGAATCAATGTATAATAGAAATGTGAGAAATTCAGATAGAAAGAAAGCCTGAGGGTACAGTGACCAAAATGTTATAATAAAGACAACAAAGATGAGAAAACTGGTCTAAATGAATCAATGTATAATAGTAACAACACCTCATCTGAGAAATTCAGATGTATTACTACTCATTCCTCCATCTCTGTGGGACATGTCAAGAGATCTTTATACATGTACATAACAGTGCTCCATGCTTTTGTTTCACATATAGCACCCCCTCTATCTGCAAAACTATATGTCCAGTGACAAGCAGGAGCAAGCTAACAGATTTCAACAATATTGGATCATCTCAAGAACGTTAGCAAAGTGAAGAAACTTGTTAAATGGGTTCCTCATTAATTCACTGAAAGTGAAAGTGTTCAACATTTTGAAGTTTGTCTGATGATACATCCATTTCTTGATCAGTTTTTAACTTGTAATGAAAAGTGGATCCTTTATGACAATCATAAACAATTAACTCAATGGATAGATCCTGATGAAGCACCCAAACACTTCCCTAAACCTTGTCCTGGGTATGATGATAAACTACATCTGGCAGCAAGGCTTCTGATCAGGAGTGTGAAACCACCTCTTAAGTGCTGGTTTTCCCTGGTTCACTCTGACCTGCAGTGGTAGCACCTGTTAGGGTCCCAGCTATGGACAAATTGTTAATCCTCAAACTGGGGCCAAAACACTATGAACGTGTAATAATAAGTTTAATACCAACAATACTTTTTTGGAAAAAAGAAAAAAAACAAACCAATCTTTCCAAAACCAAAATTGCACTGTTTATGGTGACTGTCTGGTGGCCTACCATTGGTTTTATCCACTACAGCTTTTTGGAATCTAACCAGAGCATCACTGCCAGTTTCTGCCAGCAACTGAATGAAATGCTCATTCAATTAGGCATAATGTGACCAGCACAGGTTAATTGATAAAATCCAATTCTGTTTCATGAAAATGTTTGGCCACATGTTGCCAAGATGACACTGTAGAAGCTCACCAACTTGCGAATAAAGACTTTGCCACATCCACTATATTCCCCTAATCTCTCACTCAATGACTACCACTTTTTCAAGCATATTAACATTTTTTTAAGTCAAAAGACATTCTGTTACAAAGAAAATACAGAAACTGCATTGAAGGATTTCTTGACATTGTAAAGGTATAAAAACTTTGATGACATTGTAAAGGTATAAGAACCTTGATGGCAGAAATATATGTTCAGTGTTCCTATTTTGACTGATTTAAACACTGTTTAAATACATTAATTCAAAAATAAAAGTTGATTCTAAAATTAGATATTATTTTCAAACAACCTACTGTATATATAAATCAATTGAAGAACTATCAGTTACTTGTTAGATTAGGCCAAACTTGTAAAACCCTCAAAAACTGAATTTGATGTAATTAATTTATGTTTGAGATACATGTCTGACAAATCATTCTAATTTGTATAATATTTCCTTCATTTCAATCGCTGCTTGACCTAGAGACAATGGTTTTCTATACTAGACAGCCAAGGTCATAATATAGAGATGGGAAAGAACTGGAGGCCGGATTTAAAGCAAATGGGGAATTTTAGTTTCAGCTAGCTACTCCACTGCTACTATTGGCTAAAAAATTTTAAAGAAATTTTTTCTTACATTTTGAATATCATTTACCTTATTTAATTGAAGTGAGTATGAGATTTATTTATTTTATTTTGGGTTACTATATTATTTTTTTATGCAAATTATAAAAAACAAACATTTTTGTCTGTAATTCACTATGCAAAAATGGTATTTAGGAATTTTGGTCTTGTTACATTGAATTTTAAGTTTTTTATTTAACATTTTTCACTTAAGGTTTATTTAGGTTCTCAAAAAGAAAAAGCTCCTTGCTTCTTCCATGAGGTTTATTTTCTGAAGACTTTTTTTTACACGCTTCTGTTTTTACTGTGAAATTTCTTTATGTAAAATTAAAATAAAATGCCATTATTTGTCAATGATCACAAAGTTATTTTAATATTTTTCTTTGATATTCTTCTTTTATGAGTAATTTGTATTTTTTATTTTAAACATTAAACTCTTTTTCAGTTTACTTTAAAAATCTACCATTAAATATGGAGGTGACAAGAAAATTTGGTAACAGAAAATTCAGCAATGGAAGATTTGCTAACAGAAAATTTAGTAATTTTGACAAGGTAGGAAATTCGGTAACTATAAAATGAAAACTGATTGAAAATTGATTTTAGGAAATTTTGAAATAGAAATGAGGCTATATATTTTTTGCTTCTTTAAAAAGAAATATCTAAAACTTTATTTATTTACTACTTTTTTATTAAAATAATAATTTGAAAAGAAGATACAAGAACTTAACTTTAGCTCAGATAAATCAATTTTATTTGCTTGAAAACAATATAGTATTTTTGATATTGTAAAAATACTGTGAGTATGAATGAAATTAATCATGCTGCTCAGTCATTTTTCCAGGGTCTTCTAAAGTTTTTAAAAAGTACAGTAAAAAAAGTTAGCTGAGTAGGTTAAGTGTCAACTTTTTAGCTGTGTGTGAAACTAGGTGGCCAAACAATGTAGATTTTGTCAGTGACAACCACAGGATTATATATACAGGCAGAGAGAAATACAATAAAGGGGGAGGATTGATACTAGATCAAGAATTCAAGAAATGCATTATGGGATACTGTCAGTTATTTGAAAGAATTCTTGTAGTTAAACCGAAAGGAAAGCCTTTCAACATATCTACTATAATCATCTATGCACTGACAGCACAAAACAAGGAAGAAGAAATCTAATCTTTCTACTCCATGCTAGACAACACCAAGGCTTATTGCAAATTACAAGAAGTCATAATTATCATGTCAGATCTGAATGCCAAAGTAGGCAGGGAGAAGGTAGGGGAGATAGCTGGCAAATCCAGATTAGGAAACTGCAACAAATGTGGAGAAAAATGGGTTCAATGGTACATGGCCAATGACCAGGCAATAGCCAATATATGGATCCAAGAACATTGGAGATGATTATGGACATAGAGAAGCCCAGAAGGAGAAGCTAAAAACCAAATTGACTGCATAACTATCAACAAAAGATTCAGGAATGCAATGGTTCAGCCTGCATAAAATCCAAGGATGGAATGCTCATATTAGAGAAGGAAAAAATTCTTCAGTGCTGTAACAAATATATTGGAGAACTCTTAAACAATGAAAGAGAACAACTGGCAATATACAGAATTACTGATGGGCATGAAATTTTAAAAACCAAAGTAGAACAGAAACAAGGTGGCTGGGCCAGATAGAATTGTAACAGAGATGCTGACTGCCTTCGATGATTTTGGCATAGATGAGATTATGGAAATAATAAATGAAATCTACAAGAGCGGGGATATACCAGAACATCTAAGCAGATCTATTTTTATAGCACTGCCTAAGAAACCAGGCGCAAACGAATGTGAAATACACTGAACAATCAGCTTAATGAGCCACATAACAAAACTCATCATCTGTATTCTGATGAATAGAACATGCAGTAGAATCAGACCATAGATAGGACAAGAATAGTGTGGGTTTGTTAAAGACACTTGTTAAAGGAACACAGCATTCATGCTCAGAATGTTATTAGAAAGACCAATACAAATGCAGAAGAATGTGTACCTATGTTTTATAGACTTCGTAAAGGCATTCAACAAAGTACGCCACAGAGATCTGATAGAGCTGTTCAGCAACCTTCATATATTCAAGAAAGACATTAGAATAATCAAAAATCTCTACTGGCAGCAAATGGCCTGCATATGGATATAAAATGATTTCAGCAGATATACAAAAAAAAAGAAGTGTAAGACAAGGATATGCCTTCTCACTGTACTTATTTAACCTATACAGCAAGGCAATTCTGAGAGGACTTGAAGTTCAAGCAGGGTTCACCATTGGCAGCCACAATCTTAACGATATAAGATATACAGATGACACAGTGCTGATAAGACATGGAAAGGAAACCACAAAACCTCCTACAGAAGGTAGAGAAGAGAGAGAGAAGGAACTAAGCATATACAAGACAGAATTCTTGGTCATCAGCAAAAAGATGAACCCAAAATGCAGTTTACAGGTTGGGGATACTAAGATCAAGCAGGTACGGAAATTTAGATATCTGGGAAGTGTTCCTATATAGGACAGTGCAACACTGAGATCCAAAGATGTATTGGGATGGCCAAAGATGCATTCTAAAAGCTAAGCAGAGTATTAAGAGACTGGAAATTTTTGTTGGAAACAAAGAAAAGAGTACTGAACTGTTATGTGATATCTGTCCTCCTGTATGGTAGTGAATGCTGGACAATCTCCTCAAAGATAAAGAAGAGATTTGAAGCAATGTGTTTCTACAAAAGGATGTTAAGGATGGGCCAAACATGTGAGCAACAACAAAGTTTTGGAGAGGATGGAAACAAAGAGGAAAATTATACTTAATATCAGGAAGAAGCAGTTGAAATTTCTGGAACATGTAATAAAGATGGAGGGCTTGGAAAATCTGATACTCACAGGAATGAAACAGAGACAGGAGAAAGCAATATATTACATAAATTAATGTCTAGCTTATTTTGAAACATACATGTTTTTTCAAAGACGTTTTTCTACTTCAAAATTTATTAAAAATAAATTACCATTATTACTTCATAAAATTACTTTAATATTTTCTCTAATATTGTTATTCAAAAAGAACAAATGCATTTATAGATTTTTTATTAGTTGTGTTTGTCTTTAAGGTAAAATAAATATTAATGTTTAGTTTGATTTTTTAAAATTTTCCATTAAGGCTTAAAATAAAACCAAAACAAAATTAATGAAAAGGCCATTTAAGAATGTTTTTATGTAAATTCAATGTCATAATAAAATTTACTATATTTAATTGAATATTCTAAAAACATAGTAAACAAAATATTAACCATGCTGTTACTCAGTTATATTTTTATGTTGTTCTAAAATATTTATTTATTTACCTACATTGAGCACAAAACTAATTTTTGATACAAGAAGGCAGAGATTAAAGTGTACTGGGTGGATTGTCTCACTACAAGGTATTGTCTCAAAAATAGTGTGGCACCTATGGTGCCTCCTTTAAACAGAGGGGGAGGCATTGCCTGAAGAAGAAGCACTCTGGAAGAGAGCCAGGCAATAGCTAATCTTATATTAACAAGTACCAGTAATTTAGATACTTAACTCAATAATTAAATAAAAGATTATGTAATATTTTCCAAACCTCAAAACCAATATACCTCCACCCAGCAAAAAAAAAAAAAAAAAATTAAAAGTGGATTCTCAGATTTAAGGCAACTCTTTAAAATATCTATTTTTAACTTATTGGTATGGGTAAAAGTTGTGATTAAGAATATAATTAATTTGGCTTGAAAAGTTACACCTACATTAAAGCAGTAAAAGAAATAATTGTGCATAAGCTTAATCTATCATTTCAGATATTACCTAGTTTCCAGCAATGCTTCAGAAGTGTTGTGTCATTGCAAGCAAAACAAGTTACAGAAGCCAGCAAGACAAAACTGTGCAGATGAATTTAAAATATCAGTTTATAGTTTTCCAAAAGACAAAGATGAGGGAGAGTGATGGTGAAAATCAGTTCAAAATGCCAATCTGAAAGTTACAATGTAGTTATTTGTCAACTACATTGGCCTTCAAATCCACAATCTGTATAGTCAGGTATGCCAAGGAGTCAAATACCAACATCCTCTGCTGTTCAAAGGGATATCAAAAAACCTCCAGTACTGCTTGAAATCAAATTGATGATGAAATGAATTCTTTTTTAGAATTAGATAAGATTTGAAAGAAAGTCTAAACAACAAAAAAGGCAGTGTGTCCAGTTGTAGCATTTTTGTCTGAAAATATTTTGACTGTTCAGTCATCAAAAATTACCAATGATATTCTCCTCTTTATGTTGAGAATTTATAAAAAATTTTGGTTTGAAATCATTCATTATGGAGTTAAGTGTTATATTAGCAGCCTGTTCAAAACAATATAAATACAGTTGATACTTCAACATTGGAAGAAATTATTTGATATTTAAATTTTATGGCTTTTGATCACAAGGATATCTTGAGTCAGCATTTTTTGGCAATGCCCCCCCACCCCAAAACGGTTGGAATGAAATACAGCTGAGATATAGTAATAGGAGTTTTTGAGAACTATACAACATCATGGTCATTGTATAATAGATTAAGATAGGATTTTCAATAACCATCATTAGCAATATTTAGAAGGATGAAATCAAAAGTTTCAAAATTTAATGAAAAATCTTTTTTGATATCTGTATTTTGCTTAATGCCAGTCAAAAAGGGTGTATAATTCTCCATGATAAGTAAATATCAAGAAGACGTTACTATATCATGGCAAACAACTCTTTGGTAAGTCAGTTGACAATCCATCTGTACTTGCTCAAACAGTATTTGGTATAATATTGATATGTCTTAATGGGGGTCTAAAATTTCTTACAAGATTGATTTGAATTTCAAAATTAACATCAGCCTTTTTACTTGAACAAATTGAATTGTTCAGGCCATCACCTCTGTACAAGCTGATGTAAAAGGCTATTATTATATGTGATGGCAACCAAGTAAATCAAGCTTTTTTTAAAATTATATCTCACACTCCCTGAAGAAAATAAACATTTGCTTTTTGATTATGTTCATCTATTGAAAAATATTCACAATTTGTGGTTCACAGAAAAGACAGAACTAACCTATGATGATAACATAGTAAAGCAAGTTGCAAAATGGGCACATCTTAAACAGTTATATTGACTAATTAAAAATTTAAATGAAATTTCCATTGCTCTAAAGCCCATAGAAAGACAATGGCTTTGTACATGCCTCAGACTATTTAAAAAAAAAAAATTATATATATATATATATATATATATATATATATATATATATTATATATATAATATAATATAATATTTCAGTTGAGGCCCTCTAACCTTATTCAGGTACTGCTAACTTTCAGGTACTGGTAACTTTAATGGAAATTTGAACCAGACACTTTACTGGGTCCCTGGGGATAGATTGAATAAAGAGTACAGTGAGACCTGTAAATCATGTGAATTTTTCTGTTTCAACATTATGTGGATCATATCTTTTACCAGAAAGTGCCTCTTTGTTTTGTCCACAACAAAAATACATATTTTCATTTATTTAACTTTCAACACGTCCTATTATCTTCAGGGCTGGGTCAAAATGTTATTTCAAGTATTTTCAAAAATAGTTAATTTTCTTCCAAAATTTATAACATTTTTCAATAGGCCTCTAGTTCTGACTCTTAGTTGCACCATGAGCTGACCTGGAATATAGTGCAGCATACCTAGAGATGAATTATTGTATTTTCTTTACTTCCCCAAAACACTTGTAACATTTTTTTTCAAACATTCCTTGAGACTATTTAAGTTTCTTTTCATTTTTTCAATGCTGCCAGCAGAACTTCACTATTATGTCTTGTTTCTTTCATTTGTTAAATTAGGCAGCATGCACTCATAGGAAATTGAATTCACTTTTAGTATTATTTGTAATATAAGTGGATAACAGATGAAATTCTTAACATTATAAAAAAGGAACATCAAACAATGCTGAGGAGTGACATAGAATATAAAATATTAAACACAAACATTAGAAACAAATGCACACAGGCAGATGAATGGCTCAATAAAAAGTGTGCAGAGATAGAAAGACTATCATAGATATGGCAGAATGTAGAAGGAACATTAATACTAATATCTGAGGTAAGATCAGCACTGACCAAGATAAACAGTTAAAATGCAGTAGGAATAGAATAGGGATTGTAATAAAGTTGCTGTCTCAGCTTTTAGATGATTTTGGCACTGACAAGATTATGGAAATAAATGAAATATGATGCAGGTAATATACTGGAAGACCTTAGTCGATCCATCTTCATAGTGCTGCTTATGAAGCTTAAGTGCAAATGAATGAATGCAAGCTCCATCAGCCAAACAGCTTAATGAGCTAAATAAAGCTTATGATTTTGATGAATAAAATGCACAGTAGTATTAAACTAGAAATATGGTAATAACAGTGTGGTTTCATTGAAGACAGTGGAACAAGAAATGTAATCTTCATTTTCAAAATGCTATCAGAGTGAATGATACAAATGCAAAAGAATGTATACCCGTTTCATAGACTATGCAAAAGTAGATTCTGAAATTTTCACTTTATAATGCTTCATTTATACAATATTCACTACTGAATTTCAGTGCATTGACAAAGAAGTGTAAGATACCCTACACACAAGCTACCAATAGGTGACATGTCACTAGCATTTGCTGATGGTGGAACGCTGTCAGGCTGTTGGCGTGTTTGTCTCAGCAATATTACCAGACAGATCACTGGCATTGCCATATTAAATTATATTAAATTTACTGACCTACATAATTAATTATATTAAATTTATTGACCTATATAATAATATAGCCCACAGTCTCACATGCAGTTTAATGTTAAATTTGATATTAAAAGCTGTTGAGTTATTGTAACTTAGTTGTTAAAATAGTGAATTCAGCCAAGCTTCTGAGACATAAAAAGATTTGAGGACATGTCACACGAAGTACTTTTTGTTTATTTTCGAACTGCAATATCTACATATTGTCACAGATTTTTATGACTAGAGTTACATAAGAAAAGTAAATCATGAAAATCAATAATAATGTTTGATTATTCTGCATCTAAGAAAAAGATACTAAAACTAGAAAGATGCATAAACATTTTCTATGTATTAGTTCATTGTAATATGGCTACACACAGAGCAGGTTTAATAGTAACTTAATTTTGACTTTATATATATTTAAATTTTATGGTTCTTAAAGAAACATTCAAAACTTTCTATAAGATCCAGCTGCCAATTTTGCTGTAATTATTTTTTGGTATTTTAAAAATTAGATAAAAAAGAAGCAAAGCAAATAAAACCAAATAATTCAGGGACAAGCATTAAAAAATGTTGCTTTTTATTTATTCTTTACAAAAGCAAATGTACATTAACAAAAATTTAAAAATATAGTAACTAATAATAAATGCAAGCAAAAAAAAAAAAAAAAAAAAAAAATTCTTAGGAAAGAGATTGAGTTTTGTAGCAGGAAAGTTATAAGGTTTAATATAGATGTATATTTTTAATATACTTTTAGTTGAATGTATTTTGCATAGTTTCATTTTTGTAGTTTTATAATAATTTATGAAAACATCATATTCATATATGACAGATGTTTTGCTGCCACATGGTATTTTGGACTGTAATTTTATGTGGCAAAATATATTCACACAAGTAAACAAAAATTACATTAAATACATCACAAACAATTTTTTAGTTTTATGATACATGTCTCAGAAAAATGGTTTTGTTATTAATGAAATTGTCTGTGTTGATGTTATCACATTTTGGCTGATCCATTCTACAGCCTTATTCACATGTATAACCTGTAACAAAAGAAATATTTTTAACAGAACAATAGAATGAACAAAAAATGATAACCAGATTTGTTCCCAGCAATGCAAGCTACACAGGTGAATTATAATTCACCCCCACCCCATGTAACATTTGTGATACTAATTTAATGCTCTTTCTTCCCCATCGAGCAAAGAAAACTACATCACAATGAAAGCCAATTGGCCCAATTTATACTTGTTAATATATACTGTTCCTTTTAATTTTATTATTCTCCAGCAGTGTTCCAGCCAATTATCTGGACATCATTCTAAAAATTATTTTAATTATCTGAAAAAATATCTAGGAATATTGATGATTCTTCAAAATTATAGATATGATTTTGTTATATTTTGAAAATTTATATTACTGTATATTATTGATGTACAATAATATTTTATTACTGTAGAATATTTTTATGTGACCATGTGATATTGTTTTAAGCATGAAATAGCTGTAGAACAACAATTCTATGTAAATTTATAAGTGTACAGATAAATTAATGTATGAATTTACATATAAAGAGACAATGCTATGCAAAGGTTATAGGAACTTCGCAATATTTTTATTCTATAAAATATTTTTAAAGAATAAACATAAGTTCCAGGAGCAAATTTGAAATTCCTATAAAGAATTGACATTCTTATAATGAAGCTCTCAATTACAAATAAAGATCTTTTAGTCAAGATATTTTTCAGTTTTTATTAAATCTAATCAACATTTGAAAAATTCAAACCAGGGGTGATCACATATTTGCGGAAAAGGCAAGCATAAATTCCTAACTTAATTTTGTGTTAATCAACTCCTTAAGCAGAAATGCTTTTTAAGACTACTATAACATAGCCATTATACATACATGTATAATAGAAAATCCCTACAGGAGTATATTGTGCATAATATCACCAGGATTTGATAGAATATTTAGAAAAGAAATTATGTTTAACCTGAATATTTGAAAGTTGACTGATGAGCAAAAGTTTGCCTTAAAAGTCATATGACCACAACAAAATTATGGAGACTTATTTTGTGGGTTTTAGTGAAAAATGACTTTATATGCATGTAATTTATAAATGTGAGAGCTTTGTAAAACATATGATATAAAAAAGAAAAAATAATATATAGCAATAATAAATAAATGAAAAATTGTATTAGTGTATGCATTTTTTAATGCAGTGATATAAGTTTATTATTCAGTTTTCTGTTTATTAAAAAATGTTAATGCAAAACATATTTTTGGAACTTTTAGTTTTAAAAAATTCATGTGAAGAATTTGCAAAATTTTATTAAATTAGCAAGTATTTATATAAATGTAAGAAAAAAGATCAATTTTTCTTTTTGAGTTTTTTTAAACATCATTATCATCATTATCATCATTTGTTTTTCATTAATTTTAATTTAAAGTTTTTTCTTTCTTTTCTATTTTGTTCACATCAATTCAGGGCGGAGTTTAGTTGAGGCTTTTGGTGAAAGTCTTTAGACGTCTGTATTCATTGTTTACATCTAGTAACTCCTTTGGGAAAACAATTTCTCTTTCCTGATAAAGAGCTTCCACCATTCCAAGAAATCCTTCAAGAATAAACTGGGCATTCTTCATGATGAAATTTTGCTGGAAAAACATAAAATAAAAATTATTAACCTTGTGAAAATTTAGACAAAATTAAATTTAAAAACAAATTTAAATATAAAAACATTTTATAGCCATGAAATTTTTAGTATTAATTATTATTTATGACAATAATTCAGATTACAATGTCCAATAAACAGAAATAAGAAATTCAACTAATAGTCACTAGAGAACTGGAATTTGGTTAGCTTCTGTTAAAAGCTGATAATCTTATCACTGCTTCATAAGTAAGTATCAGTTTAAAAAAAAACCAAAAAAACTAATTATCGATATTTATCCATGAATAATTGTGGCACAGTGAAGTAATTGATAGCATCTTGGATTAAGGAATCAAAGAGTAGAGTTTGAATTACTTATGTTCACTTACATGCGGATACCCTTCGGAAAGATTAGAATGTATCTTTTTCTCTCCCCCCTAGCTATGGGGAAATAGTAGGACAGATTGGGCCCCCTATAGCTTTGGTTGGCAATTGGTCTAAGGAAAAATTGAAATTTAAAGCCAGCCTGAAGAGGGTTGGGCATCATCAGGCTATCTTGCCCAAGCCCAAGACTCACCACTACTGCTATGGCTGCAGTAGATGTGGCATCCCCCACAATCCTAAGGGGTTATAGGACTTGTGATTGTGATCCTGTGATAATTATAAAATAAAATATTTTTAATTGAAAGCTACATATTGAACTTATTAATTCACCAGGGTTGTTAAACTGGATAAGTAGTGAATAAGCTAAATCTGAAAGTCAAGGGTTACTAAACTTCAATTTGACTTATTTACATTAGTAACCCAAGTTAATCTAGCTAATTTTAAAAGTGGCTCAAAACATCACAAGTAGCAAAATTCAAAATTGAGAAGCACTTGATTTTCAAATAATAATCCAATCTGGTAACACTATAACTTAGTGATTTAAAAAAAATTAAATTCATACAGGGTGTGGCAGAAATACCTCCGACATAATGGTAAGACATTAGTGGCAATGGTGTTTTCATTTCTACTATATGGGAGGTATTTCTGTTCCAATCTGTATAAGTAAATGGTATTCCTAGATTGATCAGCTTCAGTTAAATGATTCGGTATCATTTTACACAACAATCATTTTTCATTCATCCTCAAAAGTTTTATAAAAATGAGAGTGCAACAGTATATCAAATTCCTTACAGAAAATTACAATATTCGATTGCATAAAAGATACACAAGCATATTAGATGTAGTACTCATTTTAGCGGGGCATATTCAAGAAAAAATGTTCTAGTGCTTTTAAACATGTAATCTTTAAAGCAAACTAACAGTACATTACAACACATTAAAAAACAGTTGAACATATTAATGCTTATAAAAAGCAAACTATCTGTACATTAAAAAACATACCTACTACAGAAAATATTAATGTTTATAAAAAGCAAACTATCAATATATTACATTAAAATAACTTTAGCTACAGCAGGAGTGTGCTGAGGCATATTTAGATATGCTGTATCAAATAGTATTTTGTTATCATAATTCCTTTTATAGTAGTAGTAGTAATAATATTGTTCTTAGAGTAAAAATGTCATTATTTGTGGTTAAAAGAAATTAGTGACTGTTGTGAGATGCAATTTCAGATTCAGCCTTTCTTGCCCCTACACTGATTTCTTGGTATTTATCACTGTTCTCAGCCTTTTGTATCTGCTTTGTTCATTCTATCACAACTGCATGTATTGTACAATATACTGCAACAGAACTCACTCGCTTCTCCAAGATGGTTTTCTTATCACTTGCCTGGATCATAAAACATGCTAGATATCCAAGCACCAACACACCCAGATGTCCCTCCCTTGATTCTGTCCAACTATGTTAATATGATGTAAAGTATTTAATGACCCAATTTTTTGTGGTATGGGCTCAATAAGTAACTCACTTTCAGACTATTCATTCTCAATGTCACTCATCAATGATGTCGTTTTGAGAGTAGGGCGGAGATCCCTTATATGGCACGGGATTCCATCTACCAATACAGAATGTTCACTGATGATATCAGTGACCCATCCTTTTTTGAAGTTGGTGGTGCACCGGCTATTGAGAGGCTTTACCCAGATAGAAATCTCCAATTCTATGTGGTTCACACACTTCTTTTCATTCAGGAAGATACACACTGTCGATTCCTTTGACACATACACAGTAGGTGTAGATCACATTGGTAGGTGCATTGTAGATACATCATCCTTTGGTGTTGTGTTATATCTATACACCATTTCCATGACTGTACACTGCTTTCTGGTAGCAATCCTCTTTACACTTTAGTGGCACCTTTCTGCTATGCTATTGTCACTTCAGTCGAAGCTGGATCCCCCAGTAGTCCAGGAAGTGCTCAAACTGTCTGTTGCAGAAGGCAGTATTGTTGTCAGAAAGTATTTCCTCTGGGGTCCTCATTCATAAAACACTGACAGTGGTGGATGACACTTGAAGAGTCCTGCCGCAGCAACGGTCGCCAGACTGTGAATTTAGTGAGTCTGCAATCTATAAGCTGGCTACTGTAATTTGTTATATTCATACATAGCCTGCCCCAAGTGCTGCTTACCCTCAGCTTCCCTTTTTGCCATTTAACTGGTGCTGAGTCTATTGACTGGCACATTTGGCACCCCTTGACTGACAGTACTCGTGGGCACTGAGGGATTGGTCAGCCCTACGAAATAGCATTTCCTCCTACACCAGGGTACCCGCTGCAATGGTTTATTTTCATTATCTCGTCTGTCTCCTCCACAGAAGCAGCACATACTGGTGGTACAGGATAATGTCCTATTTTATGGCGTTGTACCATCTTTGTGGTCAATCTGTCAGCAAGGTTGCAGCTTGATGTTACTAATGTTACATCCACAGACAGATCATATTCAGTGACTTGATAGTCTCCAACCTCCTCCTGATAAGTATCAGGCTTGCTGCCTTGGTGCACACTCTGGCTTTATCTGTCAAGGTATTTAACACCTAATGATATATGCATAAGGAGTCAGTCTGTATATGCAACTTTTTAACCCTCCACTGGAGCATTAAGTTGATGCCCTTCAGTACAGCGTCCACTCTGCCAGGTTAATATATGCAGTCGTTTATTGGTTGCAGCCAGCACATGTCTTCAATTGCCATTCCATCCTTCTCCAATCACCAGTGAGCTTGCATTGACCCACACACTCATTTCTCTTTCATGCACACACCAATCTCCTCTGGCAAGGTCATTCTTCTTTATTCTTGTTATAGTCTCCATCACCATGTGAATAAGCAAAGGGTCAGTTGTCTCATCATCCCAACCCTTGATGACCACACTTGCCCTGCACTTCACGGTGCTTGCCACCATGTGGAGTCATCCACAGACTGGTAGGTGCCCCACAAGCCTTCCACATAGGGAAAAAATGTTCACCTTGTTAAGATGTCAGGTATTGCTGGGACTGCAGTTCCATATCTCCATTGCAAGGTTCCTTGCTTGCTTTGAACATCCAAGCCCAACACATGGGTGCCATCTTCCAGCCGTTCCAGATCCTTACAGATTAAGCCAAACTGGGCCAATTTAGCTCTTAACTGCTGTGATGACACAATATCTTTGTTCACATAAATGCTGATGTCACTTCTTTTACTGTCTCTTCTTGAGACAGCACGACACTGATAATTGCCTTCATTATCTGCAGTGCCATGTTCAATCCAAAGCACAGTCTGGTAAGGCAGTACCTTCTGCCAGCAAACATCACCATCTGAAACGGCCACAATGACTCACTAAATCGGACTTACAAATAGGCCTTTCTTAAATTCAGCAAGGAGACATTAGATCCATGCTATCACCATTCCTGCACTTTGCTGGCATAAACATTAGCATCAGCTGTGATTGCGTTGACATAGCAGAAATCCATTACAGGCCAAACTTTTGGCTTGTTCAGTTGCACAATCGCCATCGGAGGGACCAGTTCTTTAGGAGGGTCCATGTTTTCTATGAGGATAGGGAATTAACCAATCCATGTGTGGAGCTCCCTTTCTGTCAACAGGTTTATTTGGTTGAGCACATGGTATTCAGCTATGCAGTTTTGTAGCATGGCTGACTCCTGGCCTCCTGTCCATTTCCAAAAGGTGGTCTTGATCTTCTGATGCTGGTTAAATAAAACACTGAAGTCAGGTTGGTCAATCTTGAGTGCTGCACACACTGGGACCTCCTTCCAAAACTTCACTGTTCCAGTCTTTGAGATGAAAACACCACCTAAAGCTTTCATGGTGTCATAACCCAGTAGCAGGTCAAAGTTTAATGGCTTCTGTTGCACCACCAGTGCTTTGACATCAGCGAAATTCCCAGTGTTTGCACAGATCCTGACCACCTCTGTCCTGAGACATGCATGCATGCATTCCACCACTTATAGTGGTCACTCTGACTTTTCTCTTCTTCCAAGCAATAGCAAAGTCCCCCCACTTACTATAGTGTGAAAGCAACTGGAATCAAGGAGTGCTGAGCACAGCATCTCATTGATGTAGATTTGGATGACCGGCAGTGCCTCATTTATACATTGTCTGGGAAGAGATCAAAGTCAACTTGTCATCAACCTCATTTCCCAGGCAATCCCGAGCAATATATCCAGCCTCAATGCATCGGTAACAACACACATGCACTACTCATTTTCTATCCATGCAATTTCTTGCCACATGACCCCAACTGTTGCATTTATAGCAGACAATTCCGGTGCAGGAGACAGAATTAGGGGGGAAGCTATAACACTACTTTGGTTTGCCTGTGCAGCCGCCACAATGGGTTCCTCTAAAGCAGTCATCTTTCAGGATAGTTCTGGCCCATTCCAATAATTCATTGAGCACTAGTGAGTCTATACAAGAGTTTGCCCGTAAAAGTTACTTTATTCTAACCAGGAGCCCTGCTAAGAATGCATATGCTAACACTCGTTTGGGTAGTCTGCCAAGCAGGGTTGCCAGCTTCTTTATTTGGACCAAATAAACATCCACATTTTTGCCTGTCTGCAGAGTCCTTCCCTCAAATTGTTCGTAGGCAATGCATGGGTCAGTGGCAAACACCTTATAAAGTACAGCCTCGATTCTAGCAGGATCTTCCTTCTCCTTATCACAATGTACCACTGGTCAGTCATAGAGGAATCGCATGCTCGATGGCTTTCATCCCGGACAGGCAACAAATTAGTTTGACTTTTTCCACCCATTCCAACACAGAAGTAGTGCCATTAAACTTTGGGTTGAGTTTTAAGTCAACGTTGTCTCCCATTTCACTAAAATAGCTTGTGGTCAAAAGAAATTAACAACTTTGTTGTGGGACGCAATTTCAGATTTGGCTTTTCTTGCCCCTACACAGGTTTCTTGGTATTTATTGTTGTTCTCTGCCTTGTATCCACTTCCTTCATTCATTCTATCACAATTGCACATATCGTATGATGTACCCGGATGGAACTCACTAGTTTGATTGATACCTTTATAAGTATATTTGTGTGAATTTTAACTCAGCATACCAATTCTACTTTCTGTACTGATAACTTGTATGGTATACACTCAACCATAATATTAAAAAGTTTTAAAACTTTTACCAGAAATTTTTTCTGTTGTTAGACCATAGAAAGTATTTGCACCTAGAGGAAAATGGCCAAGTGAAGATACACATAAATATTTAATTTAATATTTAAGCATTAAAATTAATTATTTAAAATGTTGTAAAAAATGAAATACAATGAAAAGACTAGAATGCTCAAAAATTAATGATATGTTGAGAAAACTGGACATTAAATGGTAACAACTGAAAGAAAAGAAGAAAGAAGAGAAGAGAGAAATGGTTAAATAGTGAGTGTAAAGTGAAAAAAAAAGTCCCCAAAAGAACAAATAATCACAACATTCTACATTTTTTTGGTTCTTTTTAGATAAGACTAAAAGCAAAATATCCCAAGTTCACTGAATTACTTTGAAAGCATTTCTAAAATTCATTTTTAATATTTTATTTTTTTATTTTTGTTATGACCTGTTTTATTTGCATTACTTGATTTCAGTGTAATTTTTTTCTGAATTATTAAAGGTGTATTTTGGGGATGGTTCCATGATGCTGTTGGAAAAAGTTCTGGTGTTGTGGGGTCAAGCAAAATTCAAATTTAGGTTCTAACAGTTTAAGTTTACTTTGCACTAATGCCCTTGGGAAAGGCAAAAATTAATTCCCTCTACTTATAATAAGGCAGACTGGGTTCTCCAGACTCAACTAGTAATATTTAAAGAGAAGATCAACTTTGAATTCAATGCTGTGAAGAAATCGAAAAACCATTTCACTATACTTGCCAAGAATAGTGTATAGTTTACAGCAATTAAAGAAAGGGAGCTGTGGAAAGACATGATCACTTACATCCAGAAAAGAAAAATGCAGGACTATGTTATCTTGGGTGTACTCTCCTGGCTTTTTTATTCTATAAGGACATTTTAAAAAGAACTTATATTAATAAACCATGAATCTTAGAATTACTAAAAGATAACATAAGAACAGATATAATTAAATATAAAGTCAGAGTTTACTTAGGTCTTTCATAAATGTAATTTTATAAAGGAAATTTAGTTTTATTTAACAACAGTTGATCCAATATATGATCAAATAACATTACTTACTTTCACCTTTTTTAATGAGGTGTTTTCTTTTTCTTCATTTAAATGCTATAAAATAAATTAAAGACTTTTTATAATATATAGGATCTTTTTTTTATTCCACTAATAAAAATGTTAGGGAAAAATTATTTTTGTTTTTGTCACAAATGATACATTTTATTTTTACACATAGAAATAACTCATAACTTTCAGAGGAGACTTTCCAGAATACTTATTACTTTTGAACTAAAATAGAGTGAGGTTTTAGGTTAATGTGTCAAGTAAAATGTTTGACAAAACTTGAAAAGTTTGACAATTAGGTCATAGGTAAATATCTAACATTTAGCAAATATAGGTTTAACCGTCTGCTATGTGTAAAGGTTGCATATACCTCTGTTTGAATTAAATTTAAATGTCTAATTTGTTTTTACTAGGATTAAGGCAACCAGTAACTGAGAAAATGAGCTTAAATGTTACACTTGATAAAAAAAATTCTGTTTAACCTACTTTTTTTCTTTAAACTCTTTAACACAAGTTTCATCTAACCATCATCCAGTGACTTTTGCAAAATGAGTGCAGAAGATAATGATATGTAGGGAGTCAAGTTCCTTGGTTCCCAGTAAGGTGAGAAATGTGCAACAGATGTCCTCAAGCTCTCATCCAGCAGCTGTTTGCAACAGACACAATGGAATGTAAGAACATTACATCAATGTGGCCAGCCAGAAAATATCAAGCAGGAAATGAATAGGTTAAATATTAACTACGAGTATGTGAAACTAAATGGACAAATAATGGGGACTTCATAAGTAATGACACAGAGTCATATATACAGTTTGATAGGGAAACAAAAGAGAAGTAGGGACTCAGATGAATACATGAAAATGTGTACTGGGGCAGTGCCAAATGCCTAACAGAATTTTTCAAACTGAAATGAAAGTCATTTAATATAGCAATTATAAAAGTATACACATTAAAAGCAGAAAGCATGGAATAAGAAACTGACAGGCTTTAAAGTACACTGGATAATGCCAAGTCAATGCAAGTCACAAGAAATTACTATCATCATAGAAGACCTAAAAGTTAAAGTAAGAAAGGGATAGAATGGTGAATTAGTTTGCAAGTTCAGATTAAAATTCCATAATGGGCACAGAGAAAAATGAGTCTAATGGAACACAGCAAACAACCAACTAATAACCAACACCTGTTTTGAAGAGCACTCTAGACACTTGTGGATGTAAAATAGTTCAGGAGGAAATACTAAGAACCAGACTGACTATATAATAATCAATAAAAGATTCAAGAATGTTGTGTTACACTCCAAAACTGTTGTGACCTGTTAGGTGCCAGAAAGAAAGACACAGAAAGAAGAAGGTAGGTTGAACAAGTGTATTGAAATAACAGAACATATATACAAAATAAGTTATTAGTCAGCAGGTAGAAGTGTCCGTCCAAACTGTCAGGTTACACTGCGTCTCAACTGCCTCCCTTAGGAAGTCTCGCAGGTTAGTATTTATGAAGGAGGAAAAGTTCATTCTAATATAGATAGGTCATCATAACAAAAACCTATCCAGGTGTCAACTGTGGAAGTGACTAACTTCTAGTCATATGCAAACACAAAATTAAATTATGGAAATTGAAGGAAACCAAAGGAATATTTAAACTACAATATTATAGACACCTACAGGTATCAACTTGCAAAGAAATTTATTATGACATAGTTAAAAGCAAATATGATAACTTGGATGAAACTGGAAATTCAAAGTGGAACCCATTAAAAGAAGCTCTAATGACACCAGTGAATGTGAAAAAAATATGTTGAAGAACTCTTTCCCAACAAAAGAGAGAAATCTAGAATGCGCAAAAGTATGGAAGGACCTGAAATATGAAAGTCTGAGCTAAAATCAGCACTGACCAAAATGAACAGGAATAAAGCAACAAGATCAAATGGTATTGTAATAGAGATGCTAACAGCCTTAGATGATTTTGGCATCAACAACATTACAGAATAAGTGAAATATACCATAATGGTGAAAAACCCATCTTTGTAGCACCGCCTAATAAACAAAGTGCAAATGAATGTGCATTCCATCAGACAATCAGCTTAATGAAATATTTATTATCAACATCAAAAATGATAAGCTGAGTTAAATCTTATTTAGATTCTGATGATTAAAGCATGTATCATAATTAGACCAGAAATAGAACAAAAGCTATGGTTTTGTTAAAGACAGTGAAACAAGAAATGTAATATTTATGACCAGAATAGCAGAGCAAGCAATACAAATGCAGAAGGATATATAACTAAGTTTCATAGATTATACAAAAGCATTTGATTCTGAACTACTACAAAAACTTGATTTATTTGTGACACTGGTGTCTCCAGGGATTGATTAAAAAAAGACAAAGAAAGAAAGAAGGAGAGAAGGAAGAGGAAAGTCTATTAACTGGATGATAATTGTTGAAATTCACTGGAAGATGGATTGAAAAGTAAAGAAAATTAAAAACAAAATGCATTGTAAAATCATGTTTTAAAACAGAATTCATTAAGATTGAACAAAATCAAGACTACACATCCTTCCACTTTTACCATTAATGTATCTACAAAGATGTCAAATAAAAAAACAAAAACAAAACATTTCAATAAAGAGACGCAGGTGGTCATCGAAATAACATTTAAAGAATACTTTGAACAAAAAAAAACAGGGAAAAGAAACATTTGGTTTGAATCAGCCATTCAGAAGAGATGTATCTCCACAGATAGAGACTAGCCTGAAACATTCATTCATTATAACTTCTGTGAGATTCGTTCAGAAAATTTTTTATATCCAAATATTAATTCAGATTCCTTTGCATACAAGTGATAAAAAAAAATAAATTACTATTTTGGAGTGACCATGAAAAAAAGCTGTGTGGTTTTGTTGATTGTAAAAAATGCATAGACAGAGGAAAGAAACTTTTGTTTTTAAGTAGACTGAGAATAATTTTCTTTCTTTTTCTCTCCCAATTCTTGAGTGGTCTGGTCAATCAAGAAATCACAGCATGGGACAAGCTGATAAGTAAAGATTAATGACTGAGAATCCCTTTTGTTTTCACCTACGCCATCTAAAAGTTGTATTCATCACAAAGACAGAGTACCAGCCCTAGGAGTGGGCTGAGGTTAGATGCTGAGAAAATGGGAGAAGAAAGAGAGAGATTAGCACCATCTATATGGGGTGATGGTGTGAGATGAGACATAGATGAAGTTGGAGTTAGGGGGCAGATTGATTTCTCTGACCACTCTCAAAAAGGGGGTGGGACAACTCCAAATTTGGAAAACCACTTGAGTAAACATCTTTTGAGAATATGGAATTTTAGAAAAAGGTTGATGCTAATGGTGGATGGCAACCAAACACAGACCTTGGTGAACCCCACCTCTGCCAGACACAGAATTCCATATAAGCCACAGGTTTGGACAACTTGTAAGGACTCCCTAACATTTCTGCTACTCTAATCCAAATTGTTCACCAAGACCTCCTGACCAAGCCTTTTTACTGCACTTAACTTGCTCATTTAAAATTACTCTGCATTTAAGTTACGTCGTAAAGCAATGAAAAGTGTTGTTTTTTAACAATTAATGAGCAAACTTTGTAAAGAGCATGAATATTTACAAAATAAAATTACAAAATAAAATGCTAGAAAGAAAATAATTTTATTTTGTAGATAATAAAGAGCGTGAATATTTACAAAATAAAATGCACAAACTTTGTAAAGAGTATGATTATTTACAAAATAAAAAATATTCCTTCCTAGCATTTTTTTTATTTTAAAAAGAAAGATTTACTATAAAATAAACACCACTTGTCATTGCTTTACGACGTAACTTAAATGCAGAGTAATTTTAAATGAGTAAGTTCAGTTAAGAGCAGTAAAAAGGCTCTTAATTAAACCTCCGCATGTTAAATGTTCTGCACTGAATGTAGTTAAACAAGGCCAATAATGGCTGACAGCTGAACGCGACAGAGTTCAAACTTTTATTGTCGATATCTCCAAAACAGTAGGTTTCTTCATAATTTAATTGTTAATTTGAGTTCAGCATGTACATTTATAGGGAATTATGACAATTTGGGAACATTTTAAGGGATATTTAGTACGGGTGTTAAAAAGGAAATTTACCATCATTTGATTATAACAGCAAGTGGGAAGGGTTAAGATACACAACAAATCATATATAAATGAAATTTGTTGTTACATTTTTAACCAGAGTTAATTCTTTATTCCAAAGAATTCTTTTTTATGTAGTTCCCAGCTGTCAATGCGTCTTCACTTCAGTTTGCTTTATCAACAGACTTCTCACTCTCTCAAAACACAATGTGGCAGAGGAGTGAATGGTTGTGAACAGCTAAATTTCAGCTAAGCCGAGTAAAACTGTGTACACCATCATGATATAATAACAACAAATGAGCCATGCATTAACAAGTGAGGAGTCAGCTAGATGGTAATCATGGTGATCTGAAGGAACTTGAAGATCAATGTGGGGCATGGAGTGACATTATAGATTACCATTGACCAGGATCAATGAGTGGGGTTACAATTTGGAAAATATATTATAATAAACCAGAATATATACTGATATATATATATATATATATATATATATATATATATATATATATATATATATAAAATGGACATAATTATTTAACCTTGAGGACCCTTTCAGCCAATACTTTTTCAAAAGGTAATTGTTGGTGAAGCAAGAAACAACTGAAGCCACATTAATAAATAATGAATGTGGAGGGAAAATTGAAACATGATTAAAATAGATTTTAATTATAAATAAATTAACAACTAAAAAAATTGCAAAGTTCCAAAAAGAGTATAAAATGGAAAAAAGGCACTCATAATCCTTTGATCAAATGTAAGGAACAAATAAAATGTCCATTTTATTTATATAAAAGCTCAGCTGATGAAACAGAATGTAAACAACCTTAAAGAACCTGGAGATGGTGAACCAAGCAAGCATTATGTAAAATGGTAAATAATATGTTATAATCAGTGGCACAATTGGGATTGTCCAGCAAATGCTGCCCAATGAAGGAGTCATGCACTACTTGAGTGGTTCTTTTAACACAAACAACTACTAGAACACAAATAGGCAGGTACATGCTGTGTAATCCATGTTTCCAGCCTCTGATTGGTCCATCCGATATACACCACATTGCAATGGCATTTGAATTTACATATTAATAGGACAACCAATCTTTGCTGAAAAATGGAAACATGCATCTTGTCTGGAACACAGTACGCAACTTGCACAAAACAACACAAGTTGAAATTCTGTCAGCAAGCAGTTGGCACACTTTCTGCCTAGCCAAGGCAATTTCAAATAAATTGGGTACCAACTAGTTCCTAGAACCACTGGTTCTTTAAACTGTCTAATTTTACCATCAGTAACGTGTTTAATGACACTAGTAGGATAACCATTACCTTCAAAAATTTCTTGGATCCTTGCAAGTTCTCCATTTAACAAGCTAGGAGAACAGATCATCAAAGGGTGATGAACTAGGGTAGAAACTAGACCAATTTTGTGGGCCTTGGGAACAAAAGTGTTCCAACTTGTATACAAGCCTGTAAAAGTGGGTTTATGAAAAATACTGGTGACAAAAACACCATCCTTGCATTCTACAAGAACATCTAGAAAGGGCAAAGTACCATCACTTTCAACTTCCATAGTAAACAGAGGGGATGGATGGAGAGAATTGATTTCCACAAAAAAATCAGTGGTGTCTCCAGCAGAATCAAAAATTGAAAAGGTGTCATCAACTTACCACAAATAAACATAAGGTTTATGGACCTTATCAAACAGAAGTTCCTCATGATAAACTACAAAAATATTGGCCAGTATGGGACCCAAAGGACTACCCATTGCAAACTATCTATCTGGGCATACATAATATTGTTGAAACTGAATTCAACACCTTCAGTTACTAGATACATACATTCCAAAAACAAATTTTCAGGAAAGCTAGCTGAGCCTAAATTACCTCAATAAAGAGCATCAGCACATATATTAATGATCTCATGAAGAGGCACATTGGTATACGGGCTGATGATGTCAAAAGACATCATCAGTTTATTTTCCAACTCAATTTCTAAATTTCTAATGCAATTTGAAATCAGAAAGAATCAGGGATATTGTGTGCCGAGAAAAAAAAATCAGATGCCGACTGGAATAGTTCAGTCAACTCATGTTGCACAGATTCTACCATAGATAAAATAGGTCTAAGTGGTACACCATTCTTATGCACCTTTGGTAGTACATACATTCTGAGCCATTGAGACCCTACAGGTCTAACCCTATCATAGATATCCTTGGAGATTAGGTTGTTCTTGTATACTGAAAACAATGATCACTGTGTTCTCACTTCAGACTCACTAGTATTATCACATGAACTAGCAGAACCAATCATCTTAAACTAGGAGGAGTCATTCAAACTATTAACCATCTTATCCAAATAATCTTGCCTGTTTATGATGACAACACCAGGACCCTTATCAGGCTTAGTAATGTACATGTTGTTCCTTGACTTTAAAAATTTTATGGTCTGAAAATGAATGTTTTACTACACAAGAAAATCCTGCTCAGCAGTGAGTGAAGTGTATTCATTAGACAATTCATGTAGTCTGGCATTAAACACAGAATCTTTGTTAAGAGGAAGGAACATGTTGACTTAATTGAGAGTACATAATCTCACTCAGAAAAAAATCTGTTCTTTGCAGGTTTTAGAAGGGGGGGGGATGCAGAAATCAAATCCACAAGAAAGAAACATCAGTTCAATCTCAGTCATTTCCACCATCAAATCTGAACCTTCTAGAGACAAGGCTATTCAAGTAATTCATATCTCTCTCAGTTATGAGTTTTTCCAAGTGCAACTTGTTATTAGTAAAATAACGAGACAGAAGAAATCAAAATAGTTACTTTATCACTAATATCATTCAAAATGGAACAAACCAAGTGTAAACATGAACAAGAATAATCAAACAATTTGTTTAACTCATGTTTGATAAAAGATTTCTTGACTGAAACCATTACCTTCAAAAATTCTTATGCATCTTAATATATATTTATTAACTGCCTGCATATGGCTAGAAAATGAATTAAGTATACAAAAACAGAATTGAGATAAACAGCAAGTAACCTACCTAACAAGCTTGTTTAGGTGGAAGGTATAGTAAAAAGACAAATATTGCTAAGAGCAACAAAGGATAGGATGTTGCGGAGAGCCATGATCAACCACATCCTGAGGTGACATGGTACATAGAAGAACCTTTACAACTTCTCATATTATGAATTATATCCACTTCAGTTATAATATTAAATTATTAAGCATTTTATATTAATTTTTGATAATATTATTCTTATTGTTTTTGTAATATTATTATTTTTACCCTTATCTATATGTATATACATATACATATGTATGTATGTATGTGTGTATATGTACTCATTTTTAATTCTTTAACTTCGTTTTTTATTATCTCTTAATTTATTTAATTAATATATTTTTTGATATTTTTTATATTTTAATCTTAACTTACTTTATTTTATTCATGTCAAATAATATTATTAATAATTTTCAAGTGATGATTATAATGTGATGAAACTGTCGAAAATGATATGAATATGAGACACATGAGTGTATCTATTTTATGTCTGATCCCTGTATTTTAACTTGTTCAGCACATAAAGAAAAAAAAATCATTTCTAGGTCACCCTATCGAGACATGTCTAATTCTTCCTTTTCTTTCCCTCCTGCTTTCACTCTCCTTCACTCCCCTCCTCCTCACTCTCTCCCAAAAAATTTTTAAAACCTTATATTGAAATTTTTATTTTTTCCTTCCTCTTTTAATATAAAATTCAATAACTGAACAGAAGTAGATAGCAAAAAATATGGATCAGAACAGATTAAGGAAGACACGCATAAAAAGAATATTACAAAATGAGATTTGAAAAAAGCAAGAAAAGTGGATTGAACAGTTAGAAAATATTTGAAGAAGCTGGTATAGCAAATGTAAACAGAGTTAAAATATGAAGAATATTAATATGAAAGCAACCAAACACCTTTAAATAAATATCACAAAGAGAAATATGTGAGTAAATTTTTTCATGAAGAGTGATTTTTCTCAATTTTTAATGATGAATGTAGAGCTACATTGGATTGATCTGATAGCTTGTCTAGAAGTTGAGTTCTTCATGGAAACACAACTTAGAAGATAACAGGAGGGAGGTGAAATGTTTTGGGATAGTATTATAAGCAGCAAAATTATAGATATCTTCAGTGTTAATGCAGAGAATTATTGTAAATTCTTGGGCAAAACATTTTTGAGTGATACAGATCAAAACCAAGAAACTTCAAGATAAACAATATATATTTATGCAAGAACGGTCTTTCACAATCTGCAAAGCTGACTATTACCCGTCTATCCTAAAAAGTTTAAAAGTTCAATGATAATTCTTCTGCTGCCACTTAATTTAAAGATTGTCTGATGTAGGTACATCCTTACTTTTCCATGCAAACAATTACTTTTATTTTATGGGGGACTTTCACTGGATTTTGCAATTAATTTCAATTATTCCCAAATTTTTGTCTAAGTTATAAAAATTGTTATTATATAAAAAAAAATTTGTCACAAAAAAATCAGGTGTAAAAAAAAAAAAAATTCCCTGAAAAACAGTCACAGTAATGAAATCTCGTGAATCATTGTGGGCCCAGAATGTTTTTAATTTGCTCACAGAGCTGGCCTGATTCCAAAATAGTATATGTTGGGGAGTGACCTCTAGGAGTCAAGTTGAAAAAGTTTGACACACTGATACTGTTTATTTATTTATATAGATGAGTAACTGGCAATAATAATTTCCATAGCAAAAGTCAAATATAAATAACAACAATATTTATTTATGTCTTGTATTCTAAGAAAGAAGACATAGGTATAAAATCCATTAATTATCAAATGGATACCATGTTGTGGTAGAAGTCATATCTTACTAAAATATATTCTCAGTTATTTTGGCTTATAATATATATATATATATATATATATATATATATATATATACATGCACACACACATACATACTCAAGTATAGGATTGGTGTAGATGAAATAAAATTCCAATAACCAAAAACACTATTCTTAAAAGAGTGCTCAATACAGAGTAGAGGAAATATTATTTATTCAAAAATTATAACAAACATATATACATATTTTATTATTTATTTTATGTTTTAATCAAAAAGCCAAATTTTCAGTTAGAGCAAACACTAATCTAATGAGATTCAAACATAAGAACTTAGATACATTTGAAGGGGTCTGAAACCAGATGTGGGGAAGCAAAGATGTGGTTTTACAAATGACAATATATACACAATCATATTATAATATACAAACACATTGACATATTTAGATATATAAACACGCAAAAACATGGACAAAACAGGAAAGATGTATATTTTCTTCAGTTTCTTCTTTAAATAATTTTATATTTTAAACTTAATATAGGTTAAATTTAAAGTTGGCAATTTTTATTTTTAATTTTATAGTAAAATTTAAAATTAATCAATTAGAATGATTTCTATTTCAGCCTAACATTAAGGCATTAATAATTGTAACCAACGTGCATTGTCAAGTTTTTTGAATTTTCATATACTTGTATTTTGATTGGTCACTGTAGCTTATGTAACAGCATTTTCCCTATTGAGGGCGTGTTTGGTTGATTTGAACCTTTTAAAACTCTTTAACAAAATGGTTATTTTTGTAGTGATGTTATAACATAAATTTATATATATATATACACACACACACACACAATATAAAGAACAAATAGGAAGCATATATCAATCTAACATGTTTCACTTAACTTTTATTAAAGCTTCATCAGAGATTGAGAGAAAACAGTTTTCTCTCAATCTTTGACAAAGCTTAAAAGGACATGGGGTAACCTCAACATCCCCAGTTCAAAAGGAACTAGCAAGCCATTGCACTGTTCTGCCTTGAACCACAATTGTGAGTTGGAGGGGGGAGTGGTGACCACAATGGAACAAAATGCACCAAATGAATAAATCAAATGAATGATTTAATGATAAAAACTTAATAATTAACCTTTAGTTGGGAGAAGAGTTGGATTCTTACTTTACCCAAGGGTATATTTGTGTGTAAAGTGAATATAATGAATCCAGCTGAAATTGGAGCTCTGCTCTCCAAAATATGTTTTCAAATACCTGGTGCACCATATATATATATATATATATATGGTGAATACTTGTGTGTGTGTGTGTGTGTGTATATATATATATATATATATATATATATACACACACACACACACACACACACAAGTATTCACTCTTTAATAACTTGCCAAAATCTTTGTTCAAAGCTGATATTCAAATTGTCTGTAATTTTAAGAAGTTATTAACATTCCAAACTTGGTACAGATAATTTAACTTATGTGCTATTGTTATATTTTTGCTAATCCCTTCTATGACATTCTTAAATATAACTTACAAGGAAAGTGAGAAATCTTTTACTTTTTATTAAAAAGATTTTAACTTTTTAAAAAAAAAGTTGGCATAAGTGAGGTCAGTTTTATTGTTTCTCTACCTTTGTAAAAAGCATGATTTTGCTTAGTATAAAAACAAAATAAAGATTTTATTAAATTAGAATAACAAAAATATTTCAGAATAGATTGTATGAAAGTTGTGATAAAAATATTTCATTTGTTAAAATTTGGCCCTTTTTGTATATGCAATCAAACATTTAGCTAAATTATTTCTAATTGAATCATTTTGCATGCAGAAAAACAGTATATACAATATTACTCACATCTTTGGCAAACTTTGCAGCTTTAAGTGAATTTTGTACATGTGCAATGTGGGCCTTGAATATATCTGCAATGGTATTGTTGATGACTGACTCCAGAGCTGGGGTGTACATTTTCAAAGTATCATCAACAAATACGAGGGTGGATTTGGTGAAGAGAACAGTATTTGATGTCAAAGATACAAAACAGTCATCTGTTAAAAGAAATTAAATCAATTTAAGCTGCTAAGCACTTTAGTCTCATTATTAGTTTTTTAACATCATATTCTTTAAGCAAAACATTTTGTAAGCTTTTGTTTTCATTAATATAGAGATTAAATTCAGCAGAATATTATGTACAAAAATTATTGTTTAATGACTATTAATAATAATAAAACCTAACAAGTAATAATAGACAAATAATTATGAAAGTTATTAAGGACTATATATATATATATATATATATATATATATGAATATTTTCTCTGAGTTAACCAGTAGAAAAAGACAATAAGTATAAAGGTAAAAGACAATAGGAAAACTATTATTAGCTGATATGTTTTGTCCAATGTGGACTTTTTCAAGGCAAAAATGAAATGAATTTATTAAAAACAAAATAACTATTAACAAAACACAATGTCCTTAGCAACTAAAAGAATTTAGAAAACACTATTGTACTCATATTGTCAACTGAAAATTATGTCAAGTTACTATCATGTGTGGAAATATTGTTTTTATTGTTGTGTTGACGGATTCAACCATTTTCTTTTGATTTCTTGATACAGCTGTGTATGTTTGCTTGGAAGTGTAGTAATTCTGTTAGGAAAGTTGATATTGGGAAAAAGCCTAGGCCTGGATTAATATTTGGACAATATTCAATGGCAGCACTCTCAAGGGTTTTCCTTCTGAGTGTGTTATTTTCTTTTTTTATGAGTGTAACATTTTTAAAATCAAAGTTGTGGTTGAATTTATTTCTATGTATAACTAGTGCATTAGTTAAGTTGTTTGTTGTGAGGTCTCTTTTGTGCTCATAGATGTGTTTTTTTTAAATTTCTGCTTGTTTCTCCAATATATTGGGAGGAAGAGTTTTGGCAATTTATTTTATAAATACCTGCTTCAGAAATATTATTGCTATAGTGTTTGAGGAAATGACTATATCCATAATGGTTTTGGAAGTGTTTGCGATTATTTTAAGATTATTTAGATGGGATAAGTTGTTCTGGATAGTGGACTTGACAAAGTTGTTCAGTAGCATTATGCATCTGTTTTCATTTAATTTATTATTAGGGATTATGTTATTTTTGTTTTGAATATATATTTTGTATACCTTTCTTTTTGCATTGTGGATGAAATTGTAGTGAAAGAGATAATCAGCTACCTCGAAAAAGAGTTTGTGTTTTGTGTGCGATCTGCCTAAGAAAAATTACCAAAAAGTAGTTAGTAAAAAAAAAAAAAAAAAAAAAAAAAAAAAAAAAACTACTTTAAGGATGAGAATCTATGCTAATGTTCTTCCCTCCCCTGAATGGTGTGACCAATCAGAAAGATCTCTTGGTGAATAAAAGCTGTTGTTCTTCAGTTATAAAGGTAGGAGATTTTCTGAGCTTGGAAGACGAACATGCGTTTTTGCTGGTGAGAAGTGAAGGTTGGACGTATGACCCCATTTTGTCATTTCTACGCTGCTTGTTGGACTGTTATGATGGATTATCGTTTGAACTGTGATTTGGCTACAAATGTTGCAGTCGAGAGACAGAAGAAATCTATTGCAGACATTTGTTGCTACTATAAGTTGACAGTCTTTTCTTTTCTTTACAACCACAAGCTATTTCAGCACTTACTTTATCTCTAGCAAGATGGTGGAAAGACTGTTCGACATAAAATTGATCCTCGAATTCAGTGGTGATACGAGTGGACAGTCTGGTTGAATGGATCAAAAATGTGGAACCGGTTTGCGAATTATACGAGATCACGAAGATTGAACGGATTCTTCCACTGCGCTTGAAAGGTGGCACCCTTGCTGTGTATAGGCAGCTGAGCAAAGAACAGAAAAGTGACACTGAACAAATAAAGTGTGCTCTGCTAACCACGTTTGGAACTGACCGGTTTGTGGTCTATGACCAATTCCAGATGTGGCATCTGCAGTCTGGCGAGACAGTAGATGTACATATGGCGGAATTAAAGAAGCTCGTTGTACTGATCGCACCACTTCCTGAAGAATGGATGACCTGTGCCTTCGTGTCTGGATTGCCTAGTCATGTTAAGCAGATACTCCACGCATCATCCAGAATGGAAGACATGACGCTCAACCAATTGTTGATGAGAGCCCATGCTATTGACAAAAAAGTGACTGATGAACCAGTGGCCACAGTCATTCAACCAATTGAAGTCAAAGAGGATTCGACCCCAGCCATCCATTGCCATGGCGATGTCACCTGCTATCAGTGCTCTGGGCCAAATCATTTTACCAAAGACTGCCGCTATCAACGCGAAGAAATGCGCAGTAGGTCAGCGCAAAAAACACGTCTCTATGATGTTTCCAATGTCATAAAGTAGGTCACATTGCCTCTAAGTGTCCAGGAAATGGAATGGGGGGACACAACATCAACTCCGGTCTCTTCCCCGCACCAAAAGAAGTGCTTCCTGTGATTAAGGTGTGCATCAATGGAATAATGCCTACCACTTTAGTAGATTCAGGCTGCTCTTGGTCACTCACGAATGGTTCGATTTGTCGGCGGTGAAGCAGACAAAAGATGGATGTACTAATGGCTGATAGAAAGGCTCTCAGAAGCTGGGGAGTCAGAAACATCAAACAGTATCAACAACGATGACCCCGTCACAGTCAGTGTGTTGGTCATGGACAGCGCATTATTAGGTTTTGACCTGCTCCTTGGGATGGACATTATTAAGGAGCTTGGCGGCATACACATCACAGAGGCAGGCGAAGTCAAGTTTTCCAGTCCGCCCATCTGTGCTGCTTTGAGGATCAACGGGCCCGACTTTAGCGCAGAGTTTGACCAAAGGACGAAGACATGGACAGCACTGTGGAAATGGTTGGAAAATAACCCACCAGAAAAGCTCCAGAACTGAGTATCAGAGTACTCAGTGTCTGAACGTGCCAAGGAAGAATACCAGCATGAATTGCAGGTGTGGCTGGACAATGGATGGCTGACTCTATCCTGAGGAGGAGCTTGGTCCTCCAAGAGGCCTTATCCCGTTGATGACCGTGGTACAGAAGAAGGAAAGGTGTGCCCTGTACTAGATTATAGAGAACTGAACGAACAAGTAGACACATACACGGCTCATGCTGATGTGTGTGCACAAAAATTGAGAGAATGGAGAAGAAAGGGGTTCAATGTCTCTGTGATTGACCTTTGAAAGGCCTACTTGCAGGTACGCATGCACCGGTCACTGTGGCCATTTCAGATGGTGATCCTTAAGGGGAGGAGATACTGCCTAATGCAAATGGGATTCAGGGTCGATATGGCACCAGCCATCATGAAAGCCATCATGGATGCTGTGCTATGCAAGAATAAGACAATTCGTTAAGTGATGTCAGCTTACATTGACGACATCTACATCAATGAAATCTTAGTGCCTGCTGCACAGGTGAGAAAGCATCTTGCTGACTTTGGGCTCAAATGTAAGAACCCAGAACGACTGGAGGATAGTGCTCGTGTGCTCGGCTTGCCAGACTGGGGGGAGCACAATGCACTTTACTGGAAATGTGGAAGCGAGCTCCCAGACACATGACACGACGTGGCGTGTTCTTGTTGTGTGGAAATCTGGCGGGACATTTTCCTGTGGGTGGCTGGATTCGCATTGCAGTTGCATTTATCAAACGTAGGGTGACTGCTGTCACTTCTGGCTGGAATGATAAAACAAATGATGCTCCTCTTAGAGACATGATAGCGGAAGTCATTACCAGGGTGCGTCAAGACAACCCCGTATGTGGTAAATGGTGCGTTGACGAATGTGAATTTGACATCTGGGTCGAAGCAAGCTCCCTTGCAATAGGAGTGTCTCTTGAAATAGATGGAACTATCGTGGAAGATGTGTGTTGGTTTTGTCCCGAGAAGGATACACAACATATCAACCTGTTGGAATTGGACGCCATTATCAAAGGAGTAACTGCGGCCCTTCAATAGAATGCAAAGGTGTTGCATTTGTTCACAGATTCCACATGCGTGCATAAGTGGACAGTAGACACTCTTACAGGGAAGGCCAGGATACGTACAATGGCTGTGAGTGAAATGCTCATTCGAAGGTGGCTAGACACACTGGGAAAGTTGGTAAGTGAGTACAACTTATCCGTGAATATGCAGCTGGTTAGATCAAATCAGAACAAGGTAGATAATTTAACAAGAATACCCCAGAGATGGCTTGACGCTGTTAAGAAAGAGGTAAAGCCAGCAGGACATGTCTGTGCAACATCAGCGAGTGACCGTAACTCAGATTTACTAAAATCTGTGCATTGCCAAAGCGGACATCCCGGTGTAAAATAGACTATATTTCGTGAGACAGATTGATCCCTCTGTATCCAAAGGTGCTGTCAGGGCAGTGGTCAAAGAATGCAAGGAGTGTCAGTCCATTGAGCCAGCACCTGAGCAATGACCAAAAAGACAACTGAGTGTGGCACCGTGTTGGAATGGACATCACCCATTATAATGGAACTCACTATCTAACCCTGATTGACTGTGGCCCAACCCAGTTCACTATTTGGCGATGTCTGCATTGACAGGATTCTGCAAGCGTGATTGACCACTTGCGGGCATTGTTCATTGAACATGGACCTCCAACGTAACTCCTCCCTGACAATGACACTGCATTCCGCAGTGGACTATTTAAAGATTTTTTGGATTCGTGGGGAGTCCACCTCAGATTTCACTGTGCGTATGTCCCATCAGGAAATGGCATAATCGAGTGATGCCATTGGAGCCTCAAGAGAATCACTGCCGGGAAGCAGTGTTCCATAATGGAGGTGGTGTATTGGCACAATGTTACCCCTAAAAACAATAATGTACCACCCTCAACTGCGCCAGCCAACATGATTTACCAGTACAAAGTCCGGCTAAGGGGCATTGACGTGACGCGTTCAACTGAACGGATAAAAGAACAAGTGCCGTATGACCTGGGTGATCGTGTGTGGGTGAAGGCTCCACATAGCCTGTGTACAACTCAGTAACAGGTGGGGCATGTCACTGGAATAAGTAACTCACGCTCTGCGCTGGTTGATGGAATACCAAGACATGTAAAAGACTTGCGTCGGCATGTAGGTTCAGATACTTCCACAAGTGAGTGCTCAGGAAGTAGAAGAATAATAACCATTGGAGGTAGGGCTAGCACCTCTTCAGATGGTGAAGACTGTGCGTGAGGTTGTCAGATTAGAAGAATCCTCAGAAGATGAGCCTCCAGAACATGCCACACAATCCCCTCCAACACCCTGCTCTGGAGAAGTTCAAGAATAAAGAGGCCCACCCCTGAGTGTCACTTATATGACAAGGGGAAGTGTAGTGAAAGAGATAATCAGCTACCTCGAAAAAGAGTTTGTGCTTTGTATGCGATCTGCCTAAGAAAAATTACCAAAAAGTAAATAGCAAAAAAAAAAAAAAAAAAAAAACTACTTTAAGGATAAGAATCTATGCTAATATGCTTCCCTTCCCTGAATGGTGTGACCAATCAGAAAGATCTCTCGGTGGACAAAAGCCATTATTCTTCGCTTATAAAGGCAGGAGATTTTCTGAGCTCAGGAGACGAACAAGCGTTTTTGCTGGTGAAAAGTGAAGGTTGGACCTTTGACCCCATTTTGTCGTTTCTACGCTACTTGTTGGACTGTTACGATGGGCTATCATTTGAACTGTGATTTGGCTAAAAGTGTTGCGGTCGAGAGACAGAAGAAATCTATTGCAGACATTTGTTGCTACTATAAGTTGACAGTCTTTTCTTTTTCTTTACAACCACAGAAATGATATGGGTATGGCAGGTTTTTTGAATGTGTTTTCCATGTAGGTTTCTTCTATAGGTAAATTTTAGGGGCTGCAGATTCTTAATGATCTCAGAAACCTATAATAATTCTAGATTTAATTTTAGAAGAGTGGTTTGGGTAGAAACTGATCAGGTCATTTTTGTTTGTAGCCTTTCTGTATGCATATACTATCAACCAACTCTGTCACATCCACTATCCAAAAGAAACTATCCCATTTAAATATTCTACAGGTTAACTCTGAGAAAATTTTCATATATTATATATATATATATATATATATATATATATATATAAATAAATTTCAATCATGTGTAAAACTAAATCACATGTTCAAACAATGTATATTGAAAAACACTAAACTTTTGTTCTAACCCTATATTATATATATATACATATTAGTCCTTAATAACTTTAATAATTATTGTCTGCTACTATTACTTGCACTTGACATATGAATACAATAGCGTTTTCTAAATTCTTCTAGTTGCTAAGGACATTTTGTTTTGTTGTTAATAGTTACTTTGTTTTTAATAAATTAATTTCGTGGATGAAATGTGTCAGCTAATAATAGAGTTTTCCTATTGTCTTTTACCTTATATATATATATATATATATATATATATATTTATACACACACACACATTGAAAGGTAAACCTGTGTGGATTGTGAATTTTAAATATTTTTATGTTAAAAAGAAAATAGAGTAAAGTGATACACTTATTTGCAGGAAGATAAAAACACTGTACAAACAGAAAATATGTGTGCTGTTTATGGTACCATAGTCAAGAGCACTGTTTGTAAGTGCTTTGCTAGATACAGAAGTGGGAACATTCTGACAGGGCTGCAGATGTTGAAACACTGATTAAAATAATCAAGGTCACACAACACAGGACATTGCAGAGATACTACATATCATACGAGTAGGTTAAGGCATTTATAAACACATGGATATGTGAAATTTCTATGATGCTTGGGTGTTTCACAATTTAACAAAAAAAAAAATTCCATCTGTGATTCTCTGCACAAATGCAATAAAAAAATAATCCATTTTTGAAAAGAATGATGACAGGCAATGAAAAATAGATTGTTTATATCTATGTGTGAAGTGAAAAAGTTCCTGCAGAAAATGAAATGAGATACTGTTAACCACTCCAAAACTTGATCTTGTATCCAAAGAAGTTGATCCTGTGTATCTGGTAGGATTGTGAATTACAAGCTCTTTCTGCAAAATCAGAGGGTGAATTCAGACAAGTACTGTTCCCAGTTTGTCTGATTAAAGACAATATTTGATAAAAATTTAGAATTAGTCATTAAGAATGGTTCCTTCTTCCATTAGGACAATACCAGACCTGATGTAGCTTGCAGGTCTTGACTGGGATTATCCTACTACATCCACCATATTCATCTGATTTTGCATCTTTGGATTATCACTTATTTTGATCCCTGCAAAATTCTTGTTCAATTTTCTGAAAGCCTGTAAAAATTGCTTAGACCAATTAATTACACAGAAAGATTCCAACTTCTGAGAGGTGAGAATCATAGAGCTGTCTCAAAGGAGTTAAATTATAGTGGAACAAAATGTCAGATATTTAGCTGAATTAATTTATTTCTAAATATTTAAATATTGGATTGAAATTTACTAAAACATTTCTAGGAGCTTTTGTTCTGACTCAATATATACATATCAATATAGTGGAAATGTGTTCATTGTTTAGGTTAAATATTTTTAAAGGAAGTAATTTCTAAAAATTCTGTATACAAAAACATGTCACAAAAGCACTACAAAATGATCATATATTCTCTCAATGCAATAAAAATGTAAATGAAAATATATTTTCTTTATCTAATGCTAATTATAGACTATGTCTATATCTGAAAATATTTTTTTAGATAATATAGTTGAAAATAAAGAGTAATTTCCCAACAAAAGATAGTTCAATTTTCATTATTTAAAAGTTTAATGAAAAACACTAACTTTATTTTCTTAAAGTGCATTAAAAAATGAATTGTAAATTAACAATTATAAAAACAAAAATATTTGCTAACATTAACAAAAATTAAAAGAAAAAGTTTATTTACCATAAACAAAGTTTGATAAATGATTAAAACCAATTGCACACATTTCTTCTATAAACCTATTGCAAGCAGCTTTACTCAAATGGTTCATGGGTCTCCATAGATCATCCTGTAAAAAAAAGAAATGTAAAAAGGAAAACAGTTAATATTACAAAACACATTTTTAGTTCACTTTATCCTATGTTTAAATACATAATGATCAATTGATATTGGTTAGTATAATAATCTATGTGTACATGTAAAAGTGCCAATGCATGTATCAATTTTTAGTATTGTCTTAAACATATGTCAGTGTATGAATATTTTTCTTTTTAAACTACTAAAAAAATTTCAATGACATCAACAATAAGCAATATATTTAGCTTTTAACTATGAAAGAAATATTTTGATGAGATAAGTAATATATATTGTTATATTTTGAAGAAACCCTGGAAAATAATAAATGATTTCTTTTAAAGGCATACAATTTTACTTTAGGTATTTCATAAACTTACTTTAGTTTAGCAGTCTTAGCAGTAGAAATTTCATTAATGACTGAATTAACTATGTAAGCAATATCTAAAATCATTTTGTTAACTAATGATCAAAGTTAGATTCCAAACTTTAACATATGTAGTATTAGGTAAATTTCATTTACATGCATTATATTAAACATTTGGCCAAGGATATATGTGTGTAATTGTATCTGATAATCACAATAATCTTGTAATTGGAATAAAAAGAATATGATGATGTGTTGGAAAATTCTTGACTTAACCTGATAAACTTCCTAAAATCTGACCAAACAGCTGATATTTTTAAGCCTCCTCTTGGTCAGGAGAACATTTCAATACCCTTTCATGAAAGAATATATATTATATAATACACAAACATACACACAGTACTACACATTTATTTAGGGAATCTGAAATGAATGCAGTATAAACTTTGTTACTTTTTGTGAATCAGCTTGCAAACAACCTAAGGGGTCACTTTGAAGATGATGGTTTTTTTCATGGCAGAATATTTTCTACTAATTACATGTAAGTAGGGAGTTAAGAGCAAATGAGATTTTATATATATATATATATATATATATATATATATATATATATATACATACACACACACACACACACACACACAGAGTAAACTGAATAGAAAAATGTTACCTTTTGTTTATCATTTGTAAGTCTTAATGCTCATTTTCCACAACATTTTATACACAATTAAATTTTATGAGGGAAGTAAATATCTCTTAAACTTTAATTTACTATATTTGATTGAACTATAAAACCCATGGTCATATAGGAATACCCTCCCCTATTTCAGCAATGAATATGAAGTAAAAGTTTTTAGTATGGTACATCAAATGTTACTGGATCTTCTTCCATATTTTCTATTATATTTCACCCATTAAAATAACTTTTTTATTCATTTTTTACAAACTTATGAAATTTAAAATTTGAGGGAAAAGTAATTTTTAAATGCCATAAAAATGTGGGGTTTTTATATGCTATCAAATATAGTAGGTATTTTCAAGTTTTGAAATTGAGACATGTTAAGTTTTCAATGTAAGATGTAAAATGAACAAGTTTTCATGACTATGGATTATTAAAGGAATGAACAGAACATATATATATATATATATAACAGTGTCATTAATAATTATTGATTATTTTAGACACTTTAATCTAGACAATATTATTTATTCAATAAAAAGTATTTATGTTTATAAAAAGAATTTTATTTTTTTTATGTTTTGGTAACACTTACCCCAGCACGAAACTTTATAGCTTCAATGAGTTGGTCTTTTGTTTCTTGAATCACTCTGTTGATGTCATCATTAATAAAAACATCAAGTGTAAAGCTCAGATCCAACCCAATACTGTGTAACTGGAAAATAAATTTAGAAAGAAAATATTCTGCATATTTCTGTATTAAGAGTGCATTGGTTTGAAAAGTACAAACTAAAAAAAAACTGACAAGTTAAATTTTACTGCAGAGTAGTGTACAGTAAAAGCATTTTATTAAATCATACAAAATTTTTGTGGCTTTATAACATAAGGAATTTTATAAATCCTTACAAAAAACAAAAAAGATTTTACCCATCCACTATTAGCTAAAAATAAAAAAATGTCAATGAAAATTATTGCATAAAAATATGGACGTGTTTTTTTTATTTATCTCTTTATGTGTCTAATTCCATGTTTGTTATCGTTGCAAATAAGATCAAACTCAGTAAATGTTACTCAACCTTCACACCATAGAAATGACTCACTAGAGAGTATCAATCATGTTATACCCTAATATTTCTTTATGATATCACAGTTGTCAAGTTTTGTGAAATTTTTAAAAATCCAGTTTGTATGAAAACAAAATAATCCTGCTTTGAATGCAACAAGTCTGTCAAAAGGATTTCCACACTGATTAAAATATTAATAATATTGAACAGACCAATATTTTGAGTTATTTTAAATAAAGTAAATATAATTGCCAAAACTATTTTTATTATAATAATCAAAATACTGATGAGCTTTATGAAATAAAAACTGTTGATTTAATAAATCTATAAGTAATAGTACTGCACTAGGACAATATATGCATGGACAATGATTACTGAGTTGATTCTAGATATTTAAATAGAATTTTAATTTACAGTAAGTATAAAACTTATTGATTTAAAATTAGTAAAAAGGTACTGACTTCAGTCACATTATATAATTCATCTAAGATTTAAAGCAGCTGGCATGGGTTACTTATAACAAATTCAGTATAGGAAATGTAGAAATTGAACAGAGGATGTTAGGGATACTTTTGTCCAATATTATAAAATGTTAAAAAACAAAAAAAAACAAAAAAATATTGACTCAAAAAGGTGAATCAAGTTCTTAAATAGCTTTGTCAGATCTACATTCTCATATGGATAGCATTCATAAATGTTTAAGCTAGAAAATGGCTTCAAAACAAATAAATCTTTTAAATCATAAAGACTATCCATATAGACCAAGATTAAAAAAAAAATCACAAAGTGACAACAAAAATCTCAAACAAAAATAACTTTCTGACTGACAAAATAAATTATTATGATGATTAAAATAAAATTTTGTGAATCCCAAGAACTGTGTCTACTATGGTGATACTTAGAATCAAAGAAAAACAAAATGGTGTTGGCATTTCACTTTATATTATTTGTAAGTTTGAGTAACATAATTTCATTAGACACAAGATATATAAACTATAAAAACTAAAAATATTATATCTACAACATCTTTTCTAATGTGCTGTATCCGTTATGGATGTAGGCAGTCATGGCTCTCAACAACTTCCTGTCCCTTGTAACTAAACATCATTTGAGTCTTTACTACATTTGTCTCCATTCATATAAACTCATTAGGTTGATAGAGATTTCTCTGCTCCTTCTGCCATCAGTATGTCCTGTGAATGTTAAATTCTCAAAGCCCTTTTTTTCATTGTATTTAAAAAAATTCTGCCATTTCTGATTTTAAGTATAAGTGTCCTTCTAATTTTCTTTAAAACTTCCACATTGCTCACATGTTCAGTCTATGGTATCCTCAGTATGTGTCTGTAGAAGCACATTCCTATCACTCAGTTTCTTCTTCATATGTAAAGAAACTGTTCAGCATTCACTGTCATATAGAGAATTAAATATTATGTAATAGTTTAGCACTCTTTTGTTTGCTTCTAATAATATTTCCCTATTAATACTTTGCTTAATTTCTGGAAGCCAACTTTCAGTGTATTCCAATGTACCTTCAGATTTCTGTGTCATGTTTTCTGACATCTGTTACTAAGCAACATAGCAGAAATTTAAATTTCTGCATCTGCTCAATTCTGGCATTCTCTCCAATTTGAAGCTTACACCATAGGTGCTCTAGTGCACTGGTGCTGATAACCATAAATACTTTGTCTTTTTATGGCTTCTTACTTTTCTTTGTTGCCTTCTCTAGGTGTTATTGAGGATGCCATCAACAGTATCTTCTAGGTCTTATAGTTGTCTTCAGATCATCTTACAGTATATGTTAAATAAATCCAGTGAGTAAATTTTGGAAGAGTCCATTTATAGGAAACTGCATATAGTGGAAGCCTTTTGTCATAGAAAGTTCCAAAACACTAAGAATTGTTTCTATAATTTCAACTGAAGAGTTTAAACCATCTTGTCCAGTTCATTACACAATGTCTTTTAGAACAACTAATGCTTTTGATAAACCTCAATATTAATATATATCCAGTAGATTTATATCTCAAGAGTTGAATAAATAACTAATGTATATAGCATCTTATGTACCAATAGATAAATTCTTGGATTAAGATCAATATTAACAAAAAAACATATTCTATAGTTTCAGCATCTTGATAATAATACTATGATTACTCAATTATTGGTTGTTTTCTTTAACATTTTTAAATCCTTGATGGGTTTTGTTAGATTTAATCTGAACGGACATATTGGCATATGTATCAGAAATTGGTGAGAGTTCTTAAAAGTTCATACTTTTTCTTTTTTTTTCACATAGGAAATAATTAGTAGAACTTAAAATTATTGCATTTTTGTATCTTCTATTAACTAGTGTGTTAATAAATAGCTATGAAATAAAATGTGAGTAATTACTTACTTCCTGACAGTGTTGCCTGGCCAATGAAACACATTCAGCAATAGTGGAGAGATTTGATTTGCCACCAAATACTTGCCTCTTGAACATCTCAACAAATATTTTCAGTTCACGATGGGACCATACAACTATGGCTAAAAAAGAAAAGACAGACGGGAAGATAAAAAATTGGGTTTTATGTAAAAGAAATTTTGAAAATTATGAATCATCTGGAATATTAGCATGTTATATTTTATATTATTCAATGAAGCATTGTCTACCATTATTAATTTTTGACTAGAATTTTTGTTGTAATCTTATTTGCTTTTTATCAAAACTACTCAATCAGTACACAGCCATTTATAGTAACATTATCTTAACTTTTTATTAAATAAATCATTGTAAATCATTATTTATTTTTGACTTGTATTTTTTATTGTAGTTGCTTTTCATCAAAACTACTCATATTGTCATTTTATAACTATTTGTAGTAACATTACCTTGAATTTTTATTAGATGAACCATTAACAACCATTAGTAATTTTCACTAGTAATTTCAGTTGATTCTTGTTACAACTACTCAGACTATTATGTTAAGGCTACTAATAAATATCACAGATTAAAAAAAAAAACTTTCAGCAAGATTAAACTTGCATCCTTTTTAACCTAAGAATGCTTTATAGACTTAACTGTAAAAATCATTGATTAGGCCTAATTTATTCTTCATTTACTCTGAAAAGTCATCTTTAATCTTTGTTTAGATACACTATTAGTATTAAGAGTAATATCATCCTGAACATATTAGAGAAAGCATTGTCAATTATCAAAATTATTTTCCTTTTATTTCTCTTGCTTTTACACATAGAAGTAAAAGTTGTCTAAATTTCATAAAGTAATGTCAACCATTATTAATTAAAAAATTAATAATTGTTTATGGGTAAGAGTAAAAAGTTTCAAAAAAGAAAATCTACTCAGAATGAGCTGATTTAAATTCCATCAGACACCAACAGCTCTAATAAAAAAAGACAAACATTTTCTAGTTCTAAGATCTGATAAGGTAATTTAATTTATTGCTCCTCTTAACCTCAAAAATTCCAACACATTTTCTTTACACACAATTTTGCCTTTCATTCCAACCTGAAGATGCCAAATCTAACACACATTAGTGAAACATCTTATTTAAAAAGCTTTTTCATTTTATCCCATTATATATATATATATATATTTCCTATGGTATAAAGCACAAATTTTTCAAGAAAAAAAGATTATCAAGAAAATCATTCTCCATCTTGACAGTTGAGTTACCAGTACTAGATTAAAACCTAAACACCACTGTTTAACATTGTAATTCTTTGATGACTACAGAATTAAATAATATGATTGTACAATTATAAATCAGGATAATGTAAATAAAAAATAAAACAATATATACAATTGGATGAACCATCAATTGATATTGTGTAATGGGTGTTATCTTCACTGAATAATATAGTAGACAGAGCCAAGTTTAATAACTACTTATGAAATAAACCCTTTTGATTGTAATGGGATATAGATATCAAAAAGAAAATATTTGTAAATAATAAATATCTGCAAAGAATTCCAGATGTAATTTTTACATAATAATACTGTTGGGATATTTGTGTGGAATCCTTGAAAATCTTGTGTTAACAGTACATAAGATAGTAATGATTTCATGAATTCATTAATATAAATATGTGTGTGTGTGTGTGTGTGAGTGTGTGTGTGTGTGTGTGTGTGTGTGTGTGTGTGTGTGTGTGTGTGTGTGTGTGTGTGTGTGTGTGTGTGTGTGTGTGTGTGTGTGTGTACGTACTAAAAAACATTATAGTGAATGAAAAAGGTTATATTAAGAGAATAAGATATTCTGTTGTGGTGCAGAGTTTTGTAATTTTACATTTCTACTTCTTCCAGTATATACAAAGTGGTACTCCCAACTTCCTGAACTGTGATTTTAGCATACAGCTAATACTCATTGATACCCAACTGAGTCGGTCTGCCAATAGATTTTTTAAGCTATCTACTTATATTCAATTATTATATGAAGTTTTGTAATGTTGTATTTAAATGACTCTGGTCTTTAAGATGGTTAACATATTTGAACAACATGCCCGCATCAAGTTGTGTAAATCTCAACAAATCTATAAAGAAGGCCTTTGAAATTCTTTGTCAGTCTTTTGGCAGATATTCTTTCAGTTGAATCTGGATTTCATTGAATATCAGTTCAAGATGACAAATATTCAGAATGACCAATCACTTTTGTAAAATACTATGAAATGTAGAAAAAACACTATAAACTCATCCATGAAAACTGCCACCAATTAGAATCTTTTCCGGAGTATACAAGGAGATGACACCTGACAAACACAGTTTTTTTGTTGTTGAAGATTTAGTAATTTTATAGTATAAAGATTTGTGATCATTTGTAGTATTGTGTAAACTTATTTTTATGATAATATATAAGGTTCATGGTAACAATATTTGGGGAAATTAAAATGTTATTAATTGAAATTTATTTTAAAATATTCCATAAAAATACTAAATAAAATCCGAAAAAACTTGCAGAAGAGAAATTAAGTATCATTTATCAGTTATATGCCTCAATCAGATTTTAGTTTTAACAAGTATCTCTAGACAGGTTGAAATTAAAGGTACATAAGATAATTATATCTAAAATACAAACTATAATCAAACAAAGCATCACAAGATTAACTTAGACAATATAGTAACTAAGGAGAAGTTACTAAATTAATAAGACACTCAAAATCACACAATATTTTTTTGGTTATATAACCAAAAGTGATACATGAGCAGTAAGCATTTTATAAGGCTAACTAGTCAGCCTATCTCAGTTCAAAATATACAAACATGAATTAGAAATATATAATTATTGATAAAATATGCCTGCAATTCTTAATTAAAAAATTGTTTGTGCTCTTCTACAAGGATATTTTTAACAGCTTTCACTTTAGCATTTAGTTTTGTGAAAAATGGCTACCCATTTATCAAATTATATTTGTTTTCATATTTTTCTATCCATTACATTCTCATAAACAAGAGTGAAGAGAAAAACAAGACTGAAATTCAAATCTATATCATTTCCTTATTTAGTCTGTATAATAAATCTATTAGTTTAACCATGCTGTAAAAATGATCACATTTTTTAATTTCTTACTATAAGATTTTCATTTTTTAAGACACTGCCACCTGACACCACAAGTGTAAAGGAAATAACTCCTATGTAACAAAAGTTTACAGACAAAAGAATTTATACAAATACTATAAACAGTTTAAAAAAACAATTATTATTATAGAGAGTACTAATTTTAACAAATTATTTAAAATAATATTAAAAAATAAATATCCAAATCCATGTTTATTTCTAAATAACAGAGTGAGCCAGAAAGTTACATTACCATATTATTAATAACAGTTATATTAAAATTGTATTTTAACTTTGATTTTTAAATTTAACTTAGTTTTTTGTTTTTTAATAATTTTTATTATATATTTTCCATATAGGAAATTATGGTAGTTAGTGTGTAATGATCGATGTTAAAACAAATCATTTTTTATCAAAAATTGGCTATCATCAGGAAAGAAAAAAAAAAACACTTAGTAAAAATAAAATTTAAAAAAGTTTCCAAAAACCATTCCATCTAGTTATAGATGTTTAAACTGACAAAAAAAAATTAATTCAAAGCACAAAATCTGTCATCAGAATTCATCATTTTCAAATTATAAAGAAATTGCACTCAAAGAAAATTTACTAAAATGTCTTTAATATTGATAGAATCTAAATATTTTAGTTTGCCCCTTTGTAAGAATATTCAATACAGTTTTCTCAGAGGTACAGTTCCAAGGTGAATAAACTGAGCTGATTAACTAAAATAGAATTTTTTTTAAATTATAAAAATTGTCTTTCAAAACTTGTTTGAAAAAACAGCCAAATAAAATTCATCTATTTACTATAATGAAAAATAGAGAGAAACTGATCAATAAAAGGTGATATATGTACACCTACCTGAATAGCAACCATAATTTTGAGGAAAGGCCTTCATGAATTCTCTGCCTGTCTCTGACAGACTAGAAAAGAACCCTGTACACAATCGCTTGATGTATAGTGTTGTTGAACCTTCAAATTTCAGTTGACGGATATTGTATTTAATGATAGCACTACGATTGTTTAAGAATAGCTCACAGGCCTGGAAAATGATAAATCAAACAAAAGTAAAAATTTGTTTTGTTCCAAGTGAATTAAATTTCAAAGTTGCAGGAGATATTTGCTGTTATTTAAAAATACTAAACAATACTAATATAATATAGTTACAATATAAATTCGATAATACCATGCAGTATTAACTATTATAAAAATACAGGGTGCGATCGATAAATTGTCGTCTAAATTGCACAAAAATGAAAATAACATTGACGTTTCATTTTAACAGATATATTTACCAAAACTACACAAAAATATCTTGAAATATTAAAGAATAAATATATTCATTAAAATTGCCTTTGATTTCAAATCATGACCTCCAGACGACTTTGGAATCTACTGCAACTCTTCTGGACAGTCTCCTTGTTTAATTTGGTGAATGCTGTCATAAACCTTGCCTCCAGTTCATCTTTTATTTCCAGGTTGTTTTGTTTGTCTCTCACTCAACTATGCAGCAAGAGGTTTGCAATCTGGGGAGTTAGGTGGCCAGATGTTATGGGTGATATGATTGCAAAAATTGTTTGACAGCCATGACTGGGTTCTCCTGTTTGTGTGGCATGGTACAGAGTCCTGTTGACAGACATAGGGTCTTCCAGCAGCCACCCTCTTGACTCAGGGAAACACTACCTCCTCAAGGCACTTGATGTAGGCCTCCATGTTGAGTTTGAGACCCATCCCAACAAATTTGGGAGTTCTTTTCTTATCAGAATAAGCAGAGTGAGTTTTCCACTCTGCCATACCTTTGTAATCACTATTAAACTCTTTCCGAATCCTCTGCACTGTCCTCAGATTGACACCCAAACACTGAAATGTTTGTATTGGAGCTTCCACCAAGCATTACAGTATGCTGTTACCAAATTTCTGGCAGAGTGTATTGCATCATGGTGCTCTTTTACACAGTTGGTGCCCAGCTGACTGTGCAGTCAATAAAATGATAACAAGCAACACACATGTGCAAAATTAAAAATATAAAATGACAATTTACCCATCGCAACCTGTAGGCCTAAAAAGATGTTTAAGTGACCATGGCCACTTTGATATTTGAGAGTGTGAGCCTACATCACAATACTGATTTTGGAAAGTGAGTTGAATCGAGACTTTTTTGACAGCTTGTGTGTGTGTGTGTGTGTGTGTGTGTGTGTGTGTGTGCATGTGTGTGCCTGCATGCGTGTGTGCACACACACACACACAATATAAACTGTAGCAGTCACATCAAAAAGGACCTGCTGGAACAGGACAACCATTTCTTGTACAGGGCTGTTGTCTCCCAGCGTCCTTGTTGGCTCCCTCAGCCTCTACTGTCAAAGCCTTCAGACACATTCATTTTATAGACCATGATGAAGCAGCTGATTGGTTGAGCGGGAAAGTTTTACATATGCATAGGTGCACTCCATTAATTTTCTTTTCTTTTAATTACTCTGTGACATCATATGTATGCAATGCGTAGGTGTTTTTGGGCCTGATGTCACGTATCTTGCTCATGACAATCACACTCCTCCCTGATCTGAGGATCACACAAATGGCAGTGTGGTGTGAGTTGTTTTATCCTACTACTTCGTCTCAGTGGAACGGGCTCGGTTATTTTGTCAGTTGTACTTTCATGTGTCGTATTGCCAAGTTGATCAAGGATGAACACTTGCACTTTCTGTTGTGTCTTCCTGCATCTGCCCCTCATACATAGAGGTTTCTTCATCTGAGGTAGTATCATGGCTGCTGGTAGTCTCCACCCTATGCACTGGGCAAACATCTTTTACATGGTGTGGTACTCCATCTACAAGGACTGAATGAGCGCCATGGACTTTCATCACTTTCCCCTTCTCAAACCTTGTTGTACACCACCCATGCGGTTTCTTCACCCAAACAACATCTCCTGTAGTGTATGTTCCAGAACCTGCAATGTCAGGCAGTGGTGTGGTATCAATGCCCTTCATGTAAGTGTGGTAGGTATAAACTAAGTTGGCTGGTGCTGTTGAAGCAGTGGTGTCGTCCTGTGGTGCCACATTATGCCAGTATACTGCCTCCATAAGAAAGCACTGTGTTCTCGCAATGATGCGTTTTATCGTGCGGTAGGATCTTGTCTACTATCCCATTCCCCGATGGTACGTGGGCACATTGGTATCTTATCCGGACACCCCCATTCCTTTGCAAGACTTGTGAATCTTTCCCCACAAAACACCATGGCATTGTCGGCAAGCAGTTCAATCAGCAGTCCTCTTTCAAAAAATATTGTCTGCAACTGCCGTATGATATTGGCAGAACCTTGGTGCTGCAATGGCCTCCAAATGGCAAACTGACTAGAACCACAGTCAGTCAGGTAGTGCTCGCCCCCGAAATGGGTCACATTCATTCGCACTCTGCTCCAATTGTCGAATACAGAAAGCCTGCCTGACTTCCAATACACAAGGGCAGGATCTATAGATTGACATTCACTACAATCCCTGACTACTGCGTGAACAGCCATTCATTATAGACCATGATGAAGCAGCTGATTGGTTGAACGGGTGAGTTTTACATATGCGTAGGCGCACTCTGTTAATTCTTCTTTTCTTTTAATTGCTCTGCGACACCATACGCATGCAATGTGTAGGTGTTTTTGCGCTTCATGTCATGTATCTTGCTCATGACAATGACAATGACATAAACTAATAGATTAATAATTCAGTATTCTTCCAGCAATTATTTACTCTCACAAATAAACTTCTCTAAAATTCTCATTGGTATTTGAAAGTAGTAAAAATAACTGTAAATACAAACCTGGGCAGATTTACCAAGACGTATCAATTGAGCTACAGCTCTACGAGCAGCCCTAGGTCCTCCCCTAAGTGAACGTTCTGGTGTTACTTGTAGTTCACTCATTAACCCTTCAGTTAATTGCTTAATTCTGTGATCAATGCGAGCCCTTGAAGAGAGGAAAACATTTTTAATTCAGGAACATTAGATACCTATGTTTGCATATATGCATAAAAATATTTTATTATTTATTTTTATTAATACACTGATGAAAATAATTTTTATTAACATTGTCTTATTTGTTACAATTGTATACAGATTTCATACCCTAGAAACATGGCAAAAAAAGCAATACTATATAAGAAATTATTTAAAAGAAGGCATATCAAAAAATTGTTCTGTTATAGTTTAAAAAGAAACTTTGAAGGTATATATTAATAACAATGAATTTGTGTGAAATGTTGAATTGGTTTATTTGAAGCATCAGGTTATCCTACACTTAGTAATTTAACAAGTGAAATAAATTCACTTATTCAGAAGCCATACTAAAATAAACTGATTTATTTCAATGAATGCCTTAGAGTATAAATGGCTTTAGGGTTTTGTATAATAAATACTCATCAGAATTTTAATCATTTCCTTTAATAAGACTTGATTGCTCAAGCCAGTAGATGTTAATTATACTCTTAAAAAAATAAAAAGATGGAGGGATATCTATTCAAACAGCTATCTACTATATATATATATATATATATATATATATATATTTGGTTAGCAGTCATTCTTTTATAGATGTTGCTTTGGCAAAAAATGACAATCTAATAAATTTTTTATTAAGTTTTTCTGATGTTCTTACAGTTTTTTTTGTGGGGAGTCTAAAAGTATATAGAAACTAATAATTATTATCTCAGGTTCTTTCAGCCAATTCGTTAGCCATTTTCAAGGTGTTTGCTTTTAATATGTTTTAATGTGTGTTCTAAGTTGCATTGTATAGAAATAGTAGAAATACTAAGTTGTGATAGAAGAAATGTGGTTCTGGTTCTATGCTAGGGTGTCATTTAAAAACAGCTGATATATTACTATAATTTTCCATTGTTAAATAGGATAAGTTTGGTTTTTAGCTTAAATTGTTTTATATAAAGAGCCTCAATTAACTTAAAAAGTCTTTTACAATAAGATTTCTTTAGAACAATGGTGTTACCTACAAGAAAATACCTTTAATGGTAGTAGGCAGTTGTGTGTGCATATTCAAGTGCTATTTTTAAAATTGTTGTTGATGTATATCCAATGTAGTCATTCAACTTATTACTAGAGTTACATCAAAATTGATAAATTACATTGGTGTTCTTATGTTTAGATTTGATAGGCATATTGTTGGCAGTTTTTTTTTTAATTTTTTATAGTATGTTTCACATATTTGCTAGGGTTAATGGGTAAAATGTATTGTTTAAGGATATGTTGCATGCCAAATTCATCTTATTTATAATTTGCTGGTTACATTAAAAGATATTAATGTTTTGTTGTACCATATTTTTAATGTTGATGGCATTTCATTTTTGCAGGGATAATTATTGACCAAAAGTGTTAGGAGCAATAACCATTATGGACAATTTCTACATTCTCTTACCCCATACATACGCACTCACCCAGGGAAAACTGTAACATTAGAAAAACTTAATAAAAAAACTGATAAGATTTTCCTCCTGTGTCACATTCAATAATATATATATATATATATATATATATAAATTTCAGATTATTTATTCTCCTTTTCTAAAGTCCATTGGGACATTTTAAGCTCATGTATATATGTAAATCTTAATATTCATTGCAGGTGAATGCATATTAGCTAATGTGATTTTATATAGATTACCTTGATATCAGCACAAAAGCAAAAAAGAGTACATGGTTAATAGTTTTGTCATAATCAAAATCATTATAAATAAGAAATTTTAAAGATTTAAATCATAGACTAAAAAAACAATTCATTTTAAGTTGATTCCAGTGGTCTATATGAAAAGTTTCACCATTCTAGTATTTACAAAGTAATCTTAAATTTTCTAATTCAGTTTTTTACTATATATATATATATATATATATATATATATATATATATATATATATATATTCAAATTTTCAACAATATTTGTAGTATTTTTGAGAATGTGCAATATATATATATTGCACATTCTCAAAAATACTACAAATATTGTTGAAAGTTTATACCAAATAAAACATGAAATAATCTGTAATAACTAATTGAAAAAAAATCTTTAGAACAAAGTTTAGCAGATCAATCTTGAAAGTCATTGCTATTAAATTTGGATTTTTCAGTAGGATAAATAAAAAAGAATTTAAATTCTGTTAAGAAATATAGATTGTCAGAATTATGAAAAAAATCTTATCTTAAAGCTTGATCTTAATTATTAATTATTAGCATATTATACACTCAATTTATCTGTGTAATAATTTACACTTACAGAAACAATAACATCAAGTTGCAGACTATAATACAAGTAAAGAAAAAAAGGAGATTAATACAAAAGCTAGAAAGTTCATCTAGAATAATTTTTCATTATAGAAATAGATAAATTGGATGGTGTCATTTGGGATTGTCATTACTGTTATTATAAAACATGTATTATTAGTTTTAATTTATATTTTAAACAGTTTAAATATAAAAATTTAATCATATAGTGTTAGAGTAGTTGCTAAGATTACATTTCTAATCTGATTTTTGTATTCTTTTTCTTTGAAAGATTGAGAAAATGATCCCGAGTTATACATTAAATGACAATTGGGCAAAATGCATTATCAGATATTTTTTCAAAACATTTTCATGAACGTTTTTCCCAATTGTCATTATATATATATATATATATATATATATATATATGCAATACTACATGGCTGAGAGGTTAGAACATTTATGTTCTCATCATGAAACCCTGGCTTGAATCTCATCATGGTCCATTTGTTAGTGATGTGACTGTTTGATATTGCCAGCTTGGGGAGATGACCCCAGCATATAGCACTGTTGGGAAGCGCCTGAAAATCATACTATGGGTTGATCCAAGCCTTGTGAGTGAAATTTTATTTAATTATTTATTAAAAGTATGTGACATATTTACATCAATACAACTTATTAATAATTAATAATACCTAATAATTTCCAGTATATTTTGATAATATTTTTTTGGTGGTAGACAATGTTACTAAGCAGTGATAGTTAAAATTTTGCATTTGGAGATTAGACAAAGCGATATCTCTTTTCACACATTTTTATAACACACACACACACATATATATATATATGCATGCATTATATCTACATGTAACTATGTTACTAAATATATTATTTATATTTTTAATACTTTCTATAATTTAGATTTATAGTAAATTCACTGTGTGTGTATGTATGTGTGTATCCATTTTTCCTTCCTCACTTAACTGATCAGATTTATTTAACCTACATAGGAACCCAACAAAACAATAATACCAAAATTATGAACTAATTACAAGAGATTTTAGATGGGGGAAAATGTGTTAATATATTCAACAATAATAAAGTGGTACTTGAAGTTTATTAAGATTTTCATATATGATGAAAGAGTTGAATAACAATTTAATATGTTTAATGTCAAATTTTAAATTCTGTAGTTGAATCATGTGTCTTTGATTGAGCAGTTATACATAAAAGATATGGAATATTTTAGAAAATATTTTAATATTTTTTCAAGAGATTAATTTTGGGGATGAAATTCAGAGCTGTATAAAATTTATAAAAATCTCACTTGAATTCTTTGAGTGCTGGGGTTCTTGGACAGTCTTTGAGAAATTCATTTACTGAAAAAAATAATGATGAAAATATACAATAAAAAATCTTTAATATCTCCCAATACAAAATCCTAAAATTTGTTATTTGATTTTGAAAAAGATGACTGTTTTAGATTGATACTTATTACAATGTTAAGTGAAAGCTTTTATTTTAATCAGTATCTTAAAAGTTAAATTATGCGTACTAACATCGATATATACAAAAATTGTTTGTCTTGGTATTATTTTGACATTTGGGAAGTGACAAATGCTAAAAAATAAATAAAGTCAAAATTCCTTTAAATGAAAATCATGATTAAACATATGTAAAATATTGTTTACTGTAGTTATTTAGAAATGGATCAAGAACATAAAGAAAAGGTCATTGAAATCTAAACAATTATATGTCAATGTGATCAAAATTTCCACTAAATATGCAAAATTTTTGTCAGCCACTGTTTACTTCAATATTTTTGTCTATTGGTTAGATTACTGCCGACTAAATATCTTATTGTAAATTAAAAAGTAAAAAAATAAATAAAATAAAAACAAGAGAAACAAAAGTAATGATATAAACAGTAATTTGATGTTAATCATTCAAGAATATATTGTGAAATTTATGCATAAAAATAATGATATCAAAATAAATTTTAAAAAAATAGGCACATTATATATATAACTGGAACAATTTACATTTGTTGTTATAAACAACTTACATTGAAATTTGACTTGAAATAATTATTTAACTCATTTTTAAATAAAATATTTACGATCAACTCATTTTGATAATAATGTCTGTTTGATAACATTATCCATGATTGAAAACTATGCATAAAACAGACAAGTTATCACAAAATATTTCTTCTTGCAAATGTATGGAAAAATGTCATGTAATTATAAGTAAGTGACCAAAGTATATATCTGTCTCTTTTTAGTATCTATTCTCACAAATCATAAGTTATGGTGAAAATGAGAATCAAACAGGAAAGTATTTGATATAGACCCACCTCTTTCTACGCGATCAACAGCACCTTCAAAATCTCTCTGTGCAATACACATATCCAAGTCTTCAGGAAGTTCTTGAATCCAGTCTGTATTGAGCACACTACTTTCCATTTCATCTTGCTGTTGGATAACACTGATTTCTTCATCTTCAAATGCTGTCAAAAAGAAGGAAAAAAGAAACTTTCTGACTTTAAAAAAAATTTGAATAATATTGATTATTTCAAAACATAATGAAAAAATGAAATAAATATATGAATATAATTTTATGAAAAGATTATTAAAATGAACTTTCATATTAACTATCTGGCAGCTTAGCTTTAGTTACTTTTTCACCACCATAAAGTTACCTCTCTATATCTTTTTCTATAAATACTTTCATGGTAATTGTTCCGATGAGCTCTTCACTATGGTACATACACGTTTTGAATTTAAGCACAATAATAGACTGGCATCAAGATCTCATCAATTTACAATTGAGCTGGCTAGATATAACTGTAAATTCTATGCTAGCGGTTTCTTTTCTCACACTTCTTGCTTGTGGAACTCCCTTCTGACTATGCTTTCCAACCAACTTTAAACTGTAAAAATTTAAATGCAATGTCAATTGCTATCTACTGTCCTCCTGATTACTCTTTCTACTCATTATTAATGTTTCCGTTCCTAATTCTTCCACACCCTGTAACCACTTGTCTTAGTGGCCTGACTCCCTTGCATGGGGTGATAATGATTAAAAAAAGTGCACATTCATCTTTGTAACAATTCTAATACAATGATAATAAATAAACAAAATATACTATTAATAAATCTGTATCCTAATGTTGAAAATAACATTTATTTTACACAATAAATATTTATTTTTCAACATACTTTTCCATAGGTTGCACAAACTGAACATTATACAGTTTAAAATTTCTGGTTAAAATGAAGATAATTGTATCAAGCTATAAACTTAAGCTGAATACATAAGACAAGATATTATATTAACAATACTAATGAAATATAATTATTCAAGGAACTCAAATGTCATATACAGTGTAACCCGGATATAAGAGAGTTGTCAGGACTGGAGAAAAAATATCTTATATCCGGGTTTTGTCTATTATATATACATTAACATAGGCTCTAATTTGGGACCAGATAAAATCTCTCTTATATCCGGGTTACACTGTATATCATTAAAATTTATTGCAAGGTCTTGATAACTTGCAATAGATCAACCCTATTTTGTCAGTTTGTCTTAGTTCCTGAGTACTGACAATATCTTTCTTCCTGATTTTGAATTCATTTCTATAATAAAAATTTATTGCTTATATAACAAGTTGTTATGACTCGGTTAATATTTGCCATAATTCCTAATCAGTAACACTTACTTTTTCCTTACAAATCATTTCTATAATATTTTATGGATTTAATGGAATAAAAGTAATCTGAGGGAGGGGAAAACCTGAATAGTTAGTGGTCTCATAGACCATTACTAATGTAAGGAATTTGATCCTTACTGAGTGCTGCTACATTGATGTGTTGTATAAATCTCAAGAATCATGCATTATGTAGTATATTCTTATATTCTTTTTCTGTACTAAGCTCACATGAATAAATATTATAATTATTATTATTCTTTTATATGCCATGTCCCTTTAAGACATATGCAATCATGACTCACCACAAGTTCCTATTCTTTGTAACTCTTAGCAATGCTTGTTTTTTATTATCCCTCCCAGTCTGTTCTGCCATTGATTTACACAAGCTTGTTAGAAAAGTTACTCACTGTTTGCTTCTGGCCTACTTGCTTCCAACATGTTGCGTGGGTGTCAAATTTCCCAAGCTCTAATTAAGTATTAGTGAAATTATTAATACAATAAAAGTTTCTTCCTCTTTTTATAAAATTCTAGTTAGCATAGGTACCTTCATGAAAATTGATAGCATGACAAGAACAGTCTGAAAATTAATTAAAAAAAAATTTCCTCGTGTTAAATGTATATTTCATTATTGAGAAGAAACACTAAAGTATTTTTTGAAATTTTTTACTCATACTTAACATGTCCAAAATTTTAGTTACAAATCTTGTTTACCAAATAACGAAAAAAAACTCGATTTAAGCCATTTTAAAAATTTTTAAAAATAAGTTAAATTCTTCGTTTAAAACTCGTTTAAAAATTAAGTATACGTATTTCAAAATTATTCGAAAAAATTTAGAAAATTTGAAGTCTATTTAAAATAATTTAAAAGAAACTTTTACTTACTTTCTTTGTAGAAAAATGTTTTTTAAAATAGAAGAGAGCCGATTTGAACCACGCGTGGATTGACAAGTGTGAATTGATGCCATCTATCAATTATTGACAGATGAAGTGAGATTCGAGTTCCTCTACGGACGGACAGAATGGACATATTTTTTTTAAGCGGACATGCTTAAGTAGTACCTTGTAATAATTAAAGTAAAAAAACTTTCGCCATTCCGTTTTTTGGGGTTTTTTTTTTTTTTTAAGTACTGTACCATAAGTTTGTTGATACTATCTGGAGAAATTATAAATACTATAAAAAAAAAAAAAAAAAGATACAAGTGCTGCACTGCTGACGTTTTTTATTTATTGCACGCACGATACTTCCGGCTTCCGTAGATTTCATTTGGTAAAAATTATTGACACAAATTAATTTTTTTAATATACGAGGGCTCGTTAGTTTGTAATAAGCTTTGGAAATTATAATCTGTAAATATATATCTACTTAAAAACAGCATTCATTAAGTTCTACAAGCTTTTCCATAATTTTAGAAGAATTAACAACATAATGTAAAAATAAAAATAAATATTACAGAAATAACAAATAATTGTAGGTAATTGTTTTAAAAATTCATTTTTCATCAAAATATCTTTTTGCTTTCAGACAATATTGTCCATGTTCATTGAAATAAATAAAAGTTATTAAAAGCTTTTGAAATTAAATAATATTTTTGTTTTATTGAGTTTTGTATGTTACACTTCAGAGACGATTTTCAGGTAGAGGGGTTCAAACTAAAAAAAAAAAAAAAAAACATGATTTGGTTTCCTCAAAGCATTGTGCTTTTAACTAATATAATCACTAATCTCGGCAAAATTGAAATTATAGAGTTTTCTTACAATTAGTTAGAGGGGGTAATACATATGAAAAAAAAATTTCTGCCATGACTTTATTAAAAATAAAAGATATTTATAAGTTCCATCATTTGTGAATAGTTTCTGAAAGTTTCGCTAAAATTCGACAATTATTTTTATTTTTGCAAGATTTTCGAAATGTGTGTGAAACAGGAAAAAAACGTGCTAAAAATGTCGTTATTTTATCAGCCCATTTCATAAAAAGAGAAAAAAGGTTTTTTTTTAATCAAAATTTACAATGTTCTAAAAAAGGAAAAATTTTAAAAAATAAGTAAAAAATACTTTGATCTTTCCTCTCAATAATAACATAAGCATTTACACGCTAAAATTTTGTTTTCATCAACTTTGGCGTCTTTTTCATCATGCTATGCACTGTTTTTAGCGATCTCATGAAGGTACCTAAGTTAGCATCTCTAAGTAATTTTTCTACAATTTGGTATTATAATGATTAGGTCTTTTTCATATTCAAACATCTTGATTTAGTGTCCTTTATTATATATATATATATATATATATATATATATATATATATATATATATGATTTTGTAAATTAACAATAATGTTAAGGATCAATAAGTTCAAGTTTGTTTGGTCTTAAATAAAGATAATATTCAAATTAACAAATAAATGATTACTACAAACAAGACTACACTTTTTGTCAATATGCAGAAGAAACATTCTACATTAGCCAAGAGGAGGAGAAACAATTAAGATACAATAATTGTTATTCCCCATGTATTCTGGATTGAGCTAAATATTTTTCTATTGAGCCTTAGCTTAATTCTATCTTTACATACGTGTTGCTGGTTCATTATCATCAGCAGACTGGGCCGCTTGCTGTTCTGATAAGCGAAGTGCAGCTTCTTTCTTTTGTTTGTCTCTTGCAGCTTTTTTCTTTTTGGAATCTTCTAAAATATCCAACCATTGGCGCTGAAGAAAAAAGAAGCATTAGATTATAAGGTAATGTTTTCAAAAACCAAAGGAAAAAAGAATAAAACTTACAATACTAATACCTCCATCAAATAATAATTGTAACATTTGTGTACACATTTCATACATTAAATATAGTAACTATTATGGAAAAAGTTTTTTAATACTAACGTTTCAATATAAGGCTCAAGAAATACTCAAGGTAGAGGGTTAGTCAAAATGGTAATAATGAATGTGGTATGTGATATAAATAGAAAATTTGGTAGGAAGTGAAGATTATGAGAATAAGAAGGAAAGACCCTTGACTCAAAGAGGTCAAGATTGAAGTGTTCAGTGGAACATCCAAATATTAGTCTATTCCACAAAGTGCTAGTTCTTTGGGGGAAAAAGCTGTGTGAAACTTTCTTCTTATGTTTGGAACACAGAAGAAATAGTGGGGGTTATTAGATTCCCTGAAAGTGGCATGGTAAGCACTAACTGTAAAAGTGGAAACAAAGAACAGACTGCATCTGAATATTTGCCAAGAAAATAGTAATAGAGTAGTGACAGGCTTGCAACATTGCATAAGTAGTAAATCTTAATAATATTTAATAATTTAATTTAAATTTATGCATGTTAATATTTGTTCATAGGTGTTGTAAGTGGATTAATGTTTAATGGTGTGGAAAATTCAATTCTGGCTGAGACTGTTTGTGTTCACTTCATATTAATGCCCTTGGAAAAGATATTAATTCAGCTCGTATCTGAGTAAAAAAAGTAGGGTAGACTGGACTCTCTAGCATTGGTTGATAACTAGTCTAGGAGACTGGAGAAAGCAACAGGAAACCTTTCCACTGTTTTTTACCCAAGAATAATCATAGCAATGCTAAATTTACAGATATTAAAGAGAAGGAGGCTGTGGAGATCCATAATTGCGTCTTCATTGAAAAGATATGGCACTTGGAATATATTAGTAATAATTCAATATCTACTCATTAATTCTTGCTTTAATTTTGAAAAATTTCAATTGGGTATGCAGTTGTCACAGATATATTAGTTATAAAATTTTTGATGGGATATTTTGACAGTTGTATATTCTTTGTGAAGAGCTGCATTGTAGATTGTTATGTAATGCTGATGACAACAACAAAAACAAAGCAGTCTACTGTGTGATCTCATTTTCAGTGATCTGAAAAATGAACCCATTTCCTAAAACAATTCACTTGGTTGTATGTGACAGTGAATAAATAACCTAATGCCTTCGTCTTGATAGGAATATGAAGTATTCATCAACAGATCCAGTATTTCAACAAAGAATGACTTCCAGTTCAATGCCATTTTCTGGTTTTCTCAACAAAAACTAAAAACAAATAACAGCAAAAAAGAAAAAAAATCAATATAAGTTCAGATCTACATTTCGGTGGGTTATGAATTTTACATTTTTATTTCATTGATTGGACCATAAACTAATTTTAATTTTTTCTTTTTTGATTTTAAAAATATTTTAAAAGGAATTTTTTCAATGTAATTATTATCTAGTTCATAAAGGTTGACAATGGATTTAATTTTTTTTTTCTGTGACAAGGTGATAAAAATATATTTAGAAGAAAGTGGTTTACCTCAGTATTAACTTATCCACCCTTTTTCTATCAATTAATATGACATGAAATTTTTGTTCAGATATCTAGTGAAGGTATAGGACATAGGAAGAAGTGGCTTCATGCCTTTCACAACTACATTAAATGAAACAAGCAGCCTCAGCTAGTTGAAATTCAAACTTGATTTATCAATCTCATTTTCTATGCATATAATTGTTATTTCATGTGTATTTTGTCACTTTTTATATAAAATAGACAGTAATAATAATAATTTTAAGAAAAGTAATAATTAAGTAATTTGATTTATTTTTGGAATGACAAGAAAAACACTTAAAGAACTTACTTTTGATTTGGTACTATCAGTTTGATAGATCCTAGATTCTGGAAATTTGAGAATCTTAAAAGCATTTTTGACTGTGTCAACATCTCTGACATTAACAACAGCCAAGCTATCTAGTTCATAAAGAACTTGAAATTTGAAACGCACAGGACCACGACTGAAACACAAAAACAAATGCACATGTATTTTATATGTGATGAAGATTTTTCCCCACAATAAGAAAAGTAATTTAAGAATAAAAAAGGTTTAAAAATTAATGATTAAACTTTAACTTTGCTATTTTTAAACATTGCATATTTTTAAGCAATTTTTAAATTAACACATAATTAATCAGAAGATTCTCTATTAATCTTTTCTAAATGTAGTGGTAATTTTAATTTAAGACAATTAGTGAAACATTTTTCTTTTACTTTTTCCTAATGAATATGATTTTAAATAGTGTTAATTTAAAAAAGATGCTAAAGAAAATGGCTTAGAAGAGTAATTTAAAAAAAATAAATATATAAAAATATTTATTTAGAAAAATCAAGTTTTGTGTGATAAATTCCAAAGCATGGTATAATGTAAATAATTAAAAACTAGTTTTTATACACATTATGTGTCCCTTCAGTTTTGTATCATTTATGCAAACAGACTCCAAGTAAAAAGAAGTCACAAAAAAGTCAAAAAAAAGTCACAAAAAAAACAAACAATGTTAGCACTGTTTCTGTATCTATCTTTAATGAACTTTTTAAAACCCTATCTTTATCTCTAACCTTGAAGACAGTGTGAACAGTGGAAATCTTGGGTCTGTTGTGGATCAATCATACTTGAATTTAGTGAAAAATCATTTTTACACCTCCTGCCATGGAAGTTATTGGAAGTAATAAATGTGGTTCAAAAATTTGCTACAATGGGTTCATGTATAACAAACTATCACTCACAAAACCATGTTTTTTTCCCCAAGTTAAAATTGTGATTTTTTTCTTCTATGACATTATTATCATTTATGAGAAAAAAGAAAAAAATCTTATTTACTGGTTGGTTGATGTCCTGAACTGAATTTTCTTCAGTCACAATAAAATCAAAACTTCCATCATTTTGCAGTTATGTATGAAGATGTTGAGACAAAATGGAAAATTTATTAATGACATCTGCTCTTTTTGGCTTCCTGAATAAGTCAAAAAGGCCAAACATTTATCTTCACTTTTGTTTTCAATACAATTATATATCCTACTAACACACAGTTGTGTATAGATGAATATTGGAAATTTGTCATTTATATTTGTGAATTTAGGAAGATTCAGTAATGTAAAATTTGGTAATTTTGACAAGGCAAGAAAATTTGGTAACTATGAAGAATTGATAGAAAATTGATTTTAGGGCTGTTCTGGAGTGGGGATTTGGGTGGGGGCTCCACCCCTTCCCCATAATTTTTAAATAACTGAAAATCGTGTGGTCCACATAAAACCTCACTATAACAATACCAGGGCTGTACTTGCAGAAGGGAGGGTTTAGGGGGCTAGGTCTCCTTCCCCAATAATTTTTAAAAAGTATTATTAACTATGGTGGTTTAGATAAAATCCCACTACAACTATACCAGGGCTGTACTTTCTGGAGGCAGATAACACCCCCCCACCACCCAACTCCTACATTTAAATAAGTATTAACTAAGAAAATCATTGGTTCCTGTCCAGATAAAATCCCATTGCAACAATACCAGAGTCATACCTTCTGGATGGAATGTCGGGAAGTTAAGCCACTTCCAATATTTTTACATAGATATTTTTTAAATGAGTACTTATTTAATCACTATACTTTGTTTTCAAGCAAATAAAATTAATTTATCTAAGTTAAAGTTAAGTTCTTTTATCTTTTTCAAATTATTTTAATAAAAAAGTAGTAAATAAATTAAGTTTTAGACAGTTATTTCTTTTTAAAAAAGCAAAAACTATATAGCCTCATTTCTATTTCAAAAATATAGTGGAGAGTGCTTAACCTCCAAGTCCTCTCTCCAGAACAGCCCTAAAATCAATTTTTAATCAATGTTTATTTCATAGTTACTGAATTTTCCATTACCAAATTTTCCAGGATCCATATCTGCAATGACTTATCTGTAGTTAATAGATTAAATATAAATAGTTTTGAATGCTAGTAGATAGAATGATTTTTGTATACAATTTCATTTTTAGCATTTTTAATACTACAAAAAATATTTATTTTGTTTAGGATAATTTATACCAAGTATAATTCAGTAATTAATAAGATTTAAATTAACCTTTTAATTGAGATTAGTAATTAGATCTGCCAATATAAAAAATAAATAAAAAACACATTCTAAAATCTGACCAAACAGAATTTCTTTTGGAATCTATTTTTGGTTTTTAGAATTCCACTTTTAAAAACTTTGCTAAGCATGAACATTTAATTCACAAAAATACTCATTTAAATTAAATAAATAAAAATATATTTTCTTATTCAGGCAAAATTTTGAGTTTTTCAAAATGTGCCTTATGACTTTTTCCTACAACTAATATTTTATGTATTAAGAGATGTTTTAAGATGCCAATTTGCTTAATAAAATGTACATTATAGTTTCACTTTTAATATAAATAATACACCAAAAATATCTAAAGCAATAAATAATAAGTTATAGAAAAAATTACTTATTTAATTAGGTCAGAATGCTCTAATTATGAATATTGTAAAAAATACTTTTCAGTGTCAGTTATGAAAAACTTTGCAAAATAAAATAGAATTATAAAAGAAAAATTTATAATTTTATCACAAATATTTGCATTGAATGAACAAATGTCAGACTACATGTTTAAAACAATCAATTAATTCTGTGAACTTATAATTAAGACACAGAAAATATCTATAAATATATATAAAAATCATATTTTTTTAAATTTAATTCCTGTTTTTTTTTTTTTAAATTTAAATAATTTCATCTCCAAGCAAAGCAATAAAGCCACTAAGATGCAAGGGGTTACTGAATGTGAAAAAGAAAAACATTATTAATGAATTAAGACAAAAGATAATGATTGACATTACATTTAAATTTTTGAAGATCAAAGTTGACTGGAAAGCAAAGAGGCCAGAAAAGGGTTCCACAAGTGATAATTGCAAAAGAAGAAACTGTTAGCATGGAATTTACAGTTAGATCTAGCAATTTCAAGTGTGGAATGATGAATCTTAGTTGTCTATTTACTACTATGCTTAAATTCATAAAGTTTAAATATCAAAGAGGAAAGCTTTTCAAAACAGTTACCACAGGCACAGGGAAGTGACTGAAGATGTTTTCAGAACCAAAAATATTGCAGATTCTTCTATGGATTTTATCAAGAGTCTCTAAATATATAGCAGAAACACCAATTGAAAATAACAATCTAATTGAAAATTACATTTTTTTTTTTACTTTAATTTTTTAGATTTTTGTTATTCTGGCTTTTAGCATCCTTCAACAACTTTGTATCATGTTTTTATTTTTCTGCAAATTCCACACAATTATCTTTCAAGTATATATATATATATATATATATATATATATATATATATATATATACAAGTATATGATTGGTGTATATGGAATGAATTGGTCCATCTAGCCTTTGTAACAACGTTTTCCCCTTGCGTAGAATATTAATGAATTTGAAACTTTTAAAACCATTTATTTTACATTCAACGTCATCACTTGATAAGACACCGAAGGTGTTGAAACAAAATGGCTATTTTTGTAGTGATTTTATAACATATTTATGTTATAAATTTTTTTTCTTTAAAAATAAATAATTATATATATATATATATATAAATTCATTCATCATTAGTTCTAAAAAGCATCTACTTTTTGTCATTTTAATAACATTACATTAAATATCCTCTTATTGATATACTAGGAAATTAAAGTACAAAAACTATTTTGAAAATATTGACACATTTTAAATCACCTCTCTTTAAAATCAAGTATCATTTGCTTCTAGCTGTCTCATATCCTGTACAATTGTTGTACAAGTATGCTACAAATTTTTATGTATTTCAAAATCCATTATTATAAATCATACTGATAATGTTTGTTTTATAGTATTTTTAAAATAGAGAATATTTAACATCCTTTGAAAATTAAACAAAGGACAAAGATAGAAAGAGCTAAATAAAGGACTGTCCTTTCCAATAAGGGAGAGTTGGTAACACTAGTTGTTGGTTTAATTATCTATCAATTAAAATATTTTCAAATAAAATGTTGAAACTTGGTTATATTCAAATTGCACAAATATTTGTAGAGTATACACTGTATTATTTTTGAAGTATGAAAAAATATATTACAATGTATAAAAGGTATTTTTTTTAATTTTTTACAGCCTTTACCAGAAAACTTATTTCATGTATATATCTAAACTCATTATGAATCCACTATATTAAAAATATTATTATAATCAATTAAAATGTCTTAAAACTATTTTTATTTATTTAGTCATACAATGAGTCGCAAATTTGGCAGAAATTTGGAAGATGACATCTTGGTACTGGTTGTTGATAAAAGAAAAAATACTTTCTACTGAAGAACTAAAAAGGAATAAGACAAACTGAAGATAAAAACTAATGCACTTAAACACTTTTTGCTAATGCTAACTTCTTGACTGAAGAGTGTTATGAAATATACCATTACTTGGAGAAATAATTTTATAAAGAGCTTAAAATGAAACATTAATGTCATAAGAAATTATTAAAGACAGTAACCAAAAAGGTACAGAAAAATATTGAGGACTCATAGTTTTGGAAAGTGCACAGTTCTGTGTTTAACTTGTCATTGGTGGATGACACTTAGTTACAGTCATCATTGCAGAATTATTGTTGTCTTCAGTGGACACTGTTGAATGAAATTGAGTACACAATTTAGAATATTTTCTTCTAATTCATATTGTATTTTACTAAGTTATATTTTATATATTAGAAGAAGAAATTAATATTGTTTATTAGGAAAAACATGTTCATAGGCTTTTATTTAAAAAATTATACATTTTTATATACCTAGAATATACATTCATTAATTCCATATTATAATAAAATGGATTTTGCATCAATTTTGTTTATGCTGATTCCTCTAGTAATGCATCCCTTGCATAAAATTAGAGTAGGCTGTCTTCAGATTCTGGCAATTTTTGAGAAATTATTTTAGACTGAACTTCAAAGCCATTGAAGTTGCTTACAAAAGGATGTAGAAAAAAAACACAAGGCACTTTTTGTTAAGGTTACAAAAAAATCAATTTGAGCATTTAAAATAAATAATATTTTAAATTAATATTTTAATTTAATTAATAAATTTTGATCAAATAAGTCATTTAATTTGTAGTAATTAAATAAGTAATAGTTTAATAAACTGTCAATGTTGACAAATCATACTTACTAAAAATTAAATATTATTAACCATATAAAGAGACTTCATTTCATTTCACTGCAGTCTTGACAATTGTTGAAAACTTTTAATATGTGATGTTAGTGTAATTAAATTGATTTCTCTTTTAAATAATACCAAATTTAATCTCTTTGTAAAAGTTGCAGATTTCCAGCACCATAACTCAATGTGTTCATTTTTAACTTAACAAGGGGTGGTCAAAAAGTAATGCCTATTTTTCTCATAATAATATTAGAAGCACAAAAAATATATCAAAATAAACAGTTTCAGGATCCAAAAACTCATTTTCAGTTTCCTTTCTTTTTAATGTTATTCTAACTTTGAATGAGAGTATGTATATCTGCTTCAAAGAAACTTCTTGGTTGCTTTTTTAGCCATGTGTCAGTTGCCTCATTTACTGCATTATCATTGGAGATCTTAAAGTGCCTCTTTTATAGACCTAAAACAATAAGTTTGAGGGTTCCAGATCAGAAGCTCTTAGGTAGCAAATGCTCATATCTTATGGGAATCAACTTTACAGACTTTTCAGTAATTAAGAGACTAAACTGTAAGAACTACCATGGCTCATTAGAGTATCAGAATTTTCAGTCTTATCTTCATTCACAGTAGCAGATGGCCTGTCACTAATGTCAGCTTTCTTACTAAAATTGCCATTAACTCTGCCACATATACTTGTATTACATCAAATATCATGCTTATGTCAAGTACAGCCTTTTTATAAACATTCACTAAACTCTTGTGAATATTTGCAGCACTTTCTCTTTACAAAAACAGAAATTCTATTATAGCTCTTTGCTTCTACATATTTTCAGAGAAGTAGACATTTTGAAAGAGGATTAAGAAGAGTGAAAGTAATTCCACAATTTTTCCATAGGCTTAAGTAAATAAGAAAAAAGAATTGAGTAATATTTTTAAAATTAAATAAAAACATTGTTTTTTAATGACCCTTGTACTTCAAGATGTTAAAAGATCATGTTATATGAAGTTTTATGTTCTTTATTTTATGATTAGTTCAGTTACTTTTTTGCTATAATCAATTAACTGATTTTGTTTATAAATGCCATTCATACAAATTAATAATATTAATTAATACAAATTACAAACTATAATTACAAAAATTGCTTGTCTTAAAAACATTACCTTCCAGAATTATTCTGGTCAACCAGTTTTTGGTGAAATATTTGCTATTGTTATGATATATATGCTTTAAAAAACTAAAAGCTATAAAGTGTGATCTAGTAACTGTAAATTATGCCAGGAGAAAAAACTAGCTATATCTATGTTTAATGAACAAAATAAATTATTAAATAGAATAAGTGAAATAATATCAGGTATGTAGATATCCACAGAAATACCAATAGTTGTGCTTTGAACTTGGTTAAAAGAAACATACTTGAGCATACATTTATATAGATGATTAAAAGGATACTAATATGCAAATTTCTGATATTCCATAATATAACTGATATATTTGGAAATTTAACAATTATTCTCAGATAGCTTGAAGAGCCAATAGCAGAAAACTATAGTAGCATATCTGTAAGTTTATGTCACTGTTTATATATATATATATATATATATTTGAGCAGTAATCCCTTTTTTATACATGTTTCATTAAACGTGATGGACAAGGACAATTTTGTAAGATTATTTTGCTTCTTCTAGAGTTCTTACAGCTTTTCTTTTATGAGGTCTAATAGCATGTAGAAATTGTAGTGATTATTATGGATAAGCTCCTTTAGTAAGAGATAAAATACAAGTTTTTCATTGTTAGAACAACACATGGCTGGAGCATAGACACTAAAGTAACAAACCTGACCACGGCATTTTTATAGATATCAGGCAATCAGTAACTCTAAACGGGACTTCTTCCAGCCTAGAGACTATGTCAGCTATCCTCTTGCACACATTTTGCTCTACCACTCCAATAAAAGGTGCAACCAACAGATTGCTCTGTGAAGTGACTTTTTCCAGAGAGTTTCGTTTCAGTCAAGGCCATCACATCCACATTTGTTTCACAGTAGCTCTTGCTATAAGCACTGATCTTAGTTCAGGTCATGTTGTACTGGCTTCAGTGTCTAGTAATGTCCAAATATACCAGCAACTGATATTCAAAGATTTAAACATTCTCAAAATAGCAGTGCCCTGGGCCATCTGGCAGGCCAGAGCCTTTCACTATTCATTCCAGAGCCTTTACTTCCATTGTTCTCTAGCTATTCCCAAGTCTTCAAGATGTTAAAAGAAATCAAGCTATAACTGTGCATAAGCTTTATTTTCAATGAGGAAAGGCTAACATATAAATACATACACACTCATATATTACACATCGCAAATTTTTGACATATAATGTATATATTTTAAAGAATATAACCCTCAAAATGATCTTGTGCTTGAGACCTACAAATTACCCTAGTTTAATAATCTAGGTAACTTTAGAGTGGACAAACGCATATATTTTCAAACATTTTATAATAAATTTAAGTTGCATCTTATATATAAAAAAATACTAAAACTGAAATCTTGTATGTATGTTTGTGTGCTTGTCCATATTGTACCTTAAACCACTGCTGAGTGCAGTGCCAGATTTCATTGAAATAAGACAAGGGTTCCTTGAGTTAGGGTCATTTTTCTGTTTTTATGGCATTTTTCATAGGAAATTCAATATTTGTTTTCAATACACATTCTTATATCAATCTGTGTCAATAAACAAATATTTTTCATATTATATTCCAACTATTATGTGTGTGAAAAATAATAAACATCCATTATACATTATACCAAAATTATTAAATAAATTTAAATATGCAAACATATTTATACAATTCTCTACACTACATTAAACATTTTTTTTTTATAAACAACTACTTGAAAGGTGAAGAGGCTATATATGTCTGAGATTATTGATTGGTAGGCATTCCAGATTCCCAAAGTTGAAAAGTGGGCATTATATGAACACTGATATAAAGTGTTCAATTAAAACAATCACTATTTTTATAGCCACCCATTTAAACAAACTTTGAACCATTTTGCATTCAAATTCCAGTCTGTATAGTGGTATAAAACTCATACAATCAAAGATTAATACAAGAAAGGATGCAAGTTAAAATGCAAAGTGGGACAAAAATTAAAGCTTGTTTAAGTTAAAACATGACAAAAATTTAAGTATGAATATTTAAATTGTTTTTTAGCTAAAATATTTCTTTTTCTGGCTATTTTTCATGCTAATTACTTTAAAAAAATATGAAAATTTGAATTTTTTTTTTAATTTAATTTTTTTTAATGTCTCAATTTGTTCTAGCAAAATTTATTTTATTGTAATTATTGTATTGACAGAAAAAAAAATCATGAAAATATTTTATTTTTTATTGAAATAGAAATAAAACCCCATGGATTACTTTTTTCTCCTATGTTTAATTTATTTGGTTATAAACTGTAGGTAGGGAAATATTTTATACCATTAACATTGAATGGTGAGAAGTAAAACTTATAAAAGAGGTACTAAAAGTCCATATTAATTATTATTTAAATATTAATGATGTTATTTATTTTAGATAACAAAGAATAAATGTGTACACAATATAAACATTTCACTTTATGTAATTATAAAAATATATAAAACACATAAGCAAAGAAAATGTTCTTACTATCCATGGCTTCCATAATTAGAAAAAATTAAATTCAGAAATTAGAAGCTGTGGTCTTTCAAATGTAGTCCACTTTGCTTTTTGTATCCCAATTTGCTCAATATTTGATTAACAGAAACGTGGACATTGTGGGAGTCACTTTTATTTTGCATCTTTATCATATAAATAGAACCTAAGTTTTCACTTCTATATATTTCTTTACTCAAGAAAACAAACTTGTAGGTTAGGTTACAAATATTTCCAAAGTTCAATGCCACTAAATTTTGAATTTTTTTTAAATTTCTGATTTTAGGGGTTAATTTTAAAATATGTTGGGATAACTTGAGTTATTAATAAGAGGAAACTCAATTCAAAATTTTGTAGCATCAGGCTTTCAAATATAGCCCAATTCTTTAGTGTATCTCCAATTCTCTAATAGATATTTAATTGTATGTCCAATTCTGTAATAGAGCTGACAGATACTCTATTACCAATTAAGCTAACATTTACCCATATATATATATATATATATATATATATATATATATATATATCTTCATTATCTTATTTTATTCATTGCCATATTATTTCTATTTGAATTTACATCCCACCAGGAACTTATTTTTATTTTATTTTAAAACTCTGGTGTTTATATTTGATTGTATATAAGATCCCACTCCTACACTGAAATATTAGAATTTCTATGTACTTATAATTAAATGCATGGAAAGAAACTTTGACTTGGACCAAAAAGAAAACATGGATGAAGTTCAAGTAACATTCAGTTAATAATAATTTTTCTTAATATTACCTGCTGAAATGATGAGATGAGGTCTGATAAGCATATAGATCCTATATGCCAGCAAATATAATACTAAAAGGTTATAGAATAAATGTAAAATTATTTGAGACTTTCAATAAAAAATAATGGGTGATTAAAGAAATAGGTTTCAAATGGTAACAGTAATGAAAATACTTCATCTAAAGAATTTAAAGAACATCAGATTATGACACTTTCATTTTGTAAGCTGAATTAATAAAAAAAAAAAAAAAAAAAAAAAAAAAAAAAAAAAAGAAAAAGAAGAAGAAATATTTATATTTGATATATCATAAGTGAATAATTTATGAAGAGCATACCGGTGAGGCAGCAATGATGCAATCATTAAACTATCATTAAGAAGAAATGCATGTACAGGATGGCTACAAGTGAATGTTTCAGAATCAAGTTCGATCAGTTCTCCATTATGAATCAATTGTCGGCCAGGGACTTCTGTGACACTCTAAAATGACAATAAAACAAACATACATATATTAAAAAAAAAAAAAAAATTCTTTTTAGTAGAACAAAATTGGTAGAAGATAGAAAATATCAAATTGTTTATAGTTCACAATGACCTATTTTTGAAAGAAAAATTAAGTTTAAAAAATGTTTTTAATTTTAAATCTTGCTTAATGTTTAAAAACTGTTTAGTAACTTTCAACATCTATTTCCTTAAGAACAAGAAAATATAAAATATCTGTAAATGATTTCAATTTTAATAATTATTTTATAGCACTTAATATATATGATATTCATGATGATCTGGTTGTATAGAACATAATGCCCAATTTTAGAATCAACTTTTATTTCTGAATTAATGTATTTAAACAGTGTTTAAATCAGTCAAAATAATAACCCTGAACATATATTTCTGCCATCAAGATACAAAGTTCTTATACCTTTACAATGCCAAAAAAATCTTTGAATGCAGTTTCTGCATTTTCTTTGTAACAGAATGTCTTTTGACTTAAAAAAATGTTAATATGCTTGAAAAAGTGGTAGTCATTGAGTGAGAGATTAGGGGAATATAGTGGATGTGGCAAAGTCTTTATTCGCAAGTTGGTGAGCTTCTACAGTGTCATCTTGGCAACACGTGGCCAAACATTTTCATGAAACAGAATTGGATTTTATCAATTAACCTGTGCTGGTCACATTATGCCTAATTGAATGGGCATTTCATTCAGTTACTGGCAGTGAAGTCAGGCAGTGATGCTCTGGTTAGATTCCAGAAAAGCTGTAATGCAATAGCAGACTGAATCCAGGTAAAACGCCACAAGAGACAGGACAAAGTTAGCAAACAGCAAGCAAAAACACAAAACTGAAAAATTCCCAATCTCATAAATAAATTGAATCTTCACATAAAATTGGGTATTATGGGATACTGGGACTTCCAATGAAATATATCAAATTTGTGACCATAGCTATCTTAGAAAATGTTCTTTAGAGGTTAGATTGATTTACTATAAATTTCTGTTGCAAACAGAACTGACTCATAAACTTGTGAAGTATCCAACAGAAATAGATGACTATTACCAATCACCATAATTGACATTTTTCCTAGCCAAAATTGTGACTTTTTTCTGTGACTTTATTACTGGCCACAGGCAGACCACCTGATAGTCACTGTAATCTTCTGTTGGTGCAGTTCCAGTTTTGAAATGTGATTTTTTTTGTTTTTTATTTTAAGAGACCATTGTAGTCTAAAGAAAGAACTCATCTTACAAGAAGTTTTCAAAAGTTTTATATATTAATTTATTATATTTACTGCTGGATTTTTGAATCCAAGTAAAAAAAATAAAATAAAATCAGGACAAGGTTAGCACACAGCAAATAAAAACTGAGCTTCTTGTCCCAAAAGTGGACAAAATACCAGTATGATAGACGAATTGATAATTTACAGAAATTTAATTCAAATTTTAATGTCAAATTGAGACATTTTTGACAAAGTTGAGTTTTATGACTTACTAGGACTCCCAAACTAGGAAAGATATCAAATATGTGACCATGGCATTGTTAGAAAACATTTTTACAGCTTAAATTATCTTTGTAAACAATCTCTGTGGTTTGTTTATGTTTTGTTGGAAACTTTAAAAAACACCCTTCTTAAGGTTTTCTTTACATAAAGTTAGGTCTTATGGGATACTAGGACTGCTTTGCTATGAAACATATTGAATGTATGACTGTAGAATTGTTAGAAAATGTTTTTAGAGGTTGGGATGATTTATTATTTTATTTGTGAAATACCCAGCAGAAATAAACTTTATTACTAGCCACCATAAACTGTGACATTTTCCTAGACAAAATTGTCACTTTTTTCACCAGCCATTTAAAATTTAGTTGTATGACAAAGGAAAAAATGTATTATTCTGAATTAAATATTTAATTTATATAAGCATTTTTTAGAGTAGGAGTGGAATTGTAAAGAGGCAGTGATTTGCTTTACATGTTTTTAAAAGGTATTTATTATTAATTTTATAAAAATAGACATAATAAAATTGTATAAAAAATATAACAGGGAGAAGAAGAGCAATGATAATAAAATAAATCACCACAGAGGTGAATTGAAACAATAACAACAATAAACAAAGAAAATAAAAAAGAGACTAACCAGTTTTCAATCCTCAATCTTCAGAGCCAATTGAGGACAAACATGCAAATTGTGTGCACAATATTTAAAAACCAATAAATTAAGACTGCCAAGAAATCAGAGAAAATATATGTGTGTATGTGTGTGTGTATAAAATAGGATATAGAATCCCTACAAAGTTTTGAAGAAATATGACAAATGGAAAATCATTTCATAGAAACCTTTCTAGGATCATCAGATCAAAAACAAGTGTGTGTGTGTGTGTGTGTGTGTGTGTGTGTGTGTGTGTGTGTGTGTGTGTGTAGGGAGGGCATGATTAAATAATAAATCATTATTACTTTTTCTACTAATCTGATGTTTCTCGTGATGAAAGAAAAGAATGAAAATGAGTGACCTTTAAAAAAGACATTAATATTTATTCTGTATTTTTATTTATTATCCCAACTTTTCTCTATTGAATTTGAGATAAATTCTCATCTTTTCAGAATGGCTCAAAAGAAAAAGCCTTTTTTGAAATATATAATCACACTAATTATATTAAGGCTCAGCAGCCATTCCTTCTGCTTACAGAGGGAAAGCTATCAAAACCTAATATATAATATCCCTAATATTTTCAAGTGGTAACTGGAGCACACTGTTCATATGGTAAAGCAATGTCTGGTAAATAACATAGCAAACACTGGATTCTTTAGTAAGTGATCAGTAATCACTGAACCTACTTATGCAATTATCACATCTCCCATGATGCATCTTAGCTGGCACATTTTGATCTATTCTAGTCTCCAACCACCAGTACTACCTCTATATTCAACTACATGCTGACATTTACAATTGTACATAACTGAGCTCAAGTGATGACATAACATCTTTACAAACAGATCTGAAAACACTAGTCATGGATTAGCAGAAGAGCACAATTTCACAATTTGAGAGATTTGCTTAGCAAATCTAGTACTAACATCACCAATCTGCAATAGTTGCAAATAAACTAGATAAATATTCAATCCCAAAAATTTAGATTTATTAACATTTTAATTAGGTTAAATTTCTATTGTCTAGGGCAAAATAAGTCTCAGTGAGTGTAAGATTCAGTGAAGGTAGACTTACAGTACACAGAAGTTAGAAAACAAGTATTCAACCTGTGCACCAATACATCAAGAAAAGGCAATGCCAAATTGTTTTCTTTTATACATGTAAATCTTAAAACCAGGTGTAAATCATTAAGTAACTCATGAAGCACTTCTAACTGTTCTTCACTATCAAAGACACAAAACATATCATCCACATATAATGGGTTTATTATACAAATAAACAGCTGCTGCTCATGAAATCCAGCAAAAAAGTTGGTCAGGGCAGGGCTCAGAGAACTACCCATAGCAATCCAATTTGTTTATACATTGTCCTATTAAAACTAAATTCCACAAATGACCCTGATACAAGACTTCAGCACAAATAACAATTGTTTCCCTCAACAGGATAATACATGAAAAGATTGCTGATATCAAATGAGCTCATAAATTTATCATCAGTGTCAAAGGGATAATTTTGCAAAGAAGCAGCAAAAGTAAATGCATCTTGAATGCAATGAACTGAAAAGATCTCCAATACCACTTGGCCAATTTATACTGCACTGAACCCACATTAGATCTTTATTATTATTATTATTATTATTATTATTATGCCTCTTGATTCCTTGGGGAACATAGGGCTGCAACAACACCTCTCCAACTGACAAGGTTCCGGGCGATCTTCTTCAGCTCGGCCCATGTCGTGCCAGCTGCCTTCACTCTGTGTCAACACTTCTGCACCAAGTCTGTTTTGGTCAACCAACTTTTCGCTTCACTTGTGTATTCCAGTCAAGGGCCTGCCTGGTGACACTAGAGTGTGTGGCTGATCCATACCCCTTTCCATTTCTTTGTGGGTGTTCGTCTTGATTACCCACCAGGTTTCTGAGCCATAAAGTAGGTTGATATTGAAGATCTGGATCTTGTTGTAAAGTGAGATGGCTGTTGATCTCTACAGAGTGTTGAAAATCTGTTAGGTTTTGTTGATGTGGCACTTGATGCCTTCATCTGTCCCCCCATCTTTACTGATGATGTTTCCGAGGTAGACAAACTTATCAACTTCCTTGATGTCTTTTTGGTGTAGTCGCACTGGGTTTTGTTGTCTGTTGTTTACCCTCATGACCTCTGTCTTCCCCACTTCTTCTGCAACATGACTCAGCTTCTCCTGCGCATCTTGTTGTTTGTGGGAGAGAAGGCTGATGTCTGTGGTCCAGATCTTCCAGCTGCTTCATAAACGAGTTCTCCTGCCTGCTGTGGCCTGCCGCATTATCCAGTCAACCACCAGCAGGAAGAATGTTGGCGACAACAGGCATCCTTGACAAACACCAGTTTTCATGGAGAATGGTTCTGTCAGCTTCCCATCATGGATGACTTGACAGGTGGCATTTTCATACAGTTGTTGGGTGATGGTAACAAACTTCAGTGGAAAGCCATAGTGTTGCATCAGTCTCCAGATAAAACCTCTGTCGACACTATCAAACAAAAGCTTTCTGAAAATCAACAAAGACTGAGTACACAGAGGCCTGCCATTCCAGGGACTGTTTGTTGATGATGCACAATATGCCGGTGGTCTGTGCACGATCTATCTTGCGAAAAGTCTGCCTGTTCTTCCCAAAGTGTCTTGTCCAATGCCATTTTCAGTCTCTCTAGGATGATTTTTCTCAGTACTTTCCCTGGGATGGACAGCAGAATAATGCTTCTCCATTTGGTGCAGGGTGACAGGTTTCCTTTCCTCAGCAGTTTCACAAGGTAGCCTTTCTTCCACTTTTCAGGCACTCTTTCTTGTTCCTAGATTTTGTACAGGAGATGAGTTGAAGTCTGGGTGTCTGGCTTCAGTGCTTCAGGTAGTATACTGTTGGGGCCTGCTGCTTTGCCTGATTTAAGAGACTTGATGGCCTTGGTGATCTCATTCTTGGTGTGTGTGGGGGGGGCAGTGTTAATGTTGAGGAGTTTGGGAGGTGGTGAAATGCATGGTAGAATGGATGGTACGGGTCTATTAAGTGTTTCCTTGAAGTATTCTGCTCATCTTGCTCAGTTACTCTTCCCCTGAGATGGTACTGCCATTCTGCTCTTTGATGGGGGCAACTGGGTTTACTGTTTTTCCCAGAGATAGTCCTTGTCATTTCATACAGCCTTTTCATATTTCCTTGGCTCACTGCAGTCTCTGATTCCTGGGCCAGGTCCTCAATGAAGTTTCCCTTGCCTTTTCTCACACTTCACTTCACGGTACTTCTCCCAGCAGCAGCATGTTTGCAATTCCAGCTTCTTTTCTAGGTCTTGGGACTGGTTGATCTGGCCTTTCAGTTCTTTTCTTTTGGTGATCAATGCCCATGTTTCTGTTGTCAACCACTTCCTTGTTTTCTTCCCCAGGACTGTTTAGCAGGTTGTCTTCCAGTTATTGCTCAGACTGTGTGCCACTGTTCTTCTATTGTTTCTCTTCTGACAGTTGGGAAAGAAGGCTGAACGTATTCCTCAGTTCTACATTGAATTCTTCTGCTTTCCCCTCTTTCAGGCTCTCCATGTTGAACTTGTGCAATAGTCTTCCAGTCTGGTCAGTGTAGGCTTTCAGCTTGGTCTTGAGGACAGCAACAATGAGGTGGTGGTCTGATGCTGCGTCTGCTTCCCACATCACCTTGACATCATGCAAGCTCCTTTTTCAACTGACGGTGATGTGGCTGATCTTGTTCTCAGTCTTTCAGTCAGTCAAAATCAAAGTGGACTTGTGGATGGTCTTGTGGGGAAAGATTGTGCCTCCAGGTCATTGAAGGTGCAGAAGTCTGTGAAAAGCTTGCCATTCTCATTCTGTTGTCTGATGCCATGTCTGCCTATATCTGTTGATGTCTGCTCCCACTTTTGTATTCAGGTTTCCCATGAGGATCTTCAAATTTCTTTTTGATATTTTGTCCATGATGGCTTGGACTTGCTAATGAAAGTCTCTTTATCTTACATCACTGTGGCATTTGTTAGAGCATAGCACTATAGGATAGTAATTTCCCTACCTTTGGAGTTGAATCTTGCTGTCAGGGTCTGTGATGATACTGGTTCTCAAGACAGCAGAACTTGTGTTGCTTTTGGGGTCATCAGCAGTGTTATTCCATGTGTGTGGGACTGGCCTTCTTCCTGTCCAGAGTGGATGATGGTGTCTCATTCTTGTTCTCCTAGTTCCGTTCCATCATCTCTCACACAGCCCAAGGATCTTCAAATTGTACATTTCTTTGCAAACCTGTTCTATTTTCTTGGTCTCATATCAGGTTCTGATGTTTCAGGTTCCTATCCTGGTTGTTGACTTAGTCGTCAGAAGAGTTGTCAGATTTCACTAGCATGTGTCATATGCTCCACTTTGGAGGACTCTTGCTTGGCCATGTCATTGTTTGAAGATATTGTGGTTTCTGTAACAAGCCAATTTTTAAGTGAATAGATTGTTAGCCTATTGCAACACCCCCAACCTGGAGGACTAGGATGTGTCTTTCATCTGGCTCCTGTCCTAGACTTGTTGAGCTTGGTTGAACCTGCTAAGGGCCAAAGCCCCCACCCACATAGGTCTGGGGATTGTTGAAGCATGCAAGTCGTCCTACCACATCAAAGCAACACACCCTCAGGATCACCTTAGAATGGATAGGCTTTAATAGGATGCTGTCCTTTTCTTTTAGGTCTTTGGCAAACCAGATATCTGGAGCTGCACAAAACCCAAAAGCCTGATGGCTTCAGAGATGTCCACCAAAATCTTGTTCTTAACTAACTTGAGCAAGTGTTTCTGAAATTTCAGTTCAAGCCTTGGTTTTTTAATGCATGGCATCTGGTCCCAATTTTCTCACCATCTCTCAAAACTCACCCTTTTGTTTATATAATTGTGATAATCCAATACCACTATACCCACAGCCTTATTAGGTTTAGTAATAATATATTTGTCTCAATGCAAAGATTTAAAATTCAAGTCACCAAGTAAATTTAGTACAATCAATAGGTGCACCACTATAAGAATGGTCCTTGAGTGCCATGTCTTGTCTTGAGTGTACTAAATTTACTTTCAGATAATTGGTAAAAGTTTGGACAACTGGGCAAATAATATCTCAACAAAAACTTAAAGAGATTAATTTTTTTAGAAACTTCTTGTAATTGGAGGGAATGAGATTTACATCAGTATTATTTTAAATGGAAGTCAACAGTTTGGAAACATTAACCATTTCACTTTCTTTTTTTTTTTTTGGTATGTATAGTTATAGGACATACCAAAAAATTGAAAAATTACAAAATTATGAAATGCTGAAAACCTTTTGGCCTGATCAAGAATAGATTAAAAAAAAAATGTTTAGTTAGATTTACAGTACCTCCTTGTCAGGATGTGATGAATTAATTGCCGTTTAAATTACACTGATATATGATTTTAACAGATATATTTATCAAAATTACACAAAAATATCTTGAAATAAGAAAGAGTAAATGTATTCAATAAAATTGTCATTAGCTTCAGCCACTGCCTCCAGACAACTTTGCAATCTCCTGCAACTTTTCTGGACAGTCTCCTTCTGGTGACTGCTGCCATAATCCTTGCCTTCAGTTCATCTTTGGTGTTACAAGAAGTTTTATTGATCTTTCATTCAACTGTGCCCCATGCATAAATAATCAAGAAGGTTGCAGTCTGAGGAATTAGGTGGCCAGATGTAAGGAGTGACGTGGTCATAGAAATTGTCTGACAGCCATAACCAGGTTCCCCTGTTTGTATGGCATGGTGCAGAGTCCTGTTGCCAGACATAAGGTCTTCCAGCAGCAACCCTCTTGACCCAGGGCTGCACTACCTACTCAAGGCACTTGATGTAGGTCTCTGTATTAAGTTTGAGACCCTCACCAACAAATTCAGAAGTTCTTTTCTTATCAAAATGATCAGAATGAGTTTTCCAAGCTGTCATACCTTTGTAATCAGCATTAGACTCTTCCAAATCATCCAATTGGCACCCAAACACTTTGAAATGTTCATATGAAAGCTTCTGGCATGAATGCTAAGCAGTACAGCATGCCATTTCGGGTAGAGTGAATTGAATTAAGGTGCTCTTTTTCTCATAGATGGTGCCTCACTGACCCTACAATACTGTGCAGTTGACAAAAAAACAAAAACAAAAACAAAAAAACAAAACAAAAAAACAAACAAAAAAAAAACACACATATGTGCGAAATTAAAAATATAAAATGGCAACAATTTATCCATTGCACCCAGTATAATAATTTAAAATTATATATATATATATATATATATATATATATATATATATATATATATATACACATACATACATACATACATACATACACACACACACACACACACACACAATTTGTTTATGCAATCCTTGGTTAAAATTATTTATACTTGAAAATTTTGTCATTAAGATTATATCAATTTTTCTAGGAACCCTTGTCAGTTTCTGGGAAGTTTTAATGTTTTTTGATTATCAAATAATTTGTAAATTAAATTATATGTTATTATTATCCAATGTCATCTCTTAGAAATGCTTTTATTAATTCCATATTCACTAACAATCCTATTGTTCCTGACTTTCAAAGCACAACAGATTTGTTTAAACACAATCTGAGGTAAAAACTGCAAAATTTTTTGTTTAATAATTACTTTAGTGTTTTTACATAAATAATAGAAATGCGTCTGTCAATATTTCTGAGATGATGTATTATGTACATTATTCGGACTATTGTCCTCATCTTTGTCGCCATATTTATCACAACGTTTCGGCCGTTGTACGCTCCGGCCTTCTTCAGGTGGTTGGAATGTCGAACTGAACCCTTTATTTCACTCACTGTTCTATTTCCCTCTGAAAGTTCTCCACTGTGGAGAGGCAGTGGAGAACTTTCAGAGGGAAATTAACAGGAGATAACTGATAACTGACAGCCATCAAACATGACACGTGGAACTAGAACAGTCTACCCTAGTGAGCGAAATAAAGGGTTCAGGTCGACATTCCAACCACCTGAAGAAGGCTGAAGCGTACACTATGGAAATGCATCAAAAATAAAAAAAAAAGATTGTCAGTGGTAAGAAATTAATCCTAGTGTAAATGACAGAATAAGTTTATTACATACATAATAAATGAACTTCTATTGGTTTTACTACAAAAATGCATTGAGCATCAAAAAGGGAGTGTCAGTATTCACAAATTAATTATATCATTAATTGTAGAATAAGATTATTATTTGTATAATATAAATAATATTTAAATAATACAGAAATGTGGGTTTTTTTTGTTTAATCATCTTACTACAAAAATTCATTGAATCTCTAGGAAAATTAATACAAACATTCTTAATAATAATCACCATCATCAGTCCCATTGAACATGTTTGGTTGTAGTTTTACTCACAGCTGAGCAATTGATCAGTTCTTCAACATATCTGGGTTGAAAGCCAGAGAGGCTTTCATTCATGTGTAACATGTTTTAGGCATTTAGATCTGGTGGAGTCCATCAATCTCCAGGTTAGACTACAGCTTGAAGGCTCACCTTCATCACTGACATATGGCCATTGATTATGTTAAGAAAACCCACTGCTCTGCCTATTGATTTAAGTTTATGAAACCCTCCAACCAGCAAAATGTTGTGATCACTTGTTTGGCTGTATACATAACTATGCAACCCAGTCTACTTCATTAAGCTAAATGGCCATTGAAACTACAAAAAAGTTCAGCTACACTCTTAGAGGTCTTGTTTATAACTCTGCTATGTGACTAGCCACCTGCCTCAAGAGAAAAACCTGGTGGGGGAACTGGTTCAGTCAACAATGACCCATCCATGTGGAAGATATTACTGGGTTACATGGTACTAAAAACAGTTGTAGAATGCAAACATTACTGACAGATAAAGACTGTTATATGTATATTAGGTGTCTTTGATACATTATTCAATAAAATTCTAATATCTTTATACAGGGATAAATATTCTGTAGGCAAACTTTACAATACTGATTATTATTTTATTATACTTTTAAATGTGAGATCTTTAAATACCAACAGAGCTTTTAAATATTTCTGATTAAATTTATAGAAAAAGATATGAAAATAGTTTGTCATTATCATGGTGACATTTAATTTTTTGCTTGATTGTTTCATAGGAGATATATGAAACTTGATCAGTAACAATACAAACTCCAGCTAGGGTAATTTGTGTATACTCCAGAGTAGGTATCTCCACTTTTTTGCAGAAAAACGGCATAGTATAATGAAAAAGGACCCAAACTTAATAAAACAAAGTTTTATCATCAAAACATTTGTTATTATTAAGATGAAAGACCAAAGTATTTTTTGATTATTTTTAAAAAGTTTTTAATCCTTTCCACCATATTTGAAATTTTGGTTCAGAATCTTGTTTTGTTTACATCAGCAGTGGATGTAATAATTACAATTACTTTTTTTCCAGTGAAAACACACTGATCTGGAAATTCTTGCAAAAATCAAATAATTGTTGGATTTTAATGAAACATTCAGGACTTATTCACAAATGAATGAAATTACTTTTGAAAATTTTTGTTTTAGAAAATCTGGGTAAAAAATGTATTTTTTTTTTTATATATAATGTTACTCACCCCGCTCCCTAATTTCATGAAATTTTGTGAAATTCCTTTTATATCCAGAATTTCTTTTATTAGTTAAAAGTAGAACTCCATGGAGAATGTAAATTATCTAATTTTTTTTTCAAACTTTCACTGTTCTAACTGAAAATCTGCTCTGAATAGTAAACTAAAAAATGTAATCAAACTATGACATTATTTAATTAGAAAAGCTTTTAATTGCTTTTGTAAGTAAGTTATATTAACAACACTATTGGCTGAAGAAATAAATTTTTTCGATAAATAAATTTTTACAAGAATTATTTCATATTTTTTTAAATTTTAATTATAATGATTTATAATAGTTTAAAAATAGTTTAAAATTCTGTATCACTTTATGCGCTGGATGTGACATTGTAATTAAGTGGAAATGAAATTTATGAATCCAAAATTGAAAAAAAAAATTAATAAATGTCACTTTACTATTCTATTTTTAAATTATTTTTTTTATTTGTTTTTACTTTAATTGTTCCCTTTTTTTCATCTATGGCAGCCTAAACATGGCATTATTATGAAAAGGTCATATGCTTGGGTTGAAGAAAATAGAAAAATGTTTTTATCTAATGTTAATTAAATTTTATTAACTATTATTAATGATTAAACAATATTTTAATTATAAAAAAAATTTCCAGATCAAATGTGTTTTTTTGTTTACTTAGCCTTATTTTAATTTCATCTGTTATTAAATTTTAAAATTAATTTAAGAAAATTTTATAGTACTTCAATTTTTTATTTTTTCATAAAGCCTCTTCAAACATAACTAAAAGTCAATAAAATATTAGACAATTGCAGAAAATATGTTAATTACTAGGTAGTTAAAAAAAAAAAAAAAAAATGTGTTCACTTAGATTTCGTAAATTTATGTCAATTCGGGTCATTCATACTAGCTGTCATTACCTCAGAATTTATTGATACATCAATAGAGATCAAAGAAAAACAGGACTCATCATTAAGAAATGCTTGTATATTACTTTTTTATGCTATAAGTAAGTAATGTTTATTTCAAATCAGATTAATTTAATTTTAAATTTGTTAATTTTACTCAAATAATGTATCACAAATATAAAATTTTAGAAAATTTTTGAAACTGATAATTTTTTTTAGTTTTTAAATTTCTGAAAATTAAGAAAATGAATGCTTTTAATAAAATTTTCTGAAATTGGCCAAAAAAGTTGAGATTCCGATCTATATAATTTCTAGTTAAAATACACCAGGATATTTTACTTACTGGAAATAGTAAATTTAATCATTTAACTTTCAATTAAAGCTAAAATGAAATCTGCAAGATTGCTTTTTCATTTTAAAAAATTCATTTTAAACTGTAGGTATCAAAAATGTATACAGAATTAGTGGAGGTACCTACTTCAGAGTAGTCTTATAAGGCACCCTTGGTCATCAGTTGAGCATCTCAGTCATATAAAAATTGATAATTGCTACAGTCGGTTCTCATGAATCCTTAAACAAATTGAAATAATTCCAGTTCACAAAATTTAAAATTACTATAAATTCTTATTCACTGACATTGAATTAATCTTAACTGAAGTAAAAATTATAAATATTAACTAAATTTAGCATAGTATGTCACAAGAAAACATGTGGAAGGTACCCTATGAGAAAGAAATTAACTACAGTAGTAACTGCCTGTGTGACTAGATTGTTCTATTACTTTATGGTGAGGTGCATTTATTGACATTTTCTAGCAGACCTAGCAATTGATTCAATATAATCTTTCCACTTCATGTTAACAGAAAAAATTAGCCTGAGAAATTTCAAGGAGTCACTCTCCTGGAGGTTAGAATCAGCCATGCTGATGGAAGGCAAAAAAGATACTCTCATGATTAAGAGAGCAATTTTGTTTAAAATTAACAAGCCATTTCTTGTCCCATTTAATAACAGATTGTAGGTCAGTTTTGAAATCAGCTGCCAATCTGACCATATCAACCTGATCAGAGAGAAAATAGTTTTGTCATCAACATAGATACCAAATTGAGAACTAATAACATCAAAAAGGTCATTGATGAAAACAATGTAGGTGGCCTGGGGGATATTTGCATTAATGCAAAAATATGTAGAAGAGTGGCCATTGAAGACAACTTTAATTTTGGGATTTTATGGGAAAGATTAAATCAGATGAAAAATTAGTCCAGAAATGCCATAACCTTTCAGCTTGTGGAGAACACCAGCATGCCAAACCCTGTCAGATGCTTTTGAGATATCCAAAGCAATGGTCTGAGCTTCAATACTCTAAACTAATGTTGTGACAAAAGTTTGCAATAACAAGAGAATTAAATTAAAAGATACATTAACGTGAGTCATCAACGAAATGTATTTTTCAAATAAATTCTCTTTTGTAAACTTCTGTTACAATCACAATGTGACAGAAATTTGTAATAACAAGGGAGATAATCATATTTAAACTTAAATTCTTGATAATTTACAGTTTTTATAGAAATGATAAAAACAAAAAGGTTCTATCTGGTAATATTAACAAAAGCGAACAAATTTCCTGGATCTATTCCAAAATTTAGCCAATTGTTACTTGAACCATAGCCAAACAAGATATTGTGTAGACAGAAAGAAACAAACAAGAGTGAATATATAAGCCTCTGTCCAACTTGTTGGGTGCCATATAAAATTATTCATTTCAGCAATATCAATTTTGTGGCCATACACTAAGATCAATTTTGTTTTTGTTTTTTTAATGAGATGTGTTTTACAATTTTTTGATTTTTTACAATTGCATTGTTTTATTTTTCTCCCTGAAGTAGGTATGGACAAATTACCATTAAAATTCTTATGTCCATGGAAAACTTCAAGATAATAATTTAAAAAAATACTAGATACAACAGTATTCTATAGATGTTAAAAGTTCTAACAATACTAATAACAGTCCTATATATATATATATTATTGACCACCTCACATAAGCCAACTGGATGTAATTATTTTAAATTTGAGAAAAGTATGTTTATGAAAAATTGTTAGAGAATATTTATTTTACACAGTTAATATATCAGAAAGCTTAATTTGACCAAGTGCATTTGGGAAATACTAATAAGCAGCAAGGATCAAAAAATCAAAAATGTGCCTTTTAGGAGACTGAATGCTTATTTAGGAGTTGCAACAAAAAACAAGAGAAATGAGTTGAAAGAAAAAAATTTTAAATTTAAAAAAAAATCAATAATTGACAATTATGGCTTTAAAAACAAACCTTTTAAATGTTTTATAACATTTACATAATACATACAAATATATTAAAACAAATAGGGAGAAAGAGCAAAAAAAAAAAAAAAAATTACTCACCATGAATTGTTGAATTGAAAAACATAACAAAAAACAAACATGTTATACCTTTCAAATCACCACTTAGTAGTAATATTTTCTCCCTTTTTTCATGTCTATTTTTAAAGCCATAATAAAATGTACCACCTACAGATTATTTAAATAACTGATATGCTTTAACAAAAAAATTCAGATAATTGAAGACTTAATATTAATTGTAAAAGAAAAATCATAAGAAAAAATTAATTCCCCTTAGAAATATTACAACTATATTACAATTACAAATATTATAACTATAGAAAATTTAAATGTTTAGTTATTTTAAAATAATCATTAGAAAGCAAATTATTAGGTTGGTGCAAAAATAACGACGGTTTTTGACATTAAAAATATGTCAAAAACCGTCATTATTTTTGCACCAACCTAATTATCAATTAAGTTAAAAAAAATAAAAGTAAAAAATGACACTTACTGAACAACCTTCGACTTTTTCTAATAGAAAAGCTAAATTTCTGCGGCTGTCTTCCTCAGGATTCTCTTGTTCTTTTTCTTCTTCTGGTTCATCAACAATGGCTGCATAAAAGAAAAAAAATGTTAAACAATACAATCTGAATATAAAATCTTTAAAACAATTTTACACTGGAATTTTAAAATAGCTTTAAAAAACATTAAAAATTGATACATAAATAGTACACAGAGTAAAAAAATAAAAAAGTGTTATTCTGTACTATTATCAGCTTATCTATATTGGAATTTTGGTCATATTTTGTATGTTCTATATAATTTTGATTTTCATTATTTAATGTCTAAGCCCTTTTTTAGACACCTGAAGCAATGCAGTTGGATCGTATATTTCTCAAACCAGATGATTTCAGGAGGTAGGAAACTTGAGTCACCATACAGTGTTGATTTCTATGCTCAGTGTTTATACCTACAAATGTGCTATTCCTGATAGAGCATTCTTTCCTTATAAATATAGCATTATTATAAATATATATAATAGGACACTAACACACCTTGTTATTGAATGGAGCACTAGTAAGTGTCTTGCATCATGGACAACTTGTATATTTACTGTCAACACTAATTGTGATTATTTGAAATAAGCAAAACTCCAATTTCTAGATTGCCTTTCCAGTATGGAATACTCACCCAACATAATTTACTTCTATTTAGTTGTATGCTAAGCTTATTAGATATTAAGAGACACAAGTATAAAAAGAAAACTTTAATAATACAGTGAAACAAGATTCTTACTACTTTGTAATTTATATTAACAAATCTGATTTTAAAATGATTAAAAACAAAATCTGCATTGACATTTTTTGATAAGAGCAGAGTGTAACTTGAACAAGAAGCTGTGATTATAATGGCTTTTCTTACGATTCTTTATACTGATTAATGAAGATAATAGGTAAGCACCATATTGGATTTAGAATTTTCTATCTACTGGCGATTGAGGAGGCAAAAACAAAATAAAAAACAAGCTTATACACAGCCCAATTTTACATAAATATTGAGAAGAACCTCAATATTGTTCAAAATCATAATAAAAAAAAAAAAAGAATAATTTTTTATGCCAGAATTTTGACAAATAATTAAGTTTAAGAATAAAAAATTTCCTTTCAGAGTTCAATTTAACAACTGTTACAGCTTGTAATCAATTTTTAAGATTTGCATATTTTACACTGTTATCAGTCAGTTAAGTGTCATACATGATACACGTTTGGGTCATGTCTCTTTCGATTCAGGACTGACTAAACAGAAAATTTTTCTGTAATAGGTTGACATTTCTTTCTGTGGCTAACTGGTTGCCAGCCAAGGCTATAGGACCAAGTCTGTCCTGATATTTAACCCATAGATGGGGTGAGAAGAGATAGGTTCATACTATTCTCAAGAGTATTTGCATGTAAATGAATGTAAGAAACCCAACTGGAATTCAAACTTAGCTCAAATATCCATTACACCAAATGCACATCCTAATTGATGCTGCTGTACTTCAGCTATAAAACCAATAAATTAAACTAAATAGTCTTATTCTGTTAATGCTTATATTAATATCTGACCACAGAAAAAAACTTTCCTATAATAAAAATATGGTCAATGCATTTACATTATACATACAATAGTCCTATTCTATCAGTAATGTTTGTATTATTTCCTGATCACAATCAATTTCTTCTCGATTTTCAATTTATAGTAAAAGCCATTAGCAAAACGTTTACATTTGACATATAATGACCCTATTCTATCAGTAATGCTTGCATTCATTCCTGACAATCCTTGAAATTCAAAGAATAACAAAAGATTTAGTGACACAAGGTCAGGCTTGATGTGGAGAACCCAAGCACATACATTCAGGCCAAGAATAAAAAATTGCCCAAGCCCATGCAACTGTTAGTTGCACTGGCCTTGGTGGTGACCACTGATCCCTCTCTCTAGTGCAATAAAAGGTTTGGTGGCAATGCTAAGAAAAGTCAAACCTTGCATATAATTAACAGGCTCAACTGCAGTTTGTGTTAAAATATAACCATTGGCATTAATGATAGGTGAATATAAGTAAAATCAGACCAAAATTTGAACTGATGGTTTGCCACCAGCATCAATGATTGGTTATCCCACTACCTACTACTAGAATTTGTTGTCATATATATATGTGTGTGTGTGTGTGTGTGTGTGTGTGTGTGTGTGTGTGTGTGTGTGTATATGTGTGTCTTGAACAATAAGAAAAATGTTAAAAAATTAAAATTTCAGACACACTGGGTTGTATACTAATATTTTTGTTTTATTATTTAAATTAGGTGGCTCAACTAGTTTCAGTCAGCATGGAGATCATCAGGAGAAAAAAATTCCTTCTTGTTAGCAGTAGTGAACTACATGGGAGAATGACTTTCTCTGAGGAAGTTTAACTTGGTCTGTAGTTTTCATTTGTTTTTTTTATTGTTAATTTTTGGTCAGTCCTTGTATTGGTCAAAAGGCCTCTTTCAAGTTCTTTTAAGGAAAGGCTTGGAGATTCGCAAGTCTCAGATTTATCTCTTTAATCATTCTGACAGCTTTATTTGTTGCTGAAAAGGGGGATGTATGTGTTATGTGTATGTTATGGTTTAATTTTTTTTTTGAGGGGTGTGTGTACATATTTGTATGTGGGATACCTCAACACCTCTGCAAGCATTTCTGTCTAGTGTGGTTGAGAAATATGGGTGGGGGGGTTGATCTATGAGATTATATTTTATCTTTGTTGTTTAGTCTGTGATTAGTTTGTCTGGACAAAGTGTTTTGAGGCACAAAATCCATTTGTCTATGTTCTAGTATTTTCTTAAATTTATCTTTTGTCTCTATTTCTATTCTTTCAATAATAGTGAATTTTGTTTCTCTAGGTGGAAATGTTGTTCTATGGCTAATAATCTTTCATAGGGAATTGACAATCTGATTCTGATAATTATTAATTCTGTAGTGAAAGGGCCATTCAGATTTTCCCACACATTTTTTTTTGGCATAGTGTGCATTCTAATAAGTAAATTATGTTATGACTTCTACAGTTAGAGTTGTGGTAGATTTTGAAAGTAGTGTTACTGACCGAGCTGTTTATAAGTGATGGATGTATAGGTGGTGTTATGGTGGTGTGGGGCATTAAGGTTAAAATGAACAAAATTGATTTACTCATAGCAAAGAAGATTAATGGAGAATGATAATGATGGAAAAACATACGGGTAGATTTTAACAAAACAAGTTTAGGAATTTATTTATGAATTTACACACTTGAAGATGTGTTAGTAACTCATTTGAGGAAAATAAATCAGAATTTTTTTTAAAGTCTGCAGTTTTAATGTATTTCCATGAAGAGGAAATGTTCATACAACAGATTAAATGATTTGATGCAAAATAATATTCCAAAATGTTTAAAACAAAGGTAAGAGAGTTTGTTCATAGAAGGGTTATATGGTTACATATATTTAAAGTAGACAAAGAGAGATAGTTTGAAATACTTAGCTTTCTTGGTTTTGTTGGAATAAAGTTCTTTAAAGTGACAAGTATTTGATTAAGGCCAATAATATAACTGGCAAGAAATTTGACACTGGCAAAAATTTGAAGCTGGATGCATGAACAGAAAAACTTTTTACATAACTTCAGACACTTCTTTTATTAATTTAACTTTTCTCCTCATTTTATATGAAAAAGGCTTTTGCATAGGTTCACTATTTTTTTCTTGGCTCAATAACTAATTTCTGTGAAGACAAGGTTTTCATTGATCAAAAGAAAATTTCACATAGGTTCACAAATTTTTCTTTTTATCAGGTTGCTGGCCAATCCCTGAAGGCCAGATTTTCATTGGTCCAAAGAAAATTTCACATAGGCTCATGAATTTCTCTCTTGAATTTGAAGGTCATGTGTAAAGGGAGTTATTATTTTGTGCATACTAGAAGTTTGTTACATTAATTTTCACATAAATACCTTTGGGAATGGTATGAATCCATCTCATTTTACCGGCTATGGGTTAAATAGTATGGCAGACAGTTTTCTCACCTTGATTGGCAACTGGTCTAGGAGAAAGACAATTCTAAATTAAAATGCAATGAAGGTTGTTTGAAGACTTTGTTGCAGTGTACTGTTTCTGTTATCAGTCCATTTGAAAAGTAACTGGTTCTACACAACATTCATCACTATAATCAATTCATGGATATGAGTAGTACAGGCTTAGTGTAGGATAGCCATAAATTACGACTCTTGTTCATCTTTGGTATTTGTAGAAATAATGTTGAACACCACCATATACATTCATGATATTATTTAACCCATTCTACTACCATTCCTATACAGAAAATTGACGTGTTGTTCCAATAGAATTATACTGACAACCCTATTCAATAATTCACTGCAAAGTTTCTCAACAACTTCCCTGGCTAGCACAATTGCAAGATCTGTTCCTTAATCTGTATGGGATATGTCTGGAATATGTTTAACCTATTCAATTAGCACATGTGCAATTCTTGCTGAATTGTGTACAAGAGAAATGCATAACTGCATTCCTCCTCTGCATGAGTGTATGCATGCGAGAGTATAAAAACCTTTGCTGATGTTCAAGGAAGATGAACACTGTATTAATGCACCCTGATTTTGGAACCTGTGTATATTTTAATCTGTATACATAATTATGATAATCAAGAAATGAGTAAACTGAAATATTTAGAGCAGAGGTTGGCAACCTCAGGGCCTCTGGGCCATATCCAGCCTGCAAAGGATTTTTGTCTGGCCCGCCAGCTTAATAGCTGGACATAATTATCTAATTTGTGGAGTAAGTGGCAGAAAAAATATCAGCTGGAGTTAATTTACTTACAATAAGACAATTTTTTTTAAATCAAAATTTAATTCCAAATCTACTGTTGACTTCTACAAGAAATGTTTTGCCAAGCAGAAAATATAAAAGCCTATTGAATAATCCAAAAATGATGGGATCATTATTTGGAAGTACATATGCTTGTGAAAAATTTTTTTTCAGAAATGAAATATACTTAAAGTCATTTAAAAACAAGGTTGGGTGATGACCACCTGAATCAAATATTTCACCTGATGTGGAGAAGTTATTGAACAATAAACAGAAACAAGTGCCTCATTAAATAATTTGCCATTTTTAACTATTTCATTTGTAGCATGTAATTTACATTTTGTGTTGATTGTGTTAGTTATCCTGTTATTACTGCAGTAAAATAAGGAACATTGTTTAAATAATATAGCCTTAATTTTGTTGTTTTTTCCTTAAATCTCCAGACTAAGGAAGCTTTCTGGACAGTGTGGTTTGAGGTTGAGACAATTTATTATAATACATTTGATGTCATGACCCTCTTCTGAGATGCTGCAAAGCTGTTTGGACCACTCTCCAAAAGGTTGCTGACCTCTGAATTAGAGTGTTGCAATTTTATTTTGTGTGTGTGTGTGCGTGTGTGTATTGCACTTAGCACTTTTCAAAGCATGATCTAAGCCAGAAGTACCAAGTCATAAACAGAAAATTCTGTCATTCTTTTCTGAATACCATTTCAGGACATAGGTAATCACCTGTCCAGATTTTTCTTTATTTGCAAAATATCATATTTGCGAAATAGCATTTTTGGAAAAGATAGTTGAGTATTTTCCCATTGCCTTGCCTAGGGCTTTGGAATTGAGACTTTACATTCTCATACTGATTTCCATCTAAGGCTAGGAGGCCTAATTTACCCTGTTATGTAACTTGTATTAGGTTGGTGCAAAATTAATGTCGTTTTCTCACATATGTTACTATGTGAGAAAACGACATTATTTTTGCACCAAACTAATAGATGTCAATAGGAAAAATATGTTTATACTTTTTCCAATTGTGTTTGTGCAAATGTAGATAGATTCATCTATCCTAAATTTGAACTCTGCTTATTGGTCCTATTTTTTTCACATTTTTGTTCATAGATATTACACATAGGTACTATGTTCATATATAATAGAGAATATTATATTTTGCTAAAAAGCATTGCACACCTTATAAAGAGACTTTTTATAAATTTGTAAATTAGTATTAGTAAAGATACATGGAATTTCATACATCTAAAAATCATATCACATACAAAATGAACAGATAAATTTTAACATAAAAAGAACATAAGCATAAAAATAAAATATTTCACTATAACTTATTTCCATGTATATACATTTAAACCTTGTTCAGACAATTTAAATAATAGGAATAAACACTGAAATAAAATTAGATATCTTGTTTAGTTATTTTTAGCTGTTAAACATGCTTAATGTTTTTAGTATTTAAAAAAAAATATCACATTTTTGTTTTGTTATTGTTTCTCTTATTAAATGTTCACCCCCAGCAGTAACTAGTAATTTATACTATAGAGGCAAGTTAATGTTCCAGTATACATGTTAATATTTCAGTCACTGTTTTCAGTCACACTGATGGTCTTGATTATTGATTTCTAGTGCCCACAAAACCTAGGCTCTTTGAAGTCATTCCATGTGATTCAATAATGATGAAGACAACTATCAACTTCATGTTTTTTCAGTTCTTATGAAAGGTACAGGTATTTCTCCAACTTTTCACTTTTTCAATGTTACTTTGTGATCTGATGAAACATTGAAATCCACTAATGAGATTTTCTTTTCTTTTTACTTACAATATCAAAATCTTGCTAGAAAAATTATGGAAAACAAAAGTGATAACTGCACTAGTCATTGTTGGTATGCTTGAAACAATCTCTCAGAGCTTTACAAAGTTAGTAGATTTTGAAAACCGAGACCAGCATTATTAAAATCAACTAGCATACTGAGTAGAATGCTGGAGTAGAGAGGAGATTTGCTGGCACTTAATCTCAAGTGAAAGCCTACTGCGGTGAAAACTCAATGAATACAAAATAGTAATGATAGTGCTGGGGTAATGAAACTTGCTATCATTTGATATTCAATGAAAGCCAACACAAGTTGCAAATGGTGGGAAATTATCACATATTTAAGCAATAGGATGCTTAAATATAGCATTAGTGTGTGTGTATATATATATATATATATATATATATATATATATATATATATATATATATATATCTCATGTATCAGTAGATATTCTCCAAACCAAAATGATATGTAGCAATGGCCGTACTTGGACAAGAGTTGGCAACCACCATATATATATTATGAAATGGATTAAGCCCCACAATTATTTAATGTATTTTCTGTTTACATGTTATTTTAATAAATAAAATTTATTTTAGTAAATGGTCTGCTTTTTAAATAAACAGTATTAATTATATTTACTGTCCAGAATGTTCAATAAAATTTGTTCAAAATTGGTGCTTCTCAGACAGGAATTAAAACTGTAACCCCAAAGGGAACCATCATTTGATCTAATGTGCTGTTAACAATTTAGCCACAAAGAAGTGCTGGGTAACCAAAGTCCAAATTACTGTTTATAAACAACAAATCTTCAATGATCTTTCGCAAACAATCATATTTGCTCATGAAACATACCTTAACAAACATTCACAACATATGAAATGGATTAAGTCTGACAATTATTTAACATTTTCTGTTTATACATTATTTTAATACATATAATTTATTTAAGTAAATGGTCTTTTTTTTTTTTTTTTTAAATAGAGGGTATTAATTTGGGGTTACAGCTTCAATTCCAGTTGGAGAAGCACATATTTTCTATGAAATTTCTTAAACATTCAGGCTGGTAAATGTAATTAATACTGTTATATATGTATAGAGATGGGTAAATTAAATAACTAGATATTAGTAACCGCATTGGCATGTGTACACAGGCAAACAAATAAATATTTATTAAATTTACTTTAAGGTGTAAACATAACAGTGCTCAATGTTACCAACTCATCAGGCATGGAATATTACTTACAATTTAAAAAAAAACAAACAAACAAATAATAAATTGGGTTTCATGGGAGGAATGCTAAATTACACACAGATTCACAACTCAAATTTAAAATAAGTTAAATATAATACTGGGGTGTAAATACAGAAAATAGGGAATAGATAGGGGGGGCATTATATATATATATATATTTTCAGTTGTATGGATATTAGTTTGTAGCCCTGAGTTTCACACTTTTGTGATCATCAGACAAATTGGTTTATCTTTTAAAAAATAAATCTACTTATGCTTATTTTTGTTTGATTTTTTTGTGTGTGGAGGAGGGGCGATTTTCTTCTGTGTTTGTTTGGGATGACACTCTCACATGCCTAGACACACATATATACAGGTGTATGCATTTTAGTTCATACAAAAACACCCATATAAATAACCTGAAGTTAAGCGCAGATACACATCCATGCGTTCGAGCATACATATATATGCAATTATCATTCTATTTCTGTGTGAAGACCTTAGCATTACATATGTAGCAATGTCCTCTTAACAAGGAATGGTGGGGTGGTCTTGACGCTTTTCACATCATCTGTCTGCACTGTCAGATAAGCTCACATTTCCTCACACATACATAGCCAATGTTGTGCTGGACCCAGTCTAAGTCGGGTTCTGTCTGTGGACATGATGTTGATGATGTTTATATTTTTAGCAACACTATCTACTGGTGTATTATTGACGATTGTGACTATGTTAATGGTAATAATAACTGTGATATTATTATTGATATATTAATAATAATTATGGGTGTGTAAAAATGGCAATAATAACAATGGTAATTATGATAATAGTTGTAGTAATAATAATAATAATAATGAGAATGGTAATTATGATAATAGTTGTAGTAATAATAATAATAATAATGAGAATGGTAATTATGATAATAATGAGAATGGTAATTATGATAATAATGAGAATGGTAATTATGATAATAGTTGTGGTAATGATAATAATATTAAAAACAATGACAATGATAAAAAAAGCAGTATTAGTGGTGATAGAGATGGTTATAAAAGGGTTGTTCTTAAAGTGGTAACAGCAGTACTGATAGTGAAAATAATAGTGGTATTTATTAGTTATTTTCAGTAGGTACATAAAGTGGTAACAACAACACTAACAGTGAAAGTAGCAGTCATAACAAAATAATAATTTTGAAGTGTTAATGATGTTTTCTCTTGTGATGGCTGTGTTAATTGTCATGGCGGTGGTTGTGTGTGTAGTAGTAATGTTGGTAAAAGTGCTGGTAGTGTTATTGATTCCTGTTGGTGGTTATGTTTTGATGGTTTTGGTATCCTGCCATTTTTTATGTTCATTCCTGGTTGTGTTCAGTTTTGTTGTAGGTATTATCCATTTGGTATGAACTGTGATAGTAGATATTTATTTCCGTGCCTGCATTTTGAAATTATTTCTGATCTTTGGTTTAGTAATTATTTTTGTTGAGTGTGTGAGATTATAGCCACTTTTTTGTGCAGGCAAAGTAGAAATCTCTTTGATATGTTATTGTAGGCAGGTGTGTTTTTCATGATTTCCCAGCTTATTTTTCATGTGATGTCATTGTCCTTTAGTTGCTATATGTATGTGGATAGTGTTGTTGAAGCATTTTCTGTTGGAGAATGAGAGATTGTGGGTGTATTTTCTTTCCTTGAATGTCACTTCTTTGGCACCAATGTAGTGCATTGTAGTGTTGTTTGTGTTTACCTTAGCTTTGTTTGTTTGTAGGCAGTTTCTGTGTAGTGGGCATGTGGTTTTGTCTCTGCAGTTGCATTGTGGGACTCTGATTGAGCTATTGTAGATTATTTTTTGTTGTGGTTTTTTATTATTTACGTTATGTTCTTAGTGTAGCTGTAGTTAACTTTTATGTTGTTTTTGTTAAATATTTTTGCTAAGGGATTTGTTACAGGGAAGTGTTTTTCTATTAGATTTAGGAATGTTTTGCTGATGTTCTGACAGTTGTATGGCGGGTTAAACCAAATTATATTTCTCTTCTGTTTTGGTTGTGGTGGAGTATTCTAGTTGTTACATATATTCACTTTTCTTTAGTGCATTGTTATATGACATTATTTGTGTTAAAATGTCTATGAATGATGATTTGTCTGATAGCCTGTGGCTGATGGATTTGGGTATATGCTTGAAGGTGGGATGTGAGTTGGAATGTCATTACCCTTTTTGTATGTTTCAAAATTTTCTTTGTTCAGGTAGACAGTGAGGTCTAGGAAGTTTACTATTCTTTGTCTGCATTTATTTCTATTTTGAATCCACTCATTTTTAGAACATTTAAAATCTTTTTCCTAAATCTATCTATTTTAGGGCCATTAGGATCTCTTATTAAGCCATCATCTCTATATAGGCCCATGTCTTTTTACTCTATTCTGACTAGGTATGAAAGCATAAGGATACCTACCACTTCCTTAAGTTCCATCATAGCTTCCCATTGTTACATCAAACAGGCTGTTATTTTGATTTTTTTCTCCAGGGTTCATTCTTGTGGAACAATGGGGATTTCCAGCAATGTTTAATTATTTTTGTTTCATCATCCATGATTTGTACATGCTGTTGTGCTAGTTGTATAGCTTAGTTCAATATATTTTCTGTGATGGAGAGGTAGAAGTTCATTACATCAAACTGGATGAAGGTAGCTTTGTTTTGTATTCTAGCAAACCAGTCAGTGAGAACTTTGGTATTTTTCCATTGGTTAAGTTCTAGCTTTTTCCTTAATTTAGTGTTGATATTTTCTAATATGTTTTAATGATTTTGCCTATTTCGTTTTTTGCAGGGTTGATTAGGCGGAATGTGGCTTTTGCATTGAAGTTAGGTTTGTGGTCCTTTGCTGTTATGAATGCATGTTGTTCATCTATGTGGTTTATCTTTTTATCTATTTTCAGTTTAGCGGCTATATCTTTGGCTTCCAGATTTATGTTATGTCTTTTGCGCTCTTAGTTGTCTTTTTGTATAGTTATGTAATGCTGTTAGTTATAAGGTTTTTGTGAACCATGTGTTCTGTTGCATATATATTTGTTGTTTTGTCAGCAAATATGAATACTTTTTTGGAGTTCCTTATTTTTTTTTTGTGCCCTTTATAATTTTTTTTTCTGGAAATTATCCAAGTGACTTTTAAACTTTATGTTTCTGACCATATCTGTCATATCAATTTAAAATTTTAGCATTTCTTTACATTTAGGCGGGCATTTCTTTGTATTCATGCTGAATGTTTCATTTTTGTCAGTGTTCTCATTTGTTGAGGTAGTAGTGTGCCTTCTATCTCATTCTTCTTATAAAAATTTCGATTTTTTCAGTCAGCAGTTTATATGAAGACTGGGTGGGTATAGGGATGTTTTTGAGTAAGTTGATCTTACCTATTTTGTGTAAGAACAATGGGAGTGTTCAACCTACAAGAGAGCTATATATATATATATATATATATTAAAGACATTTTTTATGTTTAACGTTCTTTTTATAGATACAAGTATTTAAGTAAATGCTCTGTTTATAATAAACAGTATTAAATAACATTTACCGGCCTGAATGTCCAAGAAATTTTCATAGAAAATATTCGACCTTCGACAGGATTCGAACCTGCATCCTATATGGAACCGCCATTTAGCCCGGCGTGTCTGACCGCAAAGGATCGTTCAGTTGGCAAGGTCAAATTTACTGCTTATAAACTTCAATCTTCCATGAATCTCGTACATTCATAACTCGTATATTCATAATATATATGTGAATGTGTGTGTGTGCGTGTGTGTGTGTGTATGTAATTTGTTTATGTATGTATGTTTATTTTAGGATGTTACACCAAAAAATGTATAAAAATTGCTACACAGTTGCAGCCAATGAGCATAAACGCATCTCATCAGGCGATTGTAAATTATTGGCAAGTGAACTATTTAGATTTAAAAGCAAAATACCACCTCTTTTTTACAAAAAAGAAAAAACAGGTTATAAGTTTTGTGGTCTTTACTCTGATCAACCAATTAAATATGACCTATGTTAAATTTAAACTAAGCAATGAAACAAAAATTAAAAATTATTTTTTATAAATAGGTCATGACCCGTAGATTGGCAGCTAACAGCAGCCAGACATAAACTAAAACAGATACAAATGGTTACATAAATTATATAAACCAGACAATGCAGTGAGTGGAGAGGTAAATTAGCAAAATGCTAAAAACAGTTTTATACTTTGTGAATTTCCTACATCATTTTTTTATAGATGATAAATAAATAGCTTCTTTAAGAAACTAGTAAATAATTTAAACATATAGAATTATTTGGTAAATTAATATGCTAAAATAAGTTAAATAAAAATTCTTCAAATAACACTAATCAATGTAAAGTGTCAAAAAAAAAAAAAAACAAAAAACAAATACTAATATATTCATACAAGATATTACTAATACTACCAGGAGATTAATACAAAATTATATTAAATCCAAATTAATAGAAAGATAAGCCATACATGGTGCAATACAGTACAACTAAAATACAAGAATAAAGCATAATCAAATTCCAAAGTTTAACTAACTTGTAAGGTAAAAAGTAAACTATGTTTACAATTTACTGTTAATTCACTTCTTTGTTTTAATAAGGAATTTTTATTAAATCTGATAATTTCCAATTTTTCATGTAAGCACAGAAAACATATAAAGATCTAAATGTCCTTACTGTTTTTGGAATTTTCTATTTCACCTTAGGAGATTTATAATTTTAAACTCTAAAAATATTTAGAAAGTGATGTATTATTTCTGTAAGTATTATTAGTGAAGGACAAAATATGTTATGTTTTAAAAGGATTCTTAGTACTACCAATATGGTATTTTTTCAGATTCTCTATTGTAGAGATAGTACTTGGGTAAATAAGAGATTTAGTTAAACATTTGTTTAGCAATGGGCATTGGTCTGAATTCCTACAATTAGATTGACTAGTATCATTAGTAATATTTATCTTGGAACATGTATTATGATCCAGATTATTAAATTTGTTTAAAATTTTATTATTGTGTAATTTTATAATCTTCTCAAGATTATTGGTGCAACTATAACTTAGTTTTAATGTGTTTGTGTTAAATATTTTATTAAGAAGGTTATCAATTCAACGAAGGAACTTCTGGCCTAAATTATTACTGACCAGTTAGTTAAATAGGAGGGGGGAATGTACCAAATGATCTTTCTATTTCTATTTTTCTTTGGACCACTACCATCATATTTTCTATACTTGATTTAAGAGTACTTGTAACCACTATTCTTTAAAACAGTATTATAAACGCCACTATATTTATCAAACACATCTTTGTCAGATGAGTGGTTGCTAATCCAACATTTTACAGATGAAGGTATATGATTGATTAAAGATGGAGGGTGGTTAGAATTGGAGTAAATATAAATTGGGTTGGCATTATCTTTCATATAAGGTTGGAATACAGCATTAATGAGATCCAACATAACATCTAGAAAATCTACTTGTTTAACATTAGTTATCTTAACTAAGTTTAGACTAATTTAAAATTTTTTAATTCTCTATGAATCATTTTTCTTCATTTATCTACATAATTTTAGTAGAATTTTTTACTACTTTAAGACCATCTTTATATAAGTGTATATTGTTCACATTAACATCATCATGGGCAGAAAGGTTATACAGAATAAATAAACCCACCAAGTCAGAAGACTGCAGAATCTAATGATCCCAATTAAATATCAAAGTAATCATCAGAGTTCATGACCCACTGTTCATTATTGTGGATGAGTAATGATCTTCTCACAGTTCATTATTATATTTATTTCATCACTGGAGATGATATATATATATATATATATATATATATATATTATATAAGTGGTTAATATATATATATATACACACACGCACTTTTGCTTCATTAATAGGCTAGTATTTTTGGATGGTCAAGAAGAAAATTCAGTTATACATATATATATATTTTTCTTTATGGATGCATAAAAGAATTGTCATGTCACAAATCCCATAACTCATTACAGCCCTAGTGCAACTATATATATATATATATATATATATATATATATATATATATATACTGCAGCCATTGTAGCAGTGAGCATGTCTATGGCAAGATAGCATGGTTTTTGAATTCAGAATTTTTCTTCTCCTAGATTGGTTGATACCTGAAGGCAAGTCATCCCTATTATTTAACTCACCAGCGATGTGGAGAAAAGATAGATTCATACCCTTTCAAAGGGTATTTGTATGAAAATGAATTATAACAAATTCAGCTTGCCAATTTCTTTCCAAATTGCTAACCATTACATTACACATACATAAAAAAATAGCAGCATATAAATTTGTAATATCTATTTTTTCTTTTTAAATATACACATCAACAAGAAAGAAAGAGTAAATTGATTAATTTGCATTTTGGGGGTGGTTATTTCTACTTTTAATCAACTCAATATATTAAAATGAAGGATATAAAACACAGAGCAGAAATAAAGCACTTACAAAGAAAAGTTAATGCTTCCATGTATATGGGTGTTGCATATATGTGCATGCACACACACACACTTTTTATCATTGTATATTCATGCACTTAACATAAAACATTATGTGATCTGAACCCTACAGGATACAGACCATAACTTTCCAAAGATTCCTTTTCTTTATTTTCTGTGAATTGCTATGCATTCTTGGAGAAGATAGTGGAGTGGTTTCCTGTTGCTTTTTGCATGGTTTTGAATTCAGAGTTTTCCTGACTGGTTACCATTCAAGACTAGAGGCTCTAGTCTACCCTACTATTTAACCTATATCTAGTGGAAGAAGAGACAAATTCATCATTTTCTAAGGGTGTTTGTGCAAAAATTTTAAGTAGGTGGTTAAGAACCCAAGTTTATTATGGAATTTAAACATATCTCACTAATTCTACTTCCTATGCTAATGTCCATTACATTACCCACATATACCTATACATAATATAGTACAAAGTAGAAAAAAGGATAATAATTGAGAAAAAAAAGATACTAATTCTTTTTTTAATGCTATCTCCCTCTAAGACGGACAATCATGGTTCTCCACTTTCCTTTCCTTTATGATCTGTGAATTGCCATGGTTTCTTGGATAAATTAGTAAAGTGGTTTCCTGTCATTATAAAAGACTGATCTCTAAATGTTTTTTTCTTTAAATCATACCCTAGATATGAAATTATTTTCGATTTAATTATTAATATTCTTCACCTTCATGATGGAGATAAAGATATTTAATTATGATTAATTCCTTTTATTTAAAAATGGAATTAGTCATAATTAAATATCTTCAAGATATTTCTAAAAAAGATATAACAAGACATCACAAGACTTTAGAGATTTTAGATTTTAAGAAATTATTAGATTTGAAAAAATTTAAAAACAAGTTAATCATTAGTTATCATAGAATATCTTTTAGTTATCAATGATTTGTGTATTTGAATTACAAAATTTTCATTTATACCAAATATTACAAGTTATAAATCCATTATAAATGTAGGTTGTGTGAAAAAATGCAACAACTTTTCTGACAACAATACCTTCATCAGAAGATGACTCTGGAGTCCTTGTCTTAAAGGACTGGGGAGAATTAACATTATTACTACCAACTTAGAGCATCCCAGCAGTACTTTAAAATAATACCAGACTTTTAGAAATTTTAGGTGAAATACATCCTTGTATTTTTTCCTATCAAAGTTCCTATTATTTGTATAACCTCTTTACATTACAAGTCTAGAAATATGTATACATCTTGTTGATGCTTATATGAAATAGTTTCTATTTTTAATCTTAATGAAAAATGAAGTGCACTTGTATGGCAAATATCAATTTTTTTTCCATATGAAACTATTGATAATTGTAGGTATTTTGCAATAAGCTTCATAATCACTATAGCTCTTAGCCTTTTGGCTGGAGCCAGCTGGGGCCAGCTGAGCAAGCAGTACCTCTCAAATGCACTAAAAGTAGAAGGTTGTCAGTAACCTTGATACCTTTATACTGCATTCTATCACTTTGGGAGAATAGATAAATATGCAGCTTAGTAAAAACTTGGCTATTTAAAATTGTAATCTTTATTACATATATTATATATATTTTAATATCTTAAAAGCTTGCATAGATATCCATTTATAAAATTATCATTTTCTTTGTTTAGATATTTAAAATTTTTATTATGTGATATTAAGTAATGAGAGTTTATAGATTTTACAAACATACAGTAACAATCCTAACAAAAATATATACAAGTTCTATATAATTTGGCATGAATAAGATAGTAATAAAATTAATTAATTTTGTAAACAATATTTAAAAAAGAAAGTTTGAATCATATACTGAAATTATATGCACATTTCCTTCAAGATGCCAAATTTCAACCAAACATCATTTTTGCACAAGCTTTGGAAAGGTATTGTTGTTACCTTTCAGAAATTAAATGAAAATAACATGTCCAAGCTGCATTTTGGTTATAATCTCTTAAACTAAATATCTATTTAAAATTGAAGACACACAATGAATCATAAGCAAAAGAAAGTTATCTGATAAAAAAAATTTAACTAATGTAATGAAGTTATATATATAGGTAATGGACATCACTCTTTCATGAAAAAACATGGAATTTTAAATCATAATTTTTCCTTTTCTTATTTGTAGTTCACTTGTTTTTGATAAAACATTTTTGTATTAAGGAGTTCATAAGATTTTCCAATGAGCTTTCCAACTTTTTAGACTCAGTGTTTTTAATTTTGTTTTTTTAAAGGTTAAACAACAATATGAAATGTCCTAACAGTATTGTTTTGTAAAAAAATAATATATAACTGAGATTATTTGCCAATATTTTCTTTGGATATATCCAAAAAAAAAGATCAAATTGATTAAGAGCCACAATAAAGAAGCCATTGATATTGATGGCATTTTTTTGCTCCTGTGTTTGTTTATATATTTTTAGGAACTGAAATATTTTTATTGGGTACTCATTTTGTTACTTGACAACATTAATGTTTAAATAATAGTTAAAATGAACTTTTAGTATCCCTTTTGTAAATATTTTATGTGTCTTTCATAAGGACATCAATTTTATTGTAGTTTTCATATTTTAATCTTTTTTTCTCCAACTTCACTTTGTATTATTTAGTAAATGGTAAACTGTTTAAACAGTACTTACAAATGTTGAATTATTTTTCACTATGTGGATACTGAAAAAATATGATGGTTTAAAAATGTGTGATAAGAATATGAAAATGGATAAATACTTTCCTTAAAAAAATTTGTCTTTATATTTTAAAAGAGTAGATTTGTTCCACTTAGCACTTTAACTGAAGTGGTTTTGTCTGAATATATAAATTTGGTTAACAGCAGTAGACAAAGAACATTTAATTTTTTTTAACATTTTTCTTATTTATGTACAAGAGAACATGTCTAGATACAATGCATGTTTGGGTCGTACTTCTGAGCATTATCAAAATCAAAGAAAAAGCTATAGATGGTATGCAAATTTTTTATTTAATCTATAAATATTTTTAAATTCTGCATTATACTAAATAATACATAATTTTTCTCTTGATCATGGATGGAAGTATGGTTGAAAGTATTAAGACAAGATTTGCATTCAATAGGTCTAAACATGTAATCTTTTACATTAGAAAAATTAATGATAATCTTCTATAATCTCTTGTTAATGATTATTAATGATACCCATGTTTGTCTTTTAATGTATATTGCCACAGCTTGGACATTAACTAAAACCCTTGAGTCTAAGTTTGCTGGAACCTACACTCACATGTTGAAATCTATACTTAACATCTCTTGGAGACAACAACTAAATTACAGCTCTATAAGCCCATCCCTGATATTTCTATATTCTTACCTGAACTTGGAATACACTTTGTATGACACTGCTGATAAGCAAAATAGAATTTGCAAGTGATCTACTGCTCTGGACACCAAACCATAGTGCAAGATGGGTTAGTCACCCAGCCAGCACCTACAGTGACCAACTATGTTATGACTCAAAATACCACACTAATGACTTTCCAACCTTGATGCAGAACCATGATAGTTGGCGTGATAGAATGTCCAAGCTACCCCAACCAAATACTAATAAGGATTATTAATAAAACATTAATGAAAGACTGTTACCTAAAACATACACATGAATACAAGCAAACACAGTTCAGAAAAGATAACTTATTTCCATGATGACAATAAGTCACCTAAAAGAACACCAATCAAAACAAACTGAATAAGAAATTTTTATTATTATTAAAGTGATGATGATAATATTGATGGAATATTTCTGTATCATGAAGTTATTTTTACAATTTGAGAGTAGAAAAATTTCTTTTCCACACTTGAACAGTTGTTGAAATTATAAAAAAAAGACTAGCATTCCCTGTCTCACAGTTGAATATTTCTTTGGTACTAATGGTCAATGTTGAAACTTAGTTTAAAAGACATAATTTAGAATACTAGTTTTCAAGAAAGATAAGCTTTGTCTGAAAGAGTAAACAATATAATCTTCCAACTTACATTTCCCCATTTGACCTTGTGCCATACTGATTAAATATCATTTAAGAATAATTATTATCAACTAAATCTATACTATTATTCTGCATGTTGGTATATATATGTGTGTGTGTTTGTGCATTATGCTTTTCTACTTTACATCTGAGTGTTGTAGTTGCCTAAACCTAAGTTAGAATTAGTTACAATACACTTTCTTAGAAACCTATATATTATTAAGGTGGGAGGAGGAGGAGAAAATTAAGGTTGATGGAGGAACAGTAGAAGGTAAAAAAAGAAAATCAGTTGAAATAAAATTTATGTGTGTGTGTTTGTGTATACATACACATGTTAGATAGGGAAAAGGTGGAGATAAAAAAAGAGAAGTGGACTTGTTGGTGGGATATCAAGAGACAACAAGTGAAAGATTGAACAGTGGATATAAAAATTGTAATACATTAAAATTCTTTATAGAGAGATAGAAAAAATAAAAATAAAAGAGGGAATGCAGTAGAAATTACTTGCTTCTACCTAATTCCTTTCATGTATACAAAATTAAACCATGATTGTATAGCATTTAGATAAAAACATTATGGACCAACAGTAAAAAATGAAAGAGATAAGGAATGGAATGAAAAGATACATATAAAGAGTAAGAGAAAAAGGTATAAAAGATAATGGATAATTTTAGATGTCAACTCATGTGATATATTTACAAGTTCAGCTAGTAATGAAATAAAAATGTGATACATATCTAAAGTTAATTATCTCCAATCTTAAAGTTTCTAAGGTAAAATGACCCGTTTTTCTTTTTCCTTTTTACTACAGTTACAAATTTAGTCAAATATAATTAACAATTTCTATTTATTTGTTTACTCCTCCTTTCAGTATTACCTTTGTAGTAGTAAAAATTATTGTGGCTAAGTAGGAAAAAGTTACTACTTAAAATTACTCTCAACTTCCCATTAAAAGTAACCTCCCTCTACCAGATGTAGTACTTAAGTTTATAAATGTTTATGACTCACTACTTCAGTGAATAAAGGAAATTTTATATTCACTTGTTAAATTCATTATGAAATATTTCTCTTTTCATTCTAATATCTATGTAAAGTTTGATTGAGTAAAAGTCATATTGATGTTTATTAATAGCAGTAATTTCATTGCAAACAATAAGTTTGTTATGTATCTATGATGTAGATATATCTATCAATGCTAATCTGGTATGTGATAAGAGAATGATTATAGAATACCCAGTAAAGAATAAACATACAAATAGCTATCAGTAATTGGAACTATAAAATATCTACATTTTTTGTCTGTATTTCTGAGATGAAAAGTTTATATTATTTACATGTGGACTATTATCATCTTTGTTATTATCACAATGTTTCAGCTGTTATATCCTCCTGCCTTCATCAGGTGTATATCAAACTGGATAATCTACAGGGAATTTTATAATAGTGCCCATATCTAGGGATACCTCATCTTGATCAAACAATGTAATAGACTAATGGATTAAAGCATTGGTTTGTGAATTTGGTGACACATAATTGTAAATTCAATACCTGGTCTGTGCGGTGTGTACTCCCTGGAAAAAGGGCTAGCAAGTGTGTAGTGCTTAGATAAAAATTACACAAGATATTCCTAGACACAGTGGAACAAAAACAATCTACCACTGTAAATTAAATAAAGAGTTCAGTTTGAAATTGCCTGTAGATTACCTAGGTCAATATACAGCTGATGAAAGCAGGAGGCAACTGTAGATGGGGAAAACAGCTTACCTCCTGGAACAAAATATGTTTGTACATGTCTCAGATGCAAAATACATAGAAGAAAATATAGCTGATCCAAAAACTGCAATTTAAGAACAACTTGATCTTGAAGATTTTACAAGACTAATTTGTGGCTTATGCAAATTTCTGAGCCTCAGACACTCGATAAAATGAGCATGAGTGAGTGAACATTAGAAGGGCTGCAGACACTGACAAGTCAAGTGGTTGTGCTTTGTGTATGGAATTTTAAAGTAGTCTCAGATAGAAAAGAGAGTACAACTGACACTCCAAACAGCCATACTTTTTTTTTTTTTTTTTACTGGAAGGAAAATTTGATATGAAACTCATCCCTGAGTTTGATGTCTCAGCATCCAGACCATCCATGGTCGAATGGATCAAAAAGGTGGAACATGTATGCAAAATGTGTGATGTAAAACATCTTGAACACATAATCCCCTTAAGGCTGTCAAGCGGAGCATTTGTTGTCTACCAGCAGGCTGGGAAAAGAGGAAAAGTGGATATTAACCAAATAAAATCTGCATTTTATATGGCTTTTGTGGTATTATTCAGCACAGAATGAGTGACTGCAAACTGGAATGTACATTCGTAAAGGGGATTGCCAGAACAGGTGAAGCAGCTTCTTTGCACTACAACCTGGATGAATGTACTAGCAACTGTTGGCTTGAGTACAGGCATCTGTGAAGGATGAGGTGATGGAGGATGGTCCAGTAGGTGCTGCAGCACGAATGATACAGCATGGGACAAAGAAGCTTCCTGTTGGGCGTTCACACAATACCATAACATATCATCATTGCAATGGTGCTAATCATTTTGCAAAGGACTGCATGGGACCACATGTTGAAAGGTGGAAATACTGAATATGCTGCTACAGGTGCAATGAGATAGGACATATCTCTCAAAATTGTCTGGGAAACAGGCCAAAGGAAGAGACTTCAGCACCAGTCTGCTCCCTGAACCTCATCTGAATGTGGCACTACCTGTCATTACTGTACACATCAATTGAATCAAGGGTGTAGCCTTGATGGACACTGGTTGCTCACAGTCGCTTGTTAGCAGAATTCTTTGTCACTCCTGGAAGAGGAAGGAAGTGACAAAGAGACCCTTGGATGTTGTGGGGTCAGACTTGTTCAATTTGGTGTGCACAACAGATGCCCTAGTGATGTTCTGCAAGAAAACAAGCAGAAGGTTCACCCTGTTATGGATTATCAAGAACTCAATATGTTGACGCATACACAGTTAATGCAGATGTTTGTATGCAAAAATTGAAGGAATGGCAACAGGAAGGGTCAGACATTGCCGTCCTTGATCTATGCTAGGCCTATCTGCAAATTAATGTGAACAAATCTTTGTGGTCCTTTCAAAGAGCAGAAATCAAAGGGCCAAAGTTTTGCCTTAGCTGTTTGGGATTTAGACTCAATGTAGCACCACTGATCATACAGTAAAACGTCAATGCCATGGTTGCCCAAGAGGAAACTATCCAAAGGGTTGTGTCTTCGCACATAGACAACATATTTATCAATGAGAGCGTGTACCTTGTGGTCCGTGTAAGAGCACACCTTGAATGATTCAGACAGACTAGCAAGAATGCAGAGCAGCTAAAGGATATCACCTGTGTGCTGGGACTGACTGGGAAGAGCAGGGTAAACTGCAATGGAGATGTGAGAGTGAGCTCCCACTGATGCCTAACTTACTCACCCATCAGAGGAGCTTTTCCCTATGTAGGAAATTAACTGGACATCTGCCACTGTGCAGCAGGCTCCAGGTCACAACCACATTTGTAAAATGACAAGCAAAATTTGTAACGTCTGGCTGGGATGATGAAACATGGGATCCACTTTTGGTTCAAATGCTGACAGACATCATCACCAGAATAGCATAGAAGGATTCAGCACATGGTGATAGGTGAGTGAATGCATGTTGGCTGCACCCAGTACACGAAAACAAGCACATTAACTTGGCGGAGCTTGACTCAATGTTGAGAGGCATTAATCTGGAATTGCAGTGGAAGGTAACCGTGGTTCACCTGAAGACATAATTGGCACTGGGTTTTTAATATGCTATCTAGAAAAACGAGAGTGCACACAAAGGCAATGTCAGAAATGTCAATAAGACGTTGACAGGGAACTGGCTGTGGAATATAGGCTAACAATTGAGGTGTGGTTTGTCAGATCTCACATGAACTAAGCTGATCAACTCACCAGGGTGCCTCAATGATGGCTAGATGCACTTTGAAAAGAAATGGTGCCAGTGTGCAGTGAATTCATAGAACAGGAGGGATCTACCCATATACAAACGATCCATCAATGAAGTGGGCATCCTGGCATGAAGTGCACATTATATTTTGTAAAACAGATCAGCACTGAAGGTTTGAAAGCAGCAGTTCAGTCTGTAGTCAGAGATTGTGAGGCATGACAGTCCATACTCCTGGCACCAATACATTGAGAAGTTGGAAAGCTGGATATGTGTAACAATTGGAGCAGAATGGGAATGGATATAACCCATTATCTGGCCCTGATAGACTGTGGCCCGAGTTGATTTTCTACCTGGCAGCTGTTACTGTGTCAAGATTGCTAGCATCATCCAACAGTTGGAGTCTCTATTCTGTGAGAGAGGGCCACCTGCTGAACTACTCATCAACAATGTTGTGGCATTCTGTGGAGAGATGTCCAAGAGGTTTGCAGCAGAGTGGGCATCCAACTGAGATTCCAGTGTACCCGTGTGTGCTATCAAGAAATGGTATCATAGAGAGATGACATCAAACCACCAAGTGAATTGCCACCAGAGGCACAATGTTCCATCATGGAGGGTGTTACATTGGTATAACGTAATATCAAAAGATGATGCAACAGCTGTGATAGCACCAGCTAACTATACAAATATCAGACTTGCATAAAGAGTTTCAATGTTACACCACCACTTGAACATGTAGGTCCCAGTATCTACAGAGTAGGAGATGTGGCCTGGATACAAGGCCGATGCAATTTAAAAAAAAAAAAGAAAAAAAAAAGGAGAGTGAAGGGGATCTATAGCCCACAATTGGTCCTTGCCAATGAAATACCATGTCACACCAAAGATATTTGTCCTTGTCACAGAAGAAGACAACAGTAATGGTATGTCATCTGAGAGTGATTCAGGTACATACACTGCTGCTTTTCAGAGCAGAGTCAGACGAGTCACCTGCAGAAGCAGAAGAAATAGAGTCAGAAGTTGACAATGATGATACCAAAAATGAGAGAGAACCTGTGGACACAAACGAAAATTTGTTTGTTTGGTTTGTTTTGTTAGACGGCTTATCATCCTCAATGAGTTATTTTATGCTGACAAGACTTATTGCTGGTAATATTTTTTTTTCTTGGATGTATTGCTGATAATGATTTTTTAAAAAATGTATTGCTGGTAAGAATTTTTTTTTCCTTGAATGTATTGCTAGAATTTTTTTTTTCTTTTTCTTAAATGTTTTGCTGGTAATAATGGTACTCCAAACAGTCGTACAATTTTTTTTTTTTTTTTTACTACAAGCACAATGGTCAAAATGTCATAATAACAAAAATGAGGATAATATCCCACATTAAGTATTTTACATTTTTTGTTTCATAATTTTTGACTGACACCCATCAAGGTCAATAATAGGAGCAATAAGCTTTTACTTCAACCTTTCTCATTTCCAACACCATTTTTTATAATACTATTCTCTTCTTCCAAATTTGAGAAAAGGTGCATTGGTTAATATTCTAAGAGTTTCAATCTATCATTACAGTTGCCCCTTGAAATTCTGTTTTCACAATTGATGGGAGGTGAAGATCCACACTTAGTTGAGAACTACAAATCTGAACAGAAGTTATTAGAAAGTGATTTGTCAAATTACTGACTATTTTGTCAACTATTGTATCATTCTAGTAACAATACAGTTTTTTGTTAAGGTATGTGATGAGACAGAAAGCAATGAAAAGTTGATTAATGCTTTTCTTAAAAACATTAAGTAAACATAAGCAATCTCAGCTGAAATTTGAACTCTTTTCCAATTCTGTTTATTTGTGCTGATAATTGTTAGGCTCCAAACAGAAATTATGTAATAAAATCACCCATGGCCCAATGCTTTGTATAACTTTCAGAAGAATTAGCATTCAAAGATTTTTTTCTGACATCTGAACTCCTTTGAATTGTTAACAAATTTGTCACAAAAAAATCCTATTTCTTTACAAATTATGCACCTGAAGAAGGTCATAGAATGGATTAGCTGAAATGTTATGATAGTAACATTAACACAAGAGAAAAGTTCAAAACTTGAAACAAAAATGAGAAATTCTAAGTTCAATTTGCAATGTAATTTACATTTAAGAAATTAAAATTCTGCTATTCTAGCAGAAGAATACAGTTATGTAGGTATTTAGTGAAAAATAAACCCAATAAAATAGTAATTATGGTTGACAATTGTCGAAATAATTTATGTTTGTTAAGTCTGAGAATAAAAAAAAAAAAAAAAAAAAAAACAAGTGAGAAGGTGAAATATAGATAATGTTATCCCAAATTGTCATTATTCCTTGAAATATTCTGACTAATATCTTAATTTTTGTTGCTTTGAGCAATATGCTACAACTGCTGCATTATTAAACAAAGAATTCTCTAAGCTTCATATCTAATAGTGAATAATACTCAATGTTTATAGGAGGCAACAAATTTAATGAAAACAAAAGATATTAGCTAAAACACAATGATAAAAACAAGATGAGAATATTAGTCAAAATAATAGAATATTAAGTATTATCTAATGAAAAAAGTTTGAATTTCTACTAAATGAACAACAAATATTGTTTTATAAGAATGTAAAACAAATGTTTTTTTTTGTTTTTTTATTTTAATTTTAATGTACTAGAATACTAGTATACTTTAAGATTATATAAAAATATAATTTGTATGGTTGTCTTGTTAAATTAAAATGTAATCAAAATTAAAAATGCTAAATTAATTTTTTGGCATTTTAGATGAATTCAATGAATCAGCATTATTTGAAAAAACAAAACAAAAAACAACAAAGGAAGTAACATAAGCAAGTCATACAAATATATAGATATGAAGAAAACTAAATAATAAAATTAATTTTACCCAAATATTTCAGCATCAGTGACAAACTTTTTGGTAAGTCAGTTGCCTTCTTGCCTCCAGTGATAGGTTTGAATCTAGACATGGTTGACTTGCTTTATATATGTTTGCTTAGTTTCCTGTTTGAATTTCTGACATTGAAGAGTTATTATTTACACTCAAACTGTTATCGTTACTGGAAAGGTTTCATAAAATATGTGCTTCATATAACACGAGGCCAATATTCAGAAGCAGCTCAACCCTATGGAGAAATCTCTGCAGAGTCAAGCCTAACAGAAGAATGAACATGACTAAGAACTCTATATATTTCATCTCTTGCATTTGTGACAAAAATACAAAATTGAAACCAATTGCTCCCAAACAGTAAAGCTAGAGAAACATTGAAAAGCCATAATTAGGGGCAAGATAATGAAATCAGGAATGGTTAGGGGAAAAGGATAATAACCAACTCCTGTGGAATGAAGTAAAATTCTAGACAAGGAATAACACTGGAGAATTGGCACATATGCTAAGCTATGAGGGTCTTTTTAATAGAACTAGAATAGAAATAAATACAATAGGGGGCATTAATAGATAAAGAAAAATGACAGTGCAGCAACAGCAATAAAAAAAGAGAAGCCATAGTGAATGCAGTCAAGTGTGACAAGCAGTAGCATGTCAGCAGCAGGCAGACTATATTTAAGGATCTAAGTCCTAGACTCAGGATTGTCTCACAAGATAACCCAATTTATGAATCTTTAACCTTGCCTTGTGGGTTAAAGGTTCATTAATTATTATTATAATAATAATGTGTTCAATCCCTGGGATTGGTAGTGCAGGCAAAAATCACTGGAAACAGGGTGAGCAAATAAGAACAAGATGAGATATCCATAGATATGGACTATGGGATGAGAACAATCTACTTCCATAAATTAAATAAAGGAATAAGTTAAAAATTCCCTGATGGCTACCTGGATGAACAAGCACCTAAGCGACTGGTGGACACAACAGCCAAAATGATAACAAATATGAGGACAATAGGTTCAGTGTAAAGAATGTTTGCTTCAGTGTGACAAAACTAATCAACAAAGTGGCATTGGCATTTTTATAATTTTTCTCTAGATTTAAATAACTTTCTGTATATAATAACAATGATTTAGGGATCCTCAGCATTAAGTAATGATTAGCAAATTAACATTAACATAATATTACTACTGTATAGTGGGTTTGATCTTCATGGAGGTGGGGGTATAGCCCACCCATAGACATAGAGTAAGGGGGTAAAACTACTAAAGCAGTTTTTGTTTAAGAAAAATATTAAATTTATGTTAGTGAAAAAGAAAAATGAGATAAAGTGAAATAATTTAAAATACTTTTGATGTATAAAAATTTAAAAGATACCTGACCTTTATCACTGATAAGTGACATTTCCATCATAGAAGACATCAGGCTTTTTTGTTCAGTGAGCATATGACTTAGCTGGTACATTTCTCCTTCCAGTACTTTAAAAGAAAACAAAAATTATTGCATAGGAAATCAAAATTAAAAATATTAACATTAAACAACAACAGTATAAATATCCTTGTATAAATTTTTATGTTAATAAAGAATAGAAATGATATTTAGCATACAAGTAAGCAACAAGCAGAAAACAGCTATATTTACACATAGTCAGATTTTTTTATGCAGTTCAGTGTTTTCATAATAATATTGATATTAGCCAACTAATAGTGGTAAGATTTTCAGGATATATTTATATAAGAAATGTGTCTAAGTTTCAGATTATAACATCTTTCCTTATTAAAAATATTGTAAATAACTTGTTTTAGGGATGACAAACATTAACATATAAAAAATTTTGTTGTACTTAATTTGTATAACAACATTTTTTATTCATAAATAAATCCAAAAGATACAGGCCATAAAAATGTGATTTTATTTGATCATGTGATGAATTATGTTAAATGTTAATATGGGCTCCAAGATATTCCATAACTTTTATCAATTTTTCAGTCATAGACTCAACTTTTGTACTGTTTTGATATTAAGATTACTTGCAATTACTTTTGTTTCACAAAAAACGTCTTTGTTTGAATAATGTTCTCCATTATCATTATATATATATATATATATATATATATATAAATTTTTTGTCAAACATATATTGTTAAATATAACAGACAACAAATGTATATTATGTTTGATGATAATAATAATATGCTGAAAATTTTACCAGTGTCAGTAGCTTAATAATGATTTTATAGCAAAAACATTAAATTGCATAAAAGTCATACATTTATGGCCTCTTATAAATACAAGGTGAAAAAATTGAATCTGTTTGAAAAGAAAAAAAGAATCTTATCATTGGGTATTTGGTCAGAATTTGGGAAAGAAGTTAGACCAAGCTCTTTCCAGTATTTACCTTACAAATGTATATGTGACTGATCAGTGTTAGAAAAGTGTGCAATGCTAATCTCCTGAGATACAGCAAAGATCAAAAGAAACTTGAAAATAAAATTCAACATCCTGGCTTTTCCTTAAACTTAGAAACTGACTAAATTTAAACATACAGCTTATATCAGCTTTCTAATTTTTATCTTTCCAGTTAATTTCTATTGTAATGACCCACTAAAAAAAAAAAAAAAAAAAAAAAAATTAAACTTAAGAATAGTCCCTCTCCTGAAAATAAAATTCTGGTACTCAAAATATTCCCTCTTAAATGAGTCATTATTTTTCTCAATTTTTCTTTGTTTTCAGGAGGTTATAACAAACTGGTTTCAAAGTCACCATTACCACAATCATTGTCCAGTAGAAATAAATTATCAGGCATTTCACTTAAGGAAGAGGGCAACAATAAAATTAAATTTTTCAATGTCCATATTAGGTTATAAATGTAGCAAATGTGATCTACTGTTTACTAGAAGCTAAATATGATAAAAAATATACTTTTATAGTATGCCATATTTATAAGGTAAATGTGGTCATATCTTGAGTGCTATAGTGTTGTAGTGTGGATAAAAGTTTGAGATCATTTTTATTGATGAATTATCAATAGCATGCAGTTTTAGATTATCAGTACAGTTTGATATGATATCAAGGTAATGTATTGTTTGCTAGGGTTTCAAAATCCTTTTGGGAGGGACAAAGCATGTAATGTAGGAATGTTCCTATATATATATATATATATGTAAGCAAATATATGGATATAGATCCGACAGTATGAAGAAAAATATACGGAAAAGCAAAAAAAACAAACAAAAATCCTTATATGCAATTATGCTGTTTTAATGTTAATATAATGTCAATGTCGGACGTTTCAGTGTAATAAACCATCTTCAGGACATATTCATAAAATATAATTAACATTATCAATTCAACATGACAAAGACGATGGACATAAGAACAAGACTTATCCAAACAGATAACTGAAAGTTTTATATTTTCACAGCATCGCCCACGTGACGACGTGACCATGTTTAAACAGAACGCTGATCATATAAAAGTTTCAGTTATCTGTTTGGATAAGTCTTGTTCTTGTGTCCATCGTCTTTGTCATGTTGAATTGATAATGTTAATTATATTTTATGAATATGTCCTGAAGATGGTTTATTACACCGAATCATCCGACGTTGACATTGTATTAACATTAAAACAGCATAATTGCATATAAGGATTTTTTTTTTTTTCTGTACATTTTTCTTCACACATATATATATATATATATATATATTACTGGATGTAACAGCAAAATTGTCCAAATGTTAGATTAAGCTTTGAACCATTGTGTCTTAGAAATGATTAAAGATATCTTACTGGAATTCACCAAGGTTTTTATAACTCTATTGGACTCTACTTTGAGCAATAAGAATGTACAATTACACTCCAAGCTTAGCAGAAGTATCATGATGAAATCAATCATAAACAAAAATGCTTATGTTCATCATTAATTAATCATAACTAAGGATCAGAATCTCATGAGGGATTGAAATAAAGTTCAAATATATATATATATATATATATATATATATATATATATTATTCCAGGATCATTTTCCAACTTATTCAAGATGATCTTCACCCTTTATGACCTTCTAATTTTCTGTCCTGGAGTAACAAGATGCCTCACACGTTTCATGTATGATTTCATTTTCAAAATCTTTTTTTCACTGCTCTTTGGACTGTCATAGGTGAAACTCCTTTCTCACATGGCAAATGTCTTATAGATTGAGAGGGATCTTTTCTAATTGATCACTTTAGTTCTAAGTTGAAATGGTGAGCCCTTCCTGTTTTGACTTCCTGATCCAGTTTTCCTTTCTACTGTCCCCTCTTTTTTAAAACTTATTTACCATTCCCTTGATGGTTCTAGAATGGACTTTGAAGATGTAAGCCAGAGTATGAATGCTGGTACCATTACTGAAGGCCTGAATGATCTTTTTTTCCTCTCACAATTGCTCATTTGATAAAAAACGATTTTAACCTGTTCTATTTCTAGCTGAATAATTCAAAGGGTTTTTCAGTGATACTTATGACAAATGGTGTCAAGATGGCTAAATGTCTTATCTGAAAACCTTGTAAAAAGAAACTCAATTAGTTTAGTGGTTTTTTAGGTATTAAACATTTTGTGGGATGTACAATTATGCTTTAACAATATTCAGACAATTTTGCTGTTACACCCAGTATATATATCACATACATACATACATATACACACACTTTAAATAATTACATACAGAAATGGGCAAATAAAATTAAATTTTTGTAAGTTGTCCAACAAGAGAAATGAATATTTAATCTGCAAATATTGCAAAAAAAAAAAAACAAACAAACAAAAAAACACATACATTAAAGAAAAAAACTACATTCAATAAACATGTATAAATTACAATTGTGCTACCAAAAATTTAGGGTAATTTAAAATTCAGAGAAAGAAATGAAGTCCTTTATATTTTGGTAGAGTGTGAAATGTCCAGCATGACATGAAAAAATACTGGGTAACTTGACAAATGAACAAATTGGCTAAGATCTTCAAATTCTTCAAACTTTTTTATAGTATTAGGTTGGTGCAAAAATAATGACGTTTTTTGACGTATTTTTGCACCAACCTAATATTATATATACAAAAATATATATCAATATATCTTGCCTGAAATTTCTTTTGCTGTCTCAATGAATTGAGAGTAGTTCTTATAGACATTCTTTTTGAGGGCTTGGGCAGTTTCATCTGCAAGTATCTGCACATTTTGTTTTGTTTCCAATAACATGTCCTCTCCATCTTGAGAAGACAAATTGCTTACATCTGCAAAGTGAAAAAACAAATAAAATCATCAGATAATTTAAAAAAAGAAAACCAAAAAGAAAGACACAAGGAAAAATTTATGAGAGTAGTAAATTTAGCCTTCAATGAAAATCTCACAATTCTGGTTTTATGATATACTATATGAAGCCTTGTAAATATCAGTAAAGGTGGTATGGAGGTAACAACTTTTTAATGTTACTACCGGAGCAGGAACAGTAATGATGGTTTGCCATTCAAAAGATATTTTGTTTAGATATCTTAGAATGTAACAAAACACAGAAACATGGGGATTCATGCCTTTCTAAAAGACATTAGTATAAAGTAAGAATCTAAATATTATTTGCTAAAATTTCAATTCCATTGTTCTGCTTCTACAACTGATAACTCTTTTATCCAGACTGCCTTTTTAAAGCATCATCTCAGAACCTTCACAAAATCAAAATATTATCATTTATAGTTGTTAGTAGCATAATAAAAAACAACAATAAGAAATAGATATTTATTTTAATCTATTCAATTTTTAATTGTTTATTTACTTTTAATGCAAGTAATATAGGTTGTAACAGAAATTAAAAACAGTTAAAATACTAATTTGAAAAATGAATAAAATGTAAAAAGTTTTTCAATTTTATTATAATTTTTATAAAAATCAAATTTTTATTTAAACATTTTAGTTAAATTACCATGAATAATTTTATATAGAAAATTTTCATGCTCAGAGAATTTAAGAATTCTGCTCTATACATTCATTTTTTATATAAAGAATATTAATGCATTCCAACTGTTCATAATGAAAAAGTTTTTAAATTCTTTATAAAAAATAATTAGTTACGTATTTCATGTTATAACTAAATTTTCCAGGTTTCTCTATCATTTTTTAATTTCTCCCATATATTTTCAATTTATGTTAAGCCCAAAATATAAACATTGTTAATGCTTCATTCAAATTTTTTAAAGAAAAATGGACAGAATATAATATCAATTTTCTTGCTTTGTTTAAAGCATAATTAGTTCTTACAATAAGACCCAATTATTTTTCACATTTAAACTAGACAACCATAAACTCATTGGGTCCCTTCTAAAAGCAGTTCATAATACAAAATGTGAGGTAACAATATTATCAATTTTATTATTAATTACAAATATTAATTTGTATTCGCAATACAAGTTATTGTAATAATTATTGTTGCTCACATTATGCAATATTATTTAGTTCAAACGCAATAAAAAAATTAATAAGATAAAGATTACTTTTTTTTAGAATGAAATTGCAAAGGCCTTTCTAGTCAAGTAATATATAACCCTGGGATGACAATTTATACAAGTCTACCATACAATTTTCAATGGAGAAAGTCATACCAAGGAAAAAAAAAACAACAAAAAAACAGTTTTAGTATTATCTACATACGAGTAAATTATTTCAGTCACAAATCAAATGAAAAGCAACAAAAATGCCTTAATGCAAATATATCCTGATTTAAAGTATGACAATAAATAATTAAACTATATCAATAGTTTATAGTTTTTACTTCCTTTTATATTAAAAGAGTAATTTCTTCCAGTTTGCACCTACTTGTTTATTTACCAAAATTATATGACATATAGCCTCTTTATCTTTCAAAAAAAAAAAAAAAAAAAAAAGTTCTAGTGTAGAGAATTGTATATGTAGTTTTATGTATATTTCAATTTATTTAATAATGTTGATATAATGTATTATTAATATTTATTACTTTTCATTCACATAATAGTTGGAATATAATATGCAAGTGTTTGTTTATATACACAGATTAATATAAGAATGTGTATTAAAAACAAATACTGAATTTGCTATTAAAAATGCAGTAAAAACAGAAAAATGGCCCTAGCTGAAGAAATCCTTTTTTAATTTTAACGAAATTTGGCATTGCTCTCAGCAGTGGTTCAAGGTACAATGTCTCTAAATTAGTTGGTGTATTATGCAGTATCTTGGGAACATACATACATACATACATACAAAATTACAGTTTTAGTATTATATAGATAATACAGATATTGAAATGCAATTCCTTCAACCTTCCTTTTTAATTTGGGTTTTAGCATTTTAAAAAGAAGTGCATAAGTTTTGTTTTTGTGATGTTGGGGGACACATATGCTCTATTTATTAAAAGCCCACCACTACAGATGAAACAATTTGTTTTAAAATTGGTTGATTTTAGAATAAATATAATAGAGTAATTAATTAAAAAAAAATTGTATCATACTGGAATCATCTCCCAAAGTCTAACCTGTCACTTTAAAGTCATATTGCTCATGGTATAATGTAAATTTTGAGCCCTGGTATTACCATCCTGAATGAATCATTTTTATTTAAAATTGAAAAGTTTGAACACTCTCTCTTATACACACATATGCACACACTTTACATGTATTTGTATATTTTTGTCTGTAGCTTTTTGCAGAACAAGAGTTAATGTTGCTACAATGATGTAAACATTACAATTGACCATGAAAATGTTTATTTAAAGTTTTCTTCATTCTTTATAATTAAAAAAAATTATATATATTCTTGATTATTAAAAGTTAAAATTAACTTATATTAAGTTTTATTTAATTTGATACAATGAATGTAGCAAAATGAACCATGAACAAAAAACAGTATGAAAATACAGATCAAACAATCTGACTAAAGACTTATTAATTCAATAAGCATTTAAATACTTTTGTATTTAATCTGAACAGCTAATTGCTTTTATTATTTTGTTATGTTCAACCTAATATAGAAATAGGAAAATTACATGATCCTTCCTCATTAAAATGTTTTAAAAGGTTTATATCATCCTAAAACTCTAAATAATTTTCTGTATTAAAGATTAAGCTACTACTTCAAAATTAGCTGCTTATTTAAATAATGTTATCCCAGGCAGGATATAGTAAACAAATATAGGTATACACCCACCACTTTTCAAAATTTTGCTTTATGCTGGTTCACTTTTACAAAAGATATACATTAGTTTGTTTTACCTACTACCTGAAATATAAATTGAAATACCATTAAATTTATATGGAAAATATATCTGAGTATTCCAATACTAAAACCTTTTATGTTTCTCTTAAAGTTCTTTGTAGGCATACAAAATGAACTTTCTAAATTAAAATAAAAACTTTTTGGCAATCATTACAGCACTTTTAATTATAGCACAACTCTTATGTAAGATTAATATATATTTTTAAGTCTGAGAATACTCAAAATGTTTTTGTATATAAATTAACTAGCGGGGATACCCAGATCTCTGAATAATAGTTTATTATTGATAATTTTCAGCCATTTTATGGAAAATAATTTTTTATTCAATCTTTAAAAAATAAATTTCATTGGTTTTTGGTTCGTTACAAAATAACTAAATTTAGGAAAATATCACAATACCAATACTATGCTTCGGGGTGGAGGGTATTCACTGATTATCCCCATATTTTTATTCAAAAAGACTTTATTTTTCAATTTAAATACTAATATAACTACTCTTTTAATGTTGTTTTCAAACAAATCAAACTTAGATAAAAGTTCATTAACCTTTTTCCAAATAATTATTAAAAAAATGTTAATAAATTTAAATTAAGATATATTTAAACTTTTAATTTAAATCATTTTCTCCAAGCAAAAACTATAGCAAGCCTTATTTGAAAACTAATTATTTACTATTTATTTTGGAGGGGAATTTAGATTTTTTTAAGTAAATAAAGTTTTACTTTTAAACATTACATTAGTAACTATTTTGAAAGATAGTAGAAGCAAAATACATTGAGAATTTACTTTTGAAAAGTGATTAAGTTTAAATTTCAAGTTACATTTGTATATGAAAAGAAAATTTTTTTTTAGCTAAATAAGAATTAGGAGAGGCAGACATGACTTGCAGTCAACATTACCCATGCTGAATATTTGTTTTACGAACTTAACTATACATTATTTAAATTAATTTTTGAAAAAATAAGACTTATTATAGTTTTTTGCTTTAATAAACTTAACTGAAAATTATTTACTTTTTTATGTTAGTTACAAACCAAAAAAAAAAAAAAAAAAAAAAAAAAAAATTATGTTGATTTCTTAAAGATTGAATAGAAAATTATTTTCCATAAGATGGCCCAAAAATATTAATAAGTCAATAATACACACACACACAAACAATTGCCCTTTAGGGTGATACTGAGTCTGTATATACAGACTTCTCATCAATGGACTAATAGGGGTCTGTTAAAGCCAATTATCCATAGATGGGAAGGGATTATTTTTGAGTTATAAAACCACCATAGTAACTACCACGGCTGTTTAAAACCCTTATTCTTGTCATATAGGTAAATCCAACAAATGAAATATTTGGCGAAAAATCGCATTTGTCAGTAACATTTTAAACACCTCATAGAATGTAAAGTTCTTAAAGCAAACCTGTGCCAAACTGTTTTCCTGAATTCTTGATGACTTGGCTGTCCGAAAATGATAATATCAAGGTGAAATAATGGAAACTGACTGTGAAAAACACAATTATGCACAATGGGTTTTCAATCAATCATTAAACTTCTGAACCTTTTCAGGCAACGTTATAGGATCCAGGCGGCCATTGTTTGCACATGGAATTATTCACTGGTAATTAATCTTCGATTTGGCTGTGGAAAATGTCACTCATCGGTTAGCATTAAGAAATTATGCCCAATTTTCTTAGAAAAATCACCTTTTTTATGAAAAAACATTTATTTTCACTTCAAAATAATAACATTCAAACTTCATCCTTTTCTCCTTAATTTGATGTGAACATCATTGATTAAAAGGAATGTCTAAATGGTCTGGTGATGGGAAATACAAAAGACATGAAAAAAACAATGTGGTCTGCTAAGTGTTGTTGTCATCACCCAGGTCACAGGGTGTTAAAAACAAAACAAAACGCATCAAGGCATTGTTCAAACATAGATTTGAAAAAAACAAAAAAAAAACGACATCCTCATATCAAGCCATACCAATGTTGACCCCCCCACTTTTTTTTTCACTCTTTGCTCTTATCTGGGAGTGGTGGGTTTTATTACAAGCTGACGACAACTTGTTCTAAATGTTTATTGCTGGCTGGCTGACCTTTGACCCAGACATGTCAAAGTCAATTTGGCTTAATTTTCCTTATTGCTGCTATTTTTTGGGAAAAAAAAACAAAAAAACAAAACAAAACAAAAAATCCCCAAAAAACTGGTTTCTGGTGGTCAGGAATTGCAGATAAATCTTTTGCTTTTTGCTAAAGATTTCTGTGGCCAGGTGTCAATTTTTTTAACCCCTGGCAGTCATATAATTGAAAATTACCAAGTGGACTTTGTCGCATTTTGACCCCTAGGAATGTTGATTTCCTTTAAAACTCTCAATTTTATGCCTGAATTAGTTTGATTATGATTTAGGCTGTCTGATTTTCCCCAAAAAATGGTTAATTTCCCATTAATGGGGAAAATTTTTGTTTAGAACTAGAAAAAATGCAAAATTTTCACATTTTACCCTTGAAAAAAAATTTTGAGTCATTTACACCAGCCAATTTTACTTTTAAATGAAAGAATATATCCTATGCTTTCAGAAAATACCTAGTTTCAGATCAAAAGTTTCCTTGATATTTGTTTAGATGATGATAAAACAGTCATTTTTCAATATTTTACCCCTATAAAAAGCATGAAAATCCATTTTTTGAGAGAAAATAAGCTGTGACAAAATGACTTGCCATTTTTGTGATGATTTTTACCATAGCAAACCTGAATTGACTTTCATTTAAATTCATTTTATCTCTGCTACCAGTAGTTATGATCATAATGTAAAAACTATAAACATGTATCTATGGCATAAATAAATATATACTTAATATAGATATATTAAGCAAAATAACAAAAATACTAGATTTCCAACAGCTACTTTCACATGCATTGTATCATACTTTCTGTCTTTGTTTACAATTAAAAGGCCCACCATTGTTACCAAGTGGTCACTTTGACAACTAATATGACTCATTCTGCTAAGCCCTCAATTTTTTAAATACATCACTGATGATTTGGAAGTTTTCTTTTTCCTGCAGATTATTTTTTTATTTTGCCTGCAGATTTTGTTTGTTGCATCCAAACAATTTATTTACTATAGATGTAAAAATAAATTTAAGAGAATAGAAATTTTAAAAATACATAGTTGGATAGTGTTTAGCAGAATAAAAAAGCAATAACAAAATGGTAATCTGATTTGAGAATAAGAATTCTTACTGTTTATTTTTACGTTTTAATTCTGAGAATTTTGAATGCATTCTAAAGTATTTTAATTTTAAAATATCTTTATAAATACAAATCATATGAAATATTTTTTACAAAAAAAGCTGGCTTGGGTGATAATGATTCTGTATACATATTGTCATGAACTATTGTAGTTTTTACTTTTAGCCAGACACACACAAAACTGCCCTTTATATATGTATAGATAGTAACAGAACCCTGATTTCCCTTTATAATACAGCTCTCATTTTCACTGTTATATTGCCTTCAGTATGATGGAATAGTAATGTATGACAAAATAGTTGAGAAGATTGAGGATATCCTGATTATCTATCAGCTAGTATCCACATATTATGAGAAATAGTTAAACTACTCAAACAAAAAGAAGATACTGTCATGACATCATTGCTTAAGAACTGACTCAGATCATAGATAAGCCCACTTGTGTCCCTGACATAGCTGGCCATTATGCAATCTCTTTAGAAGTCTTTCTCACCTCCTATACTGATGAATGCTTTGCTGAAGTGTTATTCCTTTGGACACTTTAGACTATTGATCAACAGCAAAATTAATGCTGAAGACATCCTCTGATGTGGTATTTCATAGGGTAATTCAGATCTTATATTGCTGGAACTTCTCTCACAGCATTCTACAAAAATAGAACCTTCAAAACAGCTTCCTTCATTCTCAAATCATCAGAACTATAATAAATAGCCCTGTGTCATTTCATCCTTGTTGTATAAGGCTAAGCTCTTTACATTAAATTTTTCCTCTAACTCTACATTGGACAACAAGTGCATAACTTACCGGACTCCCCACCTCTCAAGCAAAATTCATATATATAACCTATTTCTAAGATGCTGTAAAAATGGTCAGCTCCTTATACCACTTCAGAAATTACCTGATCACTCACCATGTTCTATCTTTACAAGTGTCAAATCTGATCAAAATGGAGTATTGCTGCCATATCTGCTCTGGAGTTGCCCAATTCTCTAGTGTCAGAAGTTTTCAAAAGAGTTTACATGACCTTATAAGTAATGAATTATTTTCCACCATACAACCCCTCTCCCTCAGGCACAATATTGCAAGTCCCTCACTACTCTATTTCCATGGATAATGTTATGACAGGCTACATGTTCCACTAATTCAGACCATTACAGCTAAGACCTTCCATGCCATGTACACAAGGAATATGAAATCGAATCATCCTCATTCCTATCATATCCCATTGATAAGAAGGAAGCTTCTTTTCAAGAGCCACTACTTTATGGAACAGACTCCCAAGTGTATGCCTCCTCAAACACTACAAACTTAACTTCTTCAAGTCAACAGTCAACTGTAACTCATCATGCATATCTACATAATAATAGTTTTTTGGGATTTACAGATAGTATAATGGATATTGGTATGGAAAGTGAAATTAGTGAGATGAATTCAAGTCATGGGTTCATTTGTTACATTCATTTTTGCAGTAATACATAAATTCATCTCTCCTGCTCCAGGTTTAGGTTAAATAGCACAGAAGACCCAGGAGAGTCATAACTGCTTGCATCCCAACCACATATAGCATTAATAATTACATCCTATATCATTTCAACTTTGAAATTTTCAAATCGTGAGAAAAATTGTATAAAAATTTTGATTGACTAGTCATTATATATACATATAACTAAAAGCATATAGAGAAATGCATAAGAATTTATTTACTATCTATTTACTTATCTAACCAATAGTATCATAGCAGTGATGTGGATATGCTTTTCATGTAGTGAGTCCCCAGGATTCACAGGTGGTAATTTGGATGCATCCCTGGGAAGCTCAAGTTCCTTAATAAATTTTTGTGTTAAAATTGCAGGACTACAAACTAAGTTTGTTCGTTTGTTTTTTTTTTACTGTTGTTTTTTTCTTCCTTTTTTTTATTAATAAATTCAAAACAAAAACAGCTTTTTACACTTAATCACAGTTCAATTAAGAAACTATATTTTTTTTTGAGAATTATGACAAAATTTTTAAATTGAATCAATAAACTTAAAACAAAAAACAGTCTGCAAATTTCAATGAGTTCAGGTGCATCAAGTAAATTTGAAAAAATAAAAAAACCAAGAAAGTTTTTGATAAGGCGATATTGATGTCTATTTCATGCCTCTACACATCCCACCACCCCATGAAAGAAGGAAAGAGTAAGTGAAAGAAAGAACTAATTAAAATTATTTGAAAGAATAACATCAAATGATTAATGTGGTTCTCATTATTTAAAATTACAAAAAATATTCACTTCCTTAGTCTGTACAAGCCTTTTATATTAGACAAAAATTTATTTTGTCTAAAGACATTTTAAATGTTATTTGAACAGTTACAAAAAATGAGATATGTATGTATTAATTACAATCAATATCTAGTTCATTTGCCAAATGATTTGCATTTGGTTACAGAAAGGATATATTTTACATTTTAAATTAAATTGATGTCGTTTACTTAACCAACAAGAAATTCCTTTTACTATGTCAACAGTTATGAGTTGGTTTTAAGCAATGTATCACTTTTCGTGGGAAACTTTAGTTGTGTCCCTGAGATGCAGAGATGGGGAAGCTACTGCATCAGGGATGCCAGGATATGCACCTATCAGCATCTCTGTATAGGTAGCATTTATTAAACAAATTCATCAAAACATTCATTTACTACAATCATTATATTTCTAAGAACACAGAAAATATTAAAAAAAAACATGTATAGAAAATGAAAATATCAAAAATTTCCCTAGTATATTTCACATCATGAAAGATATATATAAAGAAATATAGTCTTAAGGTGTGCTATATTTATGGAATAAAGTGCTCAATATCAGAGATAGAGCGTGTGTAAATATAAAAGTGAACATAGAAGTCAACACTTAGATGCGACAGTCTGTTTCATGCTATATGCAATCGTCAGGCCACATATGCTGTTATTTTTCTCGGCTATTTATATATATATATATATATGGGTTAGTGGTGCATTGTGGGTATTCTATTATGGCGGTTATTTTACCGGAAGTCGTTTGTTTATTTATTTGGGTCAAATTATATTGCTTGTTTTTATTTTTTATTTTTTTGTTTCTTATTTTATTTATTTATTAACGTAGTAAAAATTTGTTTATATCACTTATTTTATATATATATATATATATATATATATATATATATATATATAATTAAAAATGTAAATCATTTAATACTTATCTATGTTAAGCTTGACATCTTATGCAAAATATTACATTCAGAAATATGTCTATACAATCTAAAAGCTTAATTTTATCATTGCCTTACTTCACAGAAGAATTTGTAATAGTCAACTCTTGGTAATTTTTTAACCTAAAATTTTTAAAGTTTAGGTGCTTAGGCCCAGTGGAGTAAAGGATAGTGGCTTGGACTGAAGAAAATCCATTCACTTATGTGCTAATACCCTTGGGAAAGGTATGAATCCTCTTCTCCCCCCAGCTATACTATTTCTATTGAGTTAAAAAAAAAAAAAAACAGGCCATTGTTTTACTCGATAGGATAACCTATTCATGACAAATATCTGTAGCTGAAGTCACCTTTTCTAAACATTACTGAGAATAGGTTTTATCAATGTTTAATCTGACATGTTTATCATCATCATCTGGTTAGAAACTAAAAAATAATCATGTATCTTTTCAATAAAAATATGTTATAAATTAGCATTTGTTAATTATATAAAATGTGTAATAATGAAAGAGGCTTTGAATTATTTAGAGTAACTTCTTTATTCTGACTTTGCACTACTTAAGCAAAGGTAGATTTAGACAGGTCTACAGAGTTATAACAAAAAGCAATTTTAACATGGAGAAAATATAAAAATTACAAGATATGTTTTGAAAAAATTACTAGCAATTTGAATTAACCCTTTTATTATTCACAACTGAATTAATTTTTTTACAAAATAAATATATTATTTCATTGTTATTTAATACTAAAATTATTAATTTTTCATTTCTTTTCCAGAAATGGGAAAAAAAATTTTTTTTCTAAATTATAAGCATGCATGTTCAAAAATCATTTAGCAATTAATCCCTAATCAGCAGGAGTACAACAAATACAGCTAACTTTAAATATAGTTGGAGTTTGGCTAATTACAGAGTAATTTCCTTTGTTTGATAAGTTGTTTGCAATTAAGATATATATATATATATATATATATATATATATATATATATATATATATATATATATATATAGAGAGAGAGAGAGAGAGAGAGAGAGATATATAGATAGATAGATAGATAGATATCATCCACAGACAGACTTTCACAGCTCTTCAGTGCAATTTGACATCAGTCAGAGATCCCACCCCTAGGCTATCGTCACACGGCAGAGTGAAAGGTAAATTTTAAAGTTTTCTATACAAAATACACCAGTAACCAAGAGAGCTCAGTTCATAGTTGAAGAGCAATGCATTGATAGCAGTATGAGGCACTGTTTTAAAAATTACTCTCTTCTCCAGAGAGCTCAAAAGGCTCGAACACTAATATTATTACAAACCCAATGAAATAAATTATAACCATGATATATTAGTGTTCAAGCCTTTTATATTGTCTTGCTCTGTCTATGACAGAGGTCTAACTGGATTATATTCTCTTGGAAATATATAATTTGTTCAATAACTCAAGAAAACATTGTGACTTATCTGGTTAGCTAACTCAAGAGTTTTATATGGGAATGCTCATTAAAACATGCTGTTTGTTAATTTGAAATTCTTAATACACTAACTAGATAAAAATGGCTTATCAGATAAATCACTTGATATATAAATATTATACCTAGTTATCTATTGAGCACTTTTTGGCAGAAGTTTTGCTAGCCTAAGAAACACATTCTTGTAATTTTCACCCATTTTTCTGTTGTATTATTATATATCAGTCATATAATCTGGGTCTCACTATAAACTAATGAAATATTCCTTTGTTATGCTAACAGAAGTCATTACATGATATGTTTTATACTACCATAACAATGCAATATCTCATTATTAAGTGAGAAATTAGGCTGCTAATACATTACTTTTTATTTTTGTTTTGTGTTTCTTTTGATATATTTACTTTTAATGATTTAAGGAACAAAATTATTTCTTACAATAGTTAATTGTAGCTTTCTGAAATTATTCTTTCATAAAATATAACCACTGCTATAGCAAAATTACAATCATTTTTGACACAATGAGTGAACTTGTTATAAATGCTATAAATACAAAATGACTTGACATGAAGATGAATGATCATCTTTTGGTAGTATCTGAGTGGTATAAAAAGAATAATAAAGATATATAATAGATGATTTTAGAAATGAAAGGCAGTAATTAGTAGTTTAAAAAAATGATAAAAGAAACTTGCCTTAAGTTTACTCATTTAACTCAAGTTTGAGATTAATAATTTTCATGAGATAATAGTATTACATAATAGAATAGATGGTTTAAATTGTTGAAAACTCATAACACTATCAATGAACTTGGTATTAACATCACTGATAATGCATATCAGTAGATCTTTGTAAGGTATATTGAGGAACAGTCATGGAATTTGGTGCTGATAATTGTTCAAATTATAAAATGCAAACTTTATTTAGTAGTTTATGTGTATTGTAAATTGATATAAATTTTTAGTTATTCAATAATTTTGCAGATACTAATAGCCTCACATATCTATAAAATGCAATGATCATACTTTTTTTGGTAAATGTTTGGACTTAATTTTGAATCTTATAGATAGATTTTGAATTGAATTCATTAAATTCTAAAGCAATAAACCAATTTTTTTGTTGAATTGGTTTCCTGAATTTTGGATTGTGTGATAAAAAAATATTTTAATCAGCAAATTTCATTTAAGACTACTTTTTGCTGGATTTAATAAACATAGAAATCAATTATCTTTTATTGTGCATATCTCCAAGACTATTATTAAATTTCATATAATTTAAGATACTAACACTCATATACTATACTTCTAATTGATGTATATTTAATAATTTTAAATAAACAGCAAATTATTTCTGTGTCTCCATGTGTTTGGAACTGCCTCTAACTCAGGCCATACTTGCTCTACATAGACATATCATACATCATTGAACATGCAGCACTGGGATTTGTCCTGATGAGGAGGGAACAGTTAAAAATTCAAATTTTAAAATAACTGAAAAATTTTTTTTTAATTTTTTTGATTTTAAAAGTTTTTAATTTATATTGAGTTTAAAGTAACACAAAATCTTTGTGAAATTAAAAATGTTTGTTTTAAATTCAGTTTAAAATATCTCCCAAACTTTGAAAATTGAGGAAATCAATTTTATTTCTTCAAAAGGACAAGGAGTCAGAGATAAAATGAGAGGTTTTGTGATGTCAGGTTTTGAAATTCCACAGAGTTTGTGATTTCAGGAACTCAATTTTTGGCCTGAATTGAAATTTCAGGCCCAAATTGGTCTTTTGGTCAGAGCTAAAGTAGATTTGAAGTTCCATGAAGTGAATCGAGGAATTCAAAATTATTTCTTCAAAATTACCATTGCTGTTTTATAAGCTGAACCAGAGGTCCCTTTTGTTTGGGGCCAGAGACCCAATTAGCACTCTGCAGGAACTAGCTTAAAAGTCTGCAAGGAGTGTAGCTTTTAGGCTAGTTATAAATAAAAGTCATAGTTTTTGCTTTAATAAAAATGTATAACCAGAAACATTAGGAAAATCTTCCTACCTCAGAGAAAAAATTATGGACTGTATATTAACCTCTGTAAATACAAAACGTTTTTTTATAAACTAATTGAAATTAGAACACTTTTTATATACTTATAAACATTTTGATTTTCTAATATTTGATAAGGGAGACATACATGGTAATTTTTGTGATATACTTTTAGAAAAAAAATACATTCACAGTTTACCAAACTGTTTGTCTCAACTTACTAAAAATCTTTAAATAAAATTTGTAAATTTTTTATTATAGGAAAAACATGATAAATGGTTTTAAGAACAATTTTTCAGAAATTAAAAAACATAAAATGTATTATATATATATATATATATATATATATATATATATATATATATATATATATGTGTGTGTGTGTGTTTATTGATAAACCCCAAATATTAGAACTATATTTTTCATGGTTTTACAATAATAACATCTTAAAATTTCATTGCAACTTATGTATCAGATCATTACAAAAGTTTGTGCCTGATTTTCATTGTTAATATAAAATGACTACAACTTCATGCTGGTGTTTGTTTTCATGCCAATTTTCTGATGTATTCTCTACAGTGTAACGTTCACTTGTGAGTCAGTTTTTGTTGAATGTTAACGTTTTCTCCACAAATGAATGCCTCCTTAAAAATGGAGGGTGAAAAGTTACACGTTCACCATATTATGCTCAATGAAAGGGAGTAAGTGTCAGAACTGCAACAAAAAAACATTCAGATGGTTTATTTGGATCATGCTCAAGTTCTTCAGATGGTCAAAAAGTGGTTTGGCAGATTTTGTCACGGTGATTTTAATCTAAACAATCAACCATGCTCCAGGCAACATTCCAACGTCAATGAAGATGCTCTGCTTAGATTGCTAAGAGTTTGGAAGTCAATATATCAACTGCCTTTTGCCATTTGAAGAGACTTGGGTTCAAGAAAAATGGCTGATTTTGGCAAATTGAAAAGCCATATATTGCAAAACAAAAGCCTTGCAGCAGAAACTTAAAAAGACGAAATGTGACACCACCGTCTAGCACTCACTGTATCCTCATAACTTGACTCATTCAAATTTTCATTTGTTCCAGTCTCTACAGAATAATTTAAATGACAAAAAATTTGTACAGTCAGTCAAAAACTATGTCACAATCATCTTTGAACAAAAAGTACAAAGTTTCTATGAAGATAGCATTAACAACCTTCTAGAACGATGGGAGAAAATTGTTAAAAACAATGGAAAATATGCACTTGACTAATAAATATTTTTTTCTGTTTGTAAAATTTTGTTTTTAACTTTAAACTTTTGCAATGATCTGATATTTTACTAAATAAAGCTTTCACTAAACTAGTGACATTCACAGCCGCAAGAATATTGTATATACAGATCTGAAACTTAGTGACAACAGTAAATTAGATTACATAAATATAAACGGATTAGTTATGTCTTATATACTTTCATTTTTATAAGGACCAGAAAATGACTGAAAAGCCACATTTTTCTATATATTTAAACTATAATTTTGGAAAGTGAAATTTTCCAAGTTTTCATCTGCAAAAAAAAAAAAAAAATGTCCTTTAAGCAAATTCATTACAATATATGGAAAAAGAAGTTGTTAGTTTAAACAGATGCCAAAACTATAACAGTAATTTAAAAATAAAATGCGCAAATCAATATTTCTGAAAATGTAATGTTTTTAAGGTAATGCTTGATAAATATTTTTTTTTTATTGCTGCAATTAAATCTTAATTTTATTATTATTTACTATATTTTTTATATTTTTATAATGTACAACAGTAAGGATTATTTCCAGGCAACTGATATTAGGGCATTCAGAAAGTAATTATGCTTTACCAGAAAGGGTATAAAAGCAAGTGTAATTTATTTCAATATTATCAACCTTCATTTTCAATTACTACAGCCCAACATTTAAAGAAATCAGTTTTTCCACAAAAAGTTTGAAGACTGTTTTCAATTTCTTTGTTTCTGAATGTTCTGCCACTTTATCTCCACAGAGCATGTGAACTAATGGTATCCCTACAATAGTTATTAAAAAATGTGCTCCTAAATTGGCTCCTTTTCTCTTTAAACTCTACAATAAATGCTTTGCTGCTTCTTGCTTTCCTGCTTGTTGGAAATCCTCTTCTGTAGTTCCAGTCAAAAGAACACGAGTGAACTGTCTGTCTACTGGCCTATTACACCTTTTTGGAAAAGTACTAGAGGCTCGAATCAATTCTCAGTTGGTTAAGTATCTCCCTTCCAATGTCTTCTTTCAGATAAGCAATATGGCTTTTGAGCCTCTAGGTCAACTGCTGGATGGTTATTACTGAAAGAGTCTGTCAAGCTTTAGATAAGAATGGTGAAGCTCAGGCTGCTGCTTTGGATATCTCAAAGACATTTGACATGGTGATCTTCTTTACATGTTGAAAGGTTATATTTCTGGACTAATTTTTGGTCTGATTCAATCATACCTAAACAGCCACTCTTTTAGATCTTTTTGCATTAATATTGACATATATTGTTCCTAATTTTCATCAACGACCTTCCTGATGTCATCAGTTCTTAACTCGCTATCTATGATGACAACTATTTACTGCTGTCTTAATAGTAATTCTGATCAGTCCAATAAGATCAAACTGGCAGCTAAGCTCACAAGTGACCTATAATCTGTTGTTAATTGGGGCAAGAAATGGCTTGTTAATTTTAACACCTCCAAAATGAAACTGCTCTTTCTTAATTGTCTTTTTACCTTCCATCAGCATGGCTGAAGCTAAATTCCAGGAAAGTGATTTATTTCATCTTATTGGGCTTATGGTTTTCACTGACATGAAGTGGAAAGATTATATTCAATCAACGGCTAGGTCTGCTGTTAGGAAAGTTGGTTAACTGTGTCATGCAGTGTTATTAGTCCTAACCTAACATCTCTTCTTCAGTCACTTTCCCCACTACTGCAACATAACTTCCCTGTGCATTTTCTATAAATATTTTCATGGTAATTGTTCTGATGATACTTTGACTTTATGAATTGTTCTGATTGATACCTTGACTTTACAAATTTATATGCAGCACTAGATTGGCAGTTAGGTCTTATTCCAGAATTAAAATTGCAAGTTGTAACTAATTTCTATGCTAACAGTTTCATCTCTTGTATTTTCCTCTTGTAGAACTCTCCTCCGGCCTCTTGTTTTCCAGTTAACTTTGATATTCAAAAAATATAAATGTAATTATTAGGTTGGTGCAAAAATAATGACGTAATAATGTCGTTTTTTGACGTTATGTCAAAAAACAACATTATTACGTCATTATTTTTGCACCAACCTAATATCTTTTGAATTCCAGTTCTTTTATTGTTCTTTCACCTTAATAATGGTTTTCTTTTTCTCATATTCTCTCACACACAGTAACAACTTGCATGTTAGTGGCTTTATTGCTTTGCTTGGGGTGAAAAATACTTATGAAATGTTCCATTGACTAAAAACAAATGAAACCTCTAAAACTGGTGAGTATGCTGGATGTGGAAAAAAAACCTCTACCTCTTATTTTTTACAATCTTCTTGCGTTTATTTTACAGAGTTTGCCCTGACATTTTTAATTCTGCAGAATAGAATCTTTTCAGTTTAGAAAAAGCAGGAGACTTTTAATGTAATGCTTTATTTACTTGATCAAATTGCAGACAAACATTTGCTAGATCAACTTTCCATGTTTCAGTTGTTTGCAATGGGTGACACTTTTCATATGCCATCAAACACAATACAAGAATTTCTGTGGATGGAGTTTTGATTTTTGGTGCACTGGTTTCATTCTGTGATAACCAATGTCTTCAAAATTTTCTTAACATTTTTCTCACCTGTAACAATGCAAAAATCAAAATTTGGCATTCCTGATTAAAAGATTGAGCATTGGCTTGCAAGCAAAATCTCATTAGGAATCTAAATTCCCTCTTTGCATGGGTTCTGCTATGGTGTTCTCCATCTAAGAGTCTATGTTAGACTCCTCCACCTACTATAAGTTTAATAGGAGAAAAGGTTTGGGGTGCAAGAAACAGTGAATAGATTGAGCACTAGTTCATTCGATACACTCACACTAGTCATGTAATAAACTTCTGGTGCAGTTACTGCTTAATATACGATATATCTGCAAACTTGGTTTTTGTTATTACTTAATCATTTATTTGGTCACAACACCTTGGCGACAAAGGATTCAAAGATATGGATTTCACATTAAATCAAGAAAAATGTTTTTTTTTGCCAAAGTCTACAACAGTGGTGAAGAAAAGAATTTTACTCCAACTCTACAACAAAAGGATATCCAGTGTTAATTACAACACTGACAGTAGAAAAAATAAACTCCTCAAAACAAGAGGATTTCTAAAAGTTCAACTTGGTGGTTTTGAAGAAAGTTGGTGAACCTTGTTATTTTTCCCATTCCAAGAAGTCAGTGAAATAACTTATTGTTTTATTGATAGGGTAAAGTAAAAATTTACCCCCTCTCCCGCTTTTAAATTTTTCAGTAAAAAAAAGTGTACAAGAACAAACAGACTTATTAAGAGGGTAAAGAGAAAAAAATTGCCCCCTCTCATTTCCTAGTTTTACGCAGTAAAATGGATGAATTTAAAAGTATATTGCTAGAGTTGTTGAAACACCAACAAGAACAACAATTACTGTTGGAACAGAAATATCAAGAAAGACAGAAAAACCGACAGGAACAAGCTGAATACTAGAAATTTGAGGATTTACACCTAGAAATTCAAGTTAGACAACAGAAACTGGAAGAAATGCTCCTTCAAACATAGAATGAGCAAAGGCACTTGTATATGTCCATAAAAAACCAAAATGAGGACAGTGATAACGCGTTTTTGCAAAATGCTATATGGAGTGCTATTGAAAACTTCATGTTTTCACCTGAAGAAGAAATTACATTTGCTTCGTACTTTAAAGGTTACAAGGACTTCTACAATACAGATTATGCAAATTGGGCTGACCATAAAAAGGTTCGCCTACTCCTCAGGAAATTAAGCACAGCAGAATATACTAAATGTTAACTATATTTTGCTTAAGAAAACCAGTGACTTGAAATTTAAAGAGGTGGTTCAATCATTAACAGAACTTTTCAGTCCCCAAAAACATCATTGTTTCACAAGCATTGGAAATGCATGCATCTCAACTGCAAAGATGATGAAGATTATACTAAATTCATGAGTGTAGTCAATAAAAACTGCGATGACTTCAAATTGGCAGAGTTAAGCACCAATAATTTTAAATGCTTGATTTTTGTCCAGGTTTGATTTCAGTGAAAGACGCCGAAATACATTGTTGGGTACTCAACAAACTTGAAAACAAGCTTGATGTTATTTTACAGCAAATTGCCGGAGATTGTTAACATTTTGTGAGTGTCTGAGAGCATTTGAAAAACGTCAAAAAGAGTAGTGTGTCTCGCATTAAAAAAAATATGCCAAAGAAAAATTTTAAAAATATGCTAACCAAAGAATAAAGTTACTTTGCCTTCAAGACCATGTTTTGGGTGTGTTCATTTATATTGATATAGAGATTGTCCTTTTAAACATAAAAAATATTTTAATTCCAAGAAATTGGGATACAAAAGTTCCCACTGCAGAATTAAAAACACAACAAAAAAAAAGTGGTGTAAAAATTACCAAGTCTGATGAACCAGAAAGTCATGACATCAGGAAATATATTGAAATGCAAATATTTAACAAAAATATATGGCTACAGCTTGATTTGGGTTCAGACTTATTCATAATTAATTATCAAACATGGGGAAAAAAAACTTGGTAAGCCAACTTTGTTAAGAATGAACCAAAGAGCTAAAAGTGTAACTGACAATCCTATTAAGTTCATAGGCGAGCTTATAACGAACATGTTATTTAAAGATAAAACTTTAAAACTAAAGGTGTATATTATGACAAATATGAGTAATTTGTTTGGGACTGATTGGTTAAAACAGTTTCAACTTTGGGATATGCCCATTAACTCATTATATCAAAAAGTTGAAATTGTGACTGAGAAAGCAGAAAAGTTAAAAGGTGAACTTTTAAAAAAAAAAATATTTTCCCGACATTTTCATTGGAGGACTAGGAAAATGCACAAAAATGCCTGCTAAGTTTGAGTTAAAGCCAGACATAAACCCAGTTTTTAAGAAAAAAAATGTAATGTTCCATTTGCCTTGTTAAATGAAATTGATGAAGAACTGAATTGACTTGAGGAAATGGGAGTTCTGGCAAAGGTTGTATATTATATTAAAAAAAAGAGTAAAGAAATTAGTGTATGTGCTGACTTCTCTACAAGACTGAACAACACCCTAAAGGATCACCATTATCCCCTTCCAAGTCCAGAGGAGATATTCGCTAAGCTCAGTGAAGGAAAATATTTCCCTAAAATTGACTTAAGCGACGAATATCTACAAATACCCTTGAACGAGGAATGCTCAAATCCCCTTTGTATAAACACCCACAAGGGTTATACAAATTTTTAAGACTTCCATTTGGGGTTATGGTCACTCCTTCCATTTTTCAACAGGTCATGGACATGATGTTAAATGGCCTGGATTTTGTGGTGGCCTATCTTGACGACTTCCAAATGAAAACGAGAGCATTGAGGAATACAAATCGCATGTTTGGCAGGTGTTCAGGAGAATCCAGGATTACGGATTTAAATTAAAAGATGAGCAGTGTGAATTTTTCTTGGAGAGGATTAAGTACTTGGGTCAAATAATTGACAAAGGTGGAAGACGTCCCAACCCAGATAGGGCAACAGCAATAAAGAATATGCCATCACCAAAAAATGTGTCGACTCTTCAAAGTTTTTTTCGGTCTTGCCAATTATTACAATGTTTTTGTTCCAAGAATGCACAGTTTGAGAGCTCAGAAGGCCCAAAAGAAAAAGGAAATTCACAGAACCTTTAGAAGTTAACCCAAAGAAAAAAAGATATTGAATATCTTTCATTTCATACCATGTCAACAGAAAAAGGAAAAGAATGAGAAAAAAGAAATTTTGAATTACCAGAAAAGCACAATACGCATTGGATTATTGGAAATTATTATCATTTTTAAAAAGAAAAAAATTGTAAATGTAATTTCTCTATATAGTCTTTTCAAAGTGGTTGTTTCTGAATTTTTTTTTTTTTTATGGAAAAGGATTGAAAAAGTATTGTGTGGTAATTATATAAAAAAAAAAAAAAAAAAAAAAAAAAAAGACTCCATACAGCGTCAGGCTGAAAGTGGGTGGTGTTCTCCCGGTAAGAGTCTATGTTAGACTTTTCCACCTACTATAAGTTTAGTAGGGGAGAAGGTTTGAGGTACAGAGAACAGTGAATAGATTGAGCACTAGTTCATTCAATACACTCTCACTAGCTGTGCAATACACTTCTGGTGTACTTACTGTTTAATATTTACTTGATCATGAAAAATCAAAATCTCATTAAGAATCCAAATTCGCTCTTTGCATGGTTTCTTAATTCATTTGAGATGTTCATGAAAAGTCAAAATTCTGATTAAAAGAATGAACATTGGCTTGCAAGCAAAATTTCATTAGGAATCCAAATTTCCTCTTTGAATGGTGTCCTCATTGAATTGAGATGTTCATGAAAAATCCAGATTTGGTATTCCTGATTAAAAGACTGAACACTGGCATCTCATTGAACAAGATCTCATCAGGAATCTAAATTCCCTCTTTTTATCTGACAACTCAATATTTTGTTACAAAATCTTATGTGAATATTAATAAAAACATACATTAACAAAATGTCTTCAAAACAGTGGTTGATGGTTGTACATTAGGGTAACAATAATTAAGAAAACATGCTAATTTAAATTTTAGTAACATAAAAATTATGCTTTCAAGAATAAAAATAGTATAAATAATTATATGGTTGAACATATTTTTTTTTTTTTATTTACATTTTTTTATTATTAAAAAAAGAAAAAGAATCCAACTAAAAACACATTTATGAGCCACAGATTTCAAAGAACTGTATGTCTTCTTACAAGTCATGGTTTAATTTGGTTTTACTTTTAACCAACTTTAGCACAAAGCCATATCCATGTTCTGACAAGAATTAAACTCACTAGCATATCATTCTGCAACAAATACGCTTACCTGAATATGAATAGTAATAAACTATCCAGTAGTAGTGGGTTAAAAACCCATAAATAAATCAACTAAAATTATTAATCACAAAAAAAAAAAAAAGAAAAAAATCTTCCTTTTTTAAATAAAATAGGCTAAGCGGAAAAACCTATCTTTTACCCAAAGAGAGACTTAATAAAACAATGACGATATCAGTATATTATTCAATGTTATTTTAAAAAAGGAAATGTGCAATCTACATGTTGATTAGCTCTTCTTGGACTTAAATTGTGTATGAAAAAAGTCTTAATTACTTTTGTAAGCTCAGCTTATATGCTCGACTCGTCATAAAAATGTCATATCTTGCAGAAGGTAAATAATGGTCTTTAACAGAAGATTCTTAAACATACATTAAAGAAAAATTTTTTTAAAAAAACGCACAAGGTGGTACTGGAAAGTTCTGTCATATCCACTTTGAAGAACAAATTCTTTTATTTTTTGTTCTCAGATCATCAGTACACCATAGAAAACTTCTTTTTTTTTTTTTTTTTTTTGTTTGATTAAGTACATTTTCCAAGAGCATCAATTTATATAGTTACATAAATGAAATCCCAAACTCAAATCATTGGTTAGATTACTTGTGTAGCTGTAGAGTGTAGTCTTAATCAAAAGATGATGTGAATTACAATCACTTAGCAACAAGTAAAGAATTTTTCTAGCACTACTTTTGCTTGCACACACAATAAATTTATTTATACAGTGTAACCCGGATATAAGAGATTTTATCTGGTCCCAAATTAGAGCCATACTTACCTAAACAAAATAGACCAAACCCGGATATAAGAGACTTCTTCTCCGGTCCCGACAACTCTCTTATATCCGGGTTACACTGTAATATAGTCGAGTAAGTTTCATTTCCAGCAATTTCTACATAGCAAATACTAATTTACCTCCTTTATAACTTAACATTCTTATTTTAAAAACACAAGTTTCAATGTATGCAGGATTTTAGTGCAGTAACACAAAAAAATGAAATGTAAATCTATAATTGAAACCAAAGAGTACTAGCCAGTGGCGTACCTAACGTGCGTGTCGCTAGGAAAAAAAAAATGAACAACTAATTTTTTAATGTTACTTCATTACTAATTAATTACACCCCTCCCCCTCTAGATCCGCCAATAGCCAAGAATTATTACCATGGGAAGAAATTACAATCTAAAATAAATTCAGTTTTATGAGAGAGAGAGAAAAAAAAAAAAAAAAAAAAAAAATCAAAGAAATACTGCAGTTCAATCACAATATTTATTTTATTTTATTTTCTAATGCATGACTTTTTTTATCTAAAAGAGGGCTCTAAATATGAGGCTAGTTCAAAAAGTTCAAGAAAATATAAGGGAAATAAATCAATATTTGGTATGTTTAAAAATAAAATTGTTTCTTTAAAAACTTTAACTTTATTAAAGCAAGACAATTAAAATTGTTTAAATTTGAGGCAACTGTCAATAATTAATTTTATTTTTAATTTTATAGCTACTTGATTTCATTCCATTTTTTTTATTTCTCTTGCGTTTATTACTCCTTGTAGTTTTTTTAATTGTTAAATTTCTTAGATGAAGTGAAGTCTTCAATTATTTTTAACTAGTCACTAATAATGTCTTTCTTTAATTTTTTTTTTTATTTACGTCACAATAAAAATGTACGGATTTGCTGGTTAATGAAAGAAAAGCACCTGAAGCCTGTGATAAATAAAATAAAGAATAAAAACGAAAGAAACATTCGTCAGAAAAATAAATAAAATGATGAGTTATATGATGAATGATGACTGTAATTTAGAAAAAATACGTACAAAAACACATTTTGAGCCCCCTTCATCATAAAATTTATGATTATTAAAAAAAATTAAAACATAACAAATATTTATCATGACAAATATTTTTGTTTTGTTTGTCAGTACTGAATAACGTCTTTTAAAAACTGTAGAACGATTAAAAAGCCAATTTTCAATTATTTCTTTAATGAGATATCAGTTTTAATAATTTTACATGTAAAAAATGTAATGAAAATAAGCATGAGTAAGTCTTTAATAAACTGACGAATTTATTTGTTTGACCAAAAATAAAATGAAAAGTGAAAACACTGAATGACAATTCGTGACGATGCTAAAAAAAGGTGTACTGTACTACACTCCTACACTACATTATGCCAAAAACAAATGTTTTATAATAAAATTCAAATTAGTTGGAAAATTGAATAATAGCTAATAATTAGATTAGCTTAAAAAATATTTAAAAGAATAAAAAAGATTTGTGTTATTATTTCCTTTCTTTCGAGAACTGAATGAAGAATGTTTTTAAAAGAAAAAATTAGTTGGTATTATTAACTTTTAGTACACGTTCTTTTAAAAAGTTACAAAAAAAATAAAAAAAATAACCCTGCCGAAAATAGCATAATTTAAAAAATTAAAATTTAATCAAGCAAAGTGTAAAAAAAAAACAAATTTTTAAATGAGTCTTTCTTCCACTGTTTTTTTATTCATATAAAAAAAACAAACAACTGGTACGCTTTCCTGTTAAAACATCAAGGAAAGCAAATCATTCTTTGTTTTTTTTTTAAATTAATATTTTGAATAATTATTCCTTGGGAGAAAAAAAATGTAATTAAAATTCAGAAAATAAAGATAAACAAAAAAAAAAGGAAAAGGGATTCTCATTCTTCTCTATTCTTAATTTATTTAGGTTGGTAATTATGCTTTCCTAAAAGACACAAAAAAATGCTGAATATTTTTAAATCACAGGAAATAAACATTTTGATTACGGACAAAGTAAAAAAAAAATATTTCTATTTACAAAAAAATATAGCGTTAAATACTTAGTGAATAAATCTTTATTTATTTTTTGTCTTTGTTGTTTTTTTAAATTCTGTTGTGAAGGTTAAAGACACGATTTATCTACTTTTTCAGCAAGGCGTGGGACAAGATATACTTTTTTTTAACGAATTATTGTCATATTGATACTTAAAAATTATTCTTGTAGAAAACGTACAAAGTCTTAAGACAATTTTCCTAGAAAGAAAATAATATACTGTACAACTACAATGTAATCAACCTAAAAAGTTTAACTCAAACTGTCAATAGATTTTTTATGGGTACACTAGAATACACATGCCAATGATAAACAATTTTTTTTTTAATAAAAATTAGTTACTGATCCAATAAAATACAGTCTTTAAAAGCTATTTTAATCTTACATCTGTCAATAAAAATAATTTATTTTGGAAAAGAAAAAAAAAAAGAGGCGTGTTGCCACTTTTAGTTTTAAGTCCATACAACCAAGGTAAATCTTGCACATCTATGACAATAAGCAACATTATGGAAAAGTGATGTGTAATGGCTAATTTAAACATATCCATGTTGATTTTGTAAAGATTTAGGATTATTTTAACAAACTTATACCAGAAATGCAATATATTTACTTACAATACTCAGGATCGAAGCCAGGCTTCGACAGAATTGCTTTAATATCCATATTGACAGCCGGAAATAAATAAGATCTGATGGCCGGTACCTTACAAAGCTGTAGAGGAAGAATCTTAGCACCGTGCCCCAAAGAAAAGAAAATTAAGAACACATCTTATTATACTTGGAATAAATATTATTTCTATCATTAAAAATAAGCATTTTTATTTTAAATAAAGAAGCTGAAGCAAATATCTTCTAAAATAAATGTGTCTGTTACTATTATTATTATTATTATTTCGAAACTGTTGATTATTTTGGACGAAGACATGCATTTTATTTTACGGTGTCGCTTAACCAAAATTATAAACAAAACATTTAAAAACTCTTCTATGCAAGAACGTATTTTTAATGTTTAAGAAGATTCATTAGAAAAATTTGTGAATTAAAAAACCTTTCGATGCTAAGAGATAAAATTTTAATATTTTTATTAGCAATTATTTATTTACATTTCTTATTTTGATCTAATTAGAAAACTATTTCGTATAGTTTCAAAACTTAGCTGAGTATTTTGAAAATATTAGTCATCGCAAATTTTTACAAGAAATAAATTAGATTAAAAATATTTCATATTTAATCAAATTAATTTTATTTTTCTTCGTTAACCCGTGGAAGAAAAACCTGATCTGTACTACACAGGAAGAAGGATGCTGAGAGCACAGGTCTTTTCCGATCACGAATTTGACACTTGAATTGAAAGTAATTTATTTATTTTACAATAATCAACAATGCTTTTGACTTGAGGAAACTTAACAAGACATATCCAATTTATCATCTTTAAATAAATATCCTAAGTTAGGTCTCTAAGTAAATAAAAAAATTGTTAAAAAAAAAAAACCCACAAGTAACTGAATGAATGAATAATTTAATTACATTTTTTAACTTTTTGTTAACGTCAACATTGCAAAGTACATATGAAATCCCAGCTCTAACTAAACTTTGAATTTTTCTACTTTTTAATATCTGGGTTAACTTGGGATACTAAAGAAAAGAAATTAAAAAAATAAATAACCCTGAACCAATATTTTATTTAAAGCCAAAATGATATCATCAATATTTAATTAAGAAAGTAATTAAAAGCTAACTTATTAAGTAGGGATTTTTACAATTAAAATAGATACTCTACTTTTTTTGTCATAATAGATTTCATATTTTTCTCTACTCAATAAAAGTAGGCAGGTTTATCAGATTGATTATTTTTGAAAGCCCTAAAATACACAATTTTGAATTTTTCTATTTGTAACATAGACTACTTTTAAAATAAAATGAGATAACTTGAGCTATTAATCATTAATAAATAATTAATGAGAAGAAATTAAATACAAAATTTAGTAATGTTGGGGTTTCATGTCACCTAATTGCAAAGTGTTTTTGGTTAATTCTCCAAAAAGAAGAGTTTATCTTTTCTTATTCTTTTTAGTTTTTTAATCCGAATTAATTTTTTTTACAGTTTTCCTGATTTGCTTTTTGATATCAAATATTTTACCGGAGATCTGTGACAATTTTTTTTTTTTTTTGTTCTTGTTGTTATAGGGGCTGTGTTTCTTTCAATTTCTATTTCCATGTCCTTTTTTGAATGTTTGTCAAATTCTTTTGCTGAGATAATTTTATGGGATAATCAGTTCTATATAGCACATATGTTTTTAAAGTATCATTATTATATCTGGTCTGTTGGCTTGTATAATGTGGTTGGTACGTATAGTGAAATCCCAGAGAACTGTAACATTTTCATTTTCACATTCTCAGAATGGTGTATTTTTTATTTAGACTAATTTCATACATGAGGAAATTTATAATTTTAGCATATCTATCAATGCAGATATTTCTTTATCCTATTTATGTCTATATTTAAATTCACCTGGTGTTGTTAGGTAACCTAGATATTAGATGGTCAAGCAAGTGTTTCATCAGAATTTGTACAAAAGTGACACTTTTTTTTATCTTATTAAAATATGGTCCTGTTAGGATTTTACTGACAGGTTTTGCTCTTGAGTGACTAGGATGAATTCTTGCCACTCAAACAGTTCTGGTTTCAAACCATTCCACAACCCTTGAGAATGTGTATCAATCATCTAAGAGTTTTACTTCTGATTTGGTTTTCAGAGTAAAGCCTTTATTTTTTACTTTTCATTTGATGTTTTTGGTTTCTACTTTTATTTCACCTCCTATTTCATCTTCTTTATATAATTATATATCTTGTTTGAATTTTAGTACACTTATACAATATAGTTTTATTATTATTATTATTATTATTATTATTATTATTTCCTTGTATTTCTGTTGTATACTCATTTCCTTCTGGGTCCCAACCAGAGACCTAAGGCCAGAAATGGCTTCATGACATTTTCTACTGATCATTTTTTTGTGAAAAAAAAAGCCCTCCAGGATCACACATTTTACATAGACAAAACTCTTCATAATCTGTGAGCTGTATTTGTGAGCACAATATTTTGTTGTTCTTTAAGGCATGAGCTACCAGAAATACCTCTAATGAGTCTATCAGAACCTTTTCCAATCAATCTGGAATTATTGATGTCCACATATACCATCTTTTGAGATTTCCACTTAAAGATCCTTGTATTTTGATAATTTTTTGAAGATCTTCAAAGATACATTACAATCTGCAAGGACTGCCATGTCAATAAGAAGGTACATTTGTTTTTGTGGTCTTTGATCATGATGTCTGCACAATTAGCTTTGATTGTTCCGTGAGTAATTGTAAAAGCCCATAAAACTGTTACAGGTCCTATCTCTATAACTGGATCTGAGTGATGTTCATACCAGTTTCTTGCAGCTTCCTTCCTGTAAAAGTTGCATATTTTCCAGTGGAAAATATGCAACCTTTACTCTATCATGCCAAGTTTTATATTCAGTGAGTGCTAAAACCATGTAATCTGATACAAGATGGTCAATCTTTCCTGGATATTTATCACAGAATCAGCGTTTGGGGTCAACAAATTTTTCAGTATGTGTGCTTGGTAATTTCTAGTTAGCAAATATTGGTCCTCTGCAGCAAGAATAAAACCTTTACTCTCAGCTTTTAACCCTGCACTACATAACCACTGATGGGTTATGGATTTTTTGTCTAAATCAGCTGTTTGTTACATTAAAATCTGCAGGGACTACCATGTCAATATTCACATTCTGTTTTTGTAGTCTTTAATCACAATGACTGGGTGATTAGCTTTGATTGTCCTATCTGTGTGTAAAGTCTCATAAAATTGTTACAGGTCCTATGTCTGTAACTAGGTCTGGGTGATGTTGATACCAGTTTTTTGCAGTTTCTTTCCCATAAAAGTTGCAGATTTTCCAGTACAGATATTCACCCACTCTATCATGCCGAGTTTTATATTCAGTGGATGCTAACCTGATACAAGATGGTCAGTTGTCTCTGGATATTTATCACAGAATCTGCATTTCAGGTTAATGCACTTTTTCAGTATGTGTGCTTGGTAATTTCTAATTAGCAAGCATTGGTCTTTACTCTCAGCTTTTAACCTTGCACTACATAACCACTGATGGGTTACGAATTTTGTCTAAATCAGCTTGTTTGGTACAGGCAGAGTATTGAACATGAAGAGGCTTATCTTGCTATCATTTCTGTATTTGGTATGTTATATTTGTATTTGCTTTCTTTTTTAGGTTCTGTGCTGTTGTAGTAGGTGTATTACAGTTTATTTTCGCTTCTACACCCACTTGAAATCCCCTATTGAATTTATTGACTTTCTTTATTACTGAATCAAATTTATGTTTTTTTGTGTTCTTTGACACAGATCATCATCCAGTCTTTTTCAGTTTTCAGGTATCTTTGAAGACTGTTGTTGTGGTTTTGTAAGCCAGTTAAAACCAGAACAGTTCTAGTCGAAATAATCCTTTGGCTCCTTCAAATCTTGGAACATACAGATGATCAACATCATCCTTAGGATGATGCATGTGGTGGCAAGTGAGAAGCTTTCTCGTTTTGACATCCATTCACTTAATGTCACCTATGGTCCAATTAAGGATGTTGAAACTGTATTGTGCCAAAGGACAGCCTGTATTTAACACCAGATGCAAACACCTATAGTATTCTTTACCTACTTCCTCCTTCATTTGGGTATGCTGTATTCCATTTCCTTTGCTGACTCCTAGGTATTTATAGGCTTCTTCTTTTTCCAGTTCCCTAACCTTTGTAAGTAAATCTAGAACTTTTGAGTATGTTTCTGTAATTCTCCTTTTCTTGAATGTTACTTTTGTATATTTATCTAATTTGGAATCCATGTCAATCTCATCACTGAAACATTTTACAGTATTGAGCAGACCCTTCAACTCATTGCCATCTTTGGGAAAGAGTTTGATATCATCCATGTAGAATATGTGATTAAACACTTTCTTTTTTACTTTTTATCCATAGTTATTATTGTCTAGTTCATATGAAAGGGGGATTAAAGACAGACAGAACAGAAGGAACAACAGGGAGTCTCTTTGGAAGATTGCTCGTTGGATATTCTGATATTTGAAAATGGCAGTACCTTTGGTGTCATTTAGGTATAATGTGGTTTTCCACTGTTCCATGCTATAGTTAAGAACATTTACTCTTACTGAGGAGACTTTGTACATTTCCAAAGCTTTAAGGATCCAAGAATATGGCAAACTATCAAAGGCTTTATGGTAATCTAACCAAATTGTGCTGAGATTCCTAACTTTTTTCCTTTTATTAGATTGGTGCAAAAATAATGTCGTTTTCTCACATATGTTACTATGTGAGAAAACGACATTATTTTTGCACCAACCTAATAGAAATCTCAATACAACTAGGATCATTTTATTTATAAGTAGTTGATCTTTGCAGCCATATGAACCTCTTTAACACTCCTTCTGTTCCAAGGGAAAGAATATTGTTTTCATTGAGGAAAGAGTAAGCACAGTTCATCAGGACAGACAAGATTAATTTATATGCAGTGGACAGGCATGTAATTGGTTTTTAATTTTTGGATAATCTTTTCACCGGTTTTTGATAGGAGATATATAAAACCTTCAGTGATCCATTCTGGAATTTCATTTGATTTATTTAATTTATTAATCAGCATTGATAAACTTTGTGCAAGTGTTTTATGGATTAATGACAGAGGAAACTGTGTACTTTTGTCATTTCCCAGGATTATATTCCTTTGGGTTGCTCCAAATATTCGCCCAAAATTTTTGCACTTCTTCAATGGATGGTGGCTTTTTTCACTTCTATAACTGATTTTCCATTTTCCTGGAAAACTTCTTGATGATTATTATCATTATAAAAGGATCTACAATTAATAATGATAATAATAAAAATTAACTAAAAGTAAGAGAGGCAAGGTTGGTTTGTGGACACATTGAGAGGGACACCAAGGTTTATTAAGACAGAAGATTTGTGGTATTGGTTGATTGAAAGCTTTACTAGTAGCTACCAAAGACTAAGCCTTGATTGCTAATTCTATTTGGAAGAACATCTACCACCAAGATAAGCTCAGGCTATGTGATTGACATTAAATGGTACTGCCACAATCCAGAGATGATGAGGATTCAACATCAAAGCAGGCCACATACTTGAGGCCACTAAACCAAGCATCACTGTCATAAAAAAAAACAAGAAAATGTTTCCTTATGAATGTGGATGTTCCTGGTAACTGTAATATCAAGATCAAAGAAATTGACAAGCTTAAGAAATACACTGACCTCTGGTTGTCAGAATACGGGATATTCAGGTCACTATTGTCCCAGTTAACATGAGTGCATTGGGGATATTTGCCATTGAATATTGTCCAACAATAAGAAAATTGGAATAAAACCTAGTATCCCATCACTTCAGAAATTTTCATTTCAGATCACTGTAAATATTCTGTAAAGTGTGTACAGTGATGAAGAACACCCACAATGCAAGATCTCTGGGAAAACACAAAAAAAATGTGCAAAAAAACAAAAAAACAACAATAACAACAATAATAATAATAATAATAATTTCCTGTTTAGTAGAATTCCTTACCCAAGACTTAGAGTAAGGAAAGAAAATATCTGCATTCTATTTGCAAAAATTCTGATGATAAGTGATATTTAACATGTACAGTATTTATATTTTCTTTATATTGGTTATACTCTTAATCATAGTCTACCGTATTATTAAACCCCTAATATTTCAAGGGTATTTTTACAAAAGTGAACACAACAATGCAACACAACAATCCCACTTTCTACACTGATAACTGCTATGCTATGTGTATAACTAACAAGTTTATAAAAAAAACTTTAAATTTATTATCAAAAGCATGAAAAACTAATATTGCAACTTACAAAAACAGAAAACTACATTCATAATTTCAGAGAAACAAATTATTTATAACCTGTAAGTACAGGACACTAGTAATTGTACTATAAGCATAAGATGAATATACCATACCTTAGTGATACTTTCTTAAATTGAATTCCCCTCATATAACAACATAATTTGCTATTTGATACAATCATTTACCAAGTCTTTCATCTGAGATCTAAAGTAAATGATGTTATTGAGCCTATTGGATTGAAGGTTTGTGTAAGTATGTGAGCAGTATTCATTAGTACAATTAGTTCTATTTCAGATTAAGATGGATTTCTTGAGATTTTGTTTAATGGCATATCAGTATTTTTCTTAATCATTTATAGTACTCCTACTTCTACTGGAATAAAATACTGTGTTTAAATGCCACTTTCTACTTCTACTGTGTTTAAATGCCACTTTCTTGAAATTTCTATTTATAGATACTTATATTTTGAAAAGTTTAAGGAATTCTTTCACCAAACTTTCTCAAATGTTATTATTGTGTCTATAAGAAAGCATTATATTCTCAGTCTGTTAACTTGCATAGTGCAGTCAGTATGTGTGGTAAAGTTCTAGAACAAAATAATACCATCACCCTCTATAAATGAGCTGGTTGAGGATGATCATATCTCAGCTCCTACCGATAGATTAGATACAATACTTGCCCCAGCACATCAGCTGCTCCAAGCAGTGTTACCATTCCAGTGATGTCACGTATCTCCAAGGTGTTCTACGTGGCAGATAGTTTCCTACAAATAATCCAAAGTGAACCAAGCACTAAAGTGACAACTTGAGCTGCTGCTTGATATATTTTTCTGATTTTTCCTGCCAGGTTTTATTATCTCTTTTTTTTTTACCTGATCCACATTCATGACATTTTTACTACAATTTCTATCAGGATCCATTCATGGCTGTTCTTGTGCAAAAGTATGATAATTGCTCTCCAATTGCTTTTCAGTCAAGATAAATGTATCCCATATGAGTTTAACTTGTTCATTCTCAGCTACTGGGAGTGGCAATTATGCATGCCACCTCTCTGCACACTTGAGACCATACTTCCTACATAAGTTCTTAATGTATTCTCTGAGTAATGGTGCCATGTGTACTCTTTTTGTGCCAGTTAAGTGTATCCACTGACAATGTGTGGCACACTTTCAATAGCTTTCCTACACAGGCTTTACAAGAGTAAATCAGTTGTTCTATCAATAGCGTACTTGATGGAATTTGTTCTTAAAGCCCTGATTTTGCATTGCTCATATCATCCCTTCAGTTTAATATTTCAAAAACCCATTTCTGAGCTACCTCCATGATTTCAGATGTGCCACCTCTTGGGTTTCTTGTGCAAATGCTCCATGCAAGGCAATTTCCTTACATGCATCAACTTTCTCATCGTAAATTCTCTTTCTCATAATCTGCCAAACTTTTTGTTACCACAATGACCTTTTCATCAGTGCACCCTTTAGCATCCACTCATGGCTATTTTGTAAGTACTCAAGGAGTTACAGTCTGATGTTACAAACTCTTCTACTCTTACAAAATCTCTCCTGTCCTTTTTTCTTGGTAGGTAAAGCCTAACCATGTTAGACCAAATGATAAGGAAGGTAATGACCATAAAGAGGTGCTAAGTTTGCTAGGTACTCTTTGATCCATTCAACAATTACAACACCAACTGCCCAAGCATTGATGCCTGAAATCAAATTTCTACCATTCTAAAAATCTAAAAAGCTTCTTTACCAACTGATTATTATTATTGGTGTTGTTGTTGCTGCTGGTCTTTTTGTTCTTGCTACATTTCAACATAAGAACTATTTACTAACAAACCCTTCTCCACTGGATCCAGTTATCTGACTTGGAAGACTGGCATGTCAGTATGACCTATATCTTAAGTAATGATGCTCAGCAAAGACTATTTTTGGTGAGCCTCTGAGCCATTATTACTCAAGCTTTATCTGGAACCTGAGAAAGCTTGAGTAGTAATGTTCCAGAGACTGACCAAAATGCTTTGCAGATGTATAGTGTCTTTCTTCATAAACTAAAACTATTTGATGCCAATTTGTTTTGGGATGAAAATAACACCTTACCTTCTCTTCATATTCTGTTAATCCAAATTGATAGTGGTTTAAAACTAAACATTCATTATAATTCAATAAACAAAAATGACCTCCTCCAATTTTACTCATATCACAATAATAAAATAGAAGCTGGCTTACTCACAGGGTTTTATTAAAGATCCATTGCAGTTATTTTATATATAATGCCAAACAAAAAGCATCCAAAATCAACAAAACAAAAAAGAAATGGAAAAAGAATCTATAAACACATAACTAGATATATATTACCTACAAACTGCATAATTAATAAGCTTGAGAAAAATTTAGCTAATGTCAATATAAAAATTATCACAAACACTTCAAAAACATTTTAAAATTTAAACAAACTCCTGAGAGCATGCTTCCCTGTCACGACAATCTTAATTTCTTCATGAACAAAAGTGTATAAAAAAAAAAAAATGGTTTTGAAATAATTCAGAATACAAAAGATTGCAATAAAACAAATCAATATATAAATAAAAACTAAGTTGAAATGAGTAATATTTAATTTAAAAAATACAGTTAAAAAAATCCAGCATTCATATAATTAAAGTGAATCATATTCGGTCTTACAAATGTTGATTTGGTTATATTTACCGAATCTTCTTATAGATATTTTTTATATACAAATTAATCCTTTTATACAAATCTACTTCTACAGATTTTCTTCTATGTTTTTTTTTTTTACAAATTTTATCTTATACAATTCCTTTCATATGGATTGTCATATACAAATCTAAAAATACATATCTTCTTCTATGGAGTCTTTTCTACATATCCTTTCATATAGATTCTAATAAACAAATCTATACATATAGATCTTCTATGGAGCTGTTGTTGTCAGTGGTGTAGCTACGGGGGTGGGGGCGGAACCGCCCCGGGTGCCAGCACAGGAGGGGTGACACAATGTCAGCCCCAACAAATTTATTCAACCAGGCTAAGGTGCCAAAAATAGTCAAACAGTGGTGGAGACACAGGGTTTCGCAGGCGGGCATATGACCCCCACACCGAAATAATTTATGACCCCCCCAGTTTTGTACCCCCGTCAGAAATTTTCTAACAAATTGTCGGGAAATTTGTGAGTAGGAAAAATAGCAATGTTTTCAGCTTTCATGTGTTTCAGTTGCTACAATGTTGGTTACTAACAAGAGACATTGTTGTAACATTTTATATCAGATGATATGGTGTTTTAACTCTGCATCATTAATAACAACAAAGCGAAATACGAAGCCAAAAGTGCAACAATTTCAGTCTTACTCTGGCCTGTGTATCAATTCGCTGAGATACAATTTTCCATTGAGTGAACGATATACTTTTGAATATATCTACTAGTGTTGGGACGATTAATCAGAATCGGATTCGAGAATCGGAAAAATCGGAACTTTTGGGGGTATCGGAATCGGAAAAATTCATACCTATTTTTGGATTCCAAAAACGATTCTTTTAAATTTTTAACTTAATTTTCCATTATTGGTACTAATGATAAATATTTATTGTTTTTAAATTATCACTAAAACTAAAATCATAATAACATCAAAATACGATGTAAATTTATTTTACTTGTATAAAGAAAAACAAAAAAATAAACTTTGCATAAATTCTCTTGGTAACCTTTAAATTTTAAAAGAATGCAGCTGATTTACAATGTTCCGAAAAATGCTTAAAAATTAAATAGAACATTTTTGTCAAGAAAAATACTTTCAAACATCATAGATAATTAAATGGTACCCAGAAAATGATGCAACGGAAAATTGGACACCGGAAAATTAGCAACAGAAAATTACGTCAACCATGAGCCAGTCGAGACTGTCGGATCTGGCTGTGCTGTCCATTGAAAACGAGCTTACAAGACAAACAGATTTTGACGATGTCATTGACCAGTTTGCCACAATGAAAACAAGAAAACATTCATTCTAAGACCATAGTATCGAATGTCATTCTTTTGTGTATTGCCGTGTTTTGTATTTAGTTGTTCTGAAAGTGAACAGTTGCATTTTAAAAATCTTTTGATTTGAACTGATTATTTTGTGGTATTGGATTTTGTCTTGGATCATACATGTAAACAGTAATGTACCAGTCAGTAGAGTAAAGTAGAGGTAGAGCATGTATGAAAATTTAGCTACAGCTAACCATTCAGCATAGGGTGAATCGGGGTCATTGGGGTGACAATTGAGCGGACCGCCCCGGGTGACGTTTATTCTAGCTACGCCATTGGTTGTTGGCCGTTCCCAAACAGAAATGAATAGGGCACTTCAACCTTGACCTTTTGATCGTGTTCCCTACACACTATATAATTTAATTCCATTTAGTTTTAGAATTGATCTAATGACTTTTTAGTTCCTGAACATAGTTGTAATAAACTTTCTGACCATTTTTACACCTTCATTTTTAATATCAAATCTCAGCTTATTTTTCTTTGAGATTTTTAGTATTTTGTGAGACCTATGTTTGTTGTTAGCCCCCCTTGATATAACTTGTTGACTTCTTGCTGAATCTGAAGTTGGAGAAGAAATACTTGGATGGGCTGCATGCGAATTTTGTAGGTTTTTACCTTGAGAGGATGTGGTATTATGGTTGATGGAGTGGTGATGGATGAATTCTTATGGTGAATGTGGGACCTGTAATGTGTGAATGGGTTGTGTATCGATTAGCTAGGTATAAGATAGATAGTGATGACCAGCCTCAACTCCTCCCCATTTTGGCTTTGTGCCACAATTTTATTTTATATACAATAAATATCCTGCATATTAAGTTACATTCACATTTTTTTTGTCAACTGGAAGCTAGTTGGGTCTTTTTACTTCTATTCTGGATTCTTGTGAATTTCTACTCCTAGCCTGTGGGAGGTTTCAACATTGGACTTGACCAGCAGATATGCAACACCAGCAATGGACACTGAATTTGACCAACAACGTCACAACTCCAGCACCACATCACGATGCCAGCTTCCTGCCTGGACCTGACCAGCTACTTTCCTACCCGACATGTCTAGTCTTACTGTTGACACGACTGGAATGTTTGCACAACTTCCAACCATTGATATGACCACTCCAATCACACACATAACAATGTCCTGACTGTTGACATGTCCAGTCCAACTATCAACAACCGGAACGCCCATGCATCAATTTCCAGTACAACCATCAACAGGACCTGGAGAAACACATTTCAACTTCCCGTCACCAACAATTCCAGTCTGATCACTCTTTAATTACCAGATCATCTAACCCATGGCCACTCAGCTCTGCATTGTAAATGAATTATGTATTAATCTTTTAAATATCCTTGTTCTGTTGTCCATTTTGTTTCACTAGTGAGATTTCACATCCTAAATATCAAAATGTTAGTGGGCTTCTTGTGATCTCATACTGATTTGGGGCGCTCAGGCCATTTCACATCACGCTCCCCCACTCCAGGGTGTCCACTACAGATTCTCATAAACAAGTAAAGAGTAAAGAAACAAATTAGACACTGGTTTGAATGGATGTGTGAGATAAGTGTGGGGGAAAGGGGAGTATGCTTAACTCAATTGAACTCTTGTTGGCTATTGGTTTGGGATTGTCAGCTATTGCATTGGATTTGTAATGTTGATAGTTGAATCTGTTCTCTTTCTATGTTATTTTCACATCCTAATGGTTAGCCATGCTCTTCAGTTAGCATGTGTGTGAAGTCTCTCTCTTCTGTCTGGTTTCTCTTATAGCCTTTATAAGGGAGATGCATGGATGTAGTTGTAGACATCTGTGGCAAGTGAGAGTCTTATTGATAATAGCCAGCACTCTGGTATATTTGTGTGTGTGACTTAGGTAGATGAAAATTGGTGTATGTCATTAGAGATATATGTTCTAATAATTGTATAAACATAGCTTTAATTTGTTATCTTTAACTATGAGCAAATTATGTTTTCCTGTTACACTTTCATATAGATTCTCATATACAAATCTATACACACAGAACCTCTCACAGATTATTTTGTCTTTTAAAACACCTTTTAAAATGAGTCTTTTATACATATTATCTTTTTTATACAGATTCCTGTATGAAGAACTTGCTTATTTCCCATTTAAAAATATTCTATATATCAGTAAGAAAACATAGGTTAATTTTCCATATCTATTTTAGGAAGAAACAAAAAAGAAAAGAAACATTGCTCTCAATACAGCAATATTTAATATATCAAATAGAAATTATATACATTAATGTGACATTCATTTTCAGAATGGGGGAAGGAACTGAGTATATATACCAAACAAAAGCATTTCAAAGCATGTACATGCTATTTAAAATGTATTGTTCAAATGCTTTGTTCTTAGTTAAAATAGTAACTCCTCTTGAAAAAATTGAAAAATGAACAAACAAAAACCATTCAGAAAGCATTATCAAAATACCAGGATTAGCTTTTAAGGTTCATAAACATTTTTAGAGAATATTGTGTTAGTAAAAGTATGATCATTTTTTCACTTGGTGTAGTATTTTTAGTTTAAATATATTAAAACTAATGATAATATATATAAAAATATTTTTCTAAAAAATAATACTTCAGTTAACTCTTGATCACTGATAATCCTTTTCTTCCTGAATTCTAATGCATTTCTATTATAAAACTATAGCAGTACATTTACATAATAGATATGATGGTCCTATTCTATCTATAATGATTGCATTTATTCCTGATCACTGACAATCCATTTCTTCCTGAATTCTAATGCATTTCTATTATAAAACTATAGCAGTACATTTACATAATAGATATGATGGTCCTATTCTATCTATAATGATTGCATTTATTCCTGATCACTGACAATCCATTTCTTCCTGAATTCTAATGCATTTCTATTATAAAACTATAGCAGTACATTTACATAATAGATATGATGGTCCTATTCTATCTATAATGATTGCATTTATTCCTGATCACTGACAATCCATTTCTTCCTGAATTCTAATGCATTTCTATTATAAAACTATAGCAGTACATTTACATAATAGATATGATGGTCCTATTCTATCTATAATGATTGCATTTATTCCTGATCACTGACAATCCATTTCTTCCTGAATTCTAATGCATTTCTATTATAAAACTATAGCAGTACATTTACATAATAGATATGATGGTCCTATTCTATCTATAATGATTGCATTTATTCCTGATCACTGACAATCCATTTCTTCCATATTTTTGGTGTATTTTTATAGTAAAACTATTAGCACTGCATTTAAATTCAGTCAGTTATGTGCCATGCATGATACATGCTTAGGCGATCATGTATCTTTCAATACATGACTGATGAGGCAGATTGTTTTCCTACAATAGGTTGCCATTTCTTTCTGTAGTAGACCAGTTGCCATCCAAGGCTTCAGAACCCATCCTTCCTGCTATTTACCCATAGCTGAGGGGAGAAGAAGAGGATTCATACCTTTCCCAAGGCTATTAGCACATAAGTGAATGTAATGGATTCAACTGGAATTCAAATTCAGCTCTCTGATTCCTTAATCAAAGCCACTATTCATTACTCCACCATACCTCCTCCATATTTAAATTACTCATGTAATAATCCTATTCTAAGAGTTTTGTATTAAGTCCTGATCACTGACAATTTCTTTTTACCCAATTTTCAATGAAATTTCATAATAAAATTATTATCAGTGCATTTAAATTATATATATAATAGTGCTATTCTATCTGTATGGTTTTAATTAATTTCTGATCTTTGAAATTCGCTTCATTCCTAAAAACAATATTATAGTATAATTTACATTGCATTTTTATAGAAAATAATTTCCAATTAATTTCTATATATGCTTTTAGTATGTTGCATTAATATAGATGTAAGCACTTGTGTGAATGAAAGTTTTTACATATAACAAATATTCTCTATATCATGGAATACATACATATAGCATTTTAAGTTTTAATAAAATATGACATTATAATCTTGGTTTTTCTCCTATATTTTATATCCCTTCAGAACATGCATTGATCATAGCTCTCCATAACATTCTATCCTTCCTAGCTCTTAATAAAGTTATATTTAAAGTTTTGGTATCCCTTCTATTCCTTGTTCTGCTATCCATTTACACAAATTCTTTTGGCAGATTACTAGCTCTTTCCCCGTCTATGCCTCTTGCATTCACTATGTACTGAGGGGGTGTTATCAAGTTCTCTTTTTATTTTATGCACCCTAGAAATTTAAACTCTTTCAGATTTTAAGTATAAGTGTCCTTTTGCTTCCATTTTCATTAAAACCACTTTGTTACTCATATGGTATTCTCACTATCCTTCTGTAGAGCCACATTTCTGTTGCCTCAAGTTTCTTCTTCATCTGTGAAGACATTTTCCAACATTCAATGCCATAGAAAAAAACAGTTCAGTACTCTTTTCTTTGTTTCTAACGAGACTTTCTTGTATCTTAATTCTTTGCTTAGCTTTTGGAAGGCATTTTTGCTATTCCAATATGCTTCAGATCTCACTGCCACATTTTCCATCATCTGTTAAAACATTTCCAGATATGTACATTTTCAAACTTATTTGATTTTGGCATTTCCAATTCATAATACACATTTTGAGCTGCCCTCTTGCTGACAGCCATATATTCTACTTTCTTACAACTGATATTTAGTCATTTCTTTTTTGTCTCTGCTACATTTACAAGAATTTCCTGCTGTTTCCTTTCTGACATCAACACTGTGTTATCTGTATATCTTCTTGTTAAGATTGTGTCTGTCAGTAATGAATCTGGTTAGGGCTTCTAGTTCTCTCAGTATTCTCTTGCTGTATAGCTTGGATAACTCTGGTAGTAAGACATACTTCTTTCCATTTTTGTGTATTTACTGAATTCATTTATTATCTGTTGGGCTGTGCTTCCAGTACATGTTCTGGATTATTCTAATATCTTTCCAAGATAAATCAAGTTTTCCAAGTAGTTCAAACAGACCTTTGTTATACTTTATCAAATGCTTTTGCATAATCTATAAAACATAGGCATGCCTCCTTCTGGATCTGGTGTTTTGTTTTTCCTCCTAAGTTTCTTCATGTCCATAAGTGTGTTGTCTGTTCTTGAAACCAGGTGTTGGCTACTACCTGGTTGTTTGCTGTGCTCCATTGGATCTATTTTTCTCCAGGTTTGTTATGGAATCCTAATTCAAAAGTGTCAACTATTTCACCAGCTTACTCCTCACCTACTTTGGTATTCAGGTCTCACACAACTATTGTAAATTTCTGCAATTTGCATTGAACTTTGGTGTTATCAAGTCTGCAGCTTTAAAAGTATTTTATTAAGATGATTTTCTTGACAATATCTAATATTTAAAAACTTAAATATAGTTTTATATACACTATTATGTTTGTTTAATTTTTGTTCTCAATCAGTATATCAATATCCATTTAAAAACCAATGGCCTTAAGAATATTAAACAGTTTAAACCAGAAAATAAACTGAAATTAAAATAAGAACTAACTTGTGTTGCAGAATCAACAGGATAAGAATAATGTTTTTAATAATGCTTATAATGCATTCATCTAATAATCTAAGTTACTAAATTAGTATATATTTTATAGAACAAAAATTGATAAAGAAACTGACTATAAATATGTTTCCTAGGTATTTTTTGGAGATGATCCCAAGTATAGAATCTTATTTTTGGCCTGGCAACCCCCAGAGTAGAAACATCATTTCAGTGTTTCTTCATTTACTTTAATCCAATAATTTTATTGTAATTTATTAATCAGTAATTCTCAGTATTTATGTTAATATAAGAAAATAAAAAGAACAAATTCATGTAAACATATCATGTGACATATCAGTTATCCAAAACAGATGACATGAAACAACAATTGCATTAGGCTCCCTGTTTGTTAGACATAAATAGACTGAAATATATCTTGAGTTTTGATACATTTATCAATTCTTTATTATTCACAATTATTTTTCTGCTCCAGAATCTTAGTGATATTTTATAATACAAAACTGTGATGCAGATATATTTGCACTATTTTTCACTTTTAATATTTTTTATTTTCTTCTACATACACATTTTTTCAAAATCATCTCACAGTCCTCAGGAGCATATTTGTAACCCTAATTTGGATAACAAACATGGGATCATTGATATAGAGTCACATATATCTTTTCATTGTATTAGATAGCTTTGCAATTTGACATTTTATTTCTTATTTGAGCAACAACAAAGTTTTGGGGAAAATGAAAACAAAAAGGACATAATCTGAATCAGAGACAGTTGAAATTTCTTGGGTATATAATGTTGTGTCGGAAACCTACCACCCCTCTTGAAGATGAACTTGTCTGCGTCAGTGAACAAAGACTTTAAATAGTGGCATGTAAGTTGACATGAGAGGACAGTGAGACAGAGAAGTTCTTAGCTGAGCTAGTTATTGACTACTCAGGCGATTTCTGTACCTTTTTACCAACCTATTAAAACCCTTTTTATTGTTACGTGTTATTTGGAGTTTGTCTCTACTAACCCCAAATCAACATCATAACATATAATGAGTAAAGCAGGCCTGGAAAATGTAACACTGACAGGATATGATAAAGGAAAGTAGCAATTATGTAACAAACTTGTGTAAATGGATTAAGTCAGAAGAAATATCAAAAAGAGAAAACTTCCAAAGAGCTACAAAGGATAAGGAATACAGCAAGAAGCAGCAGCAACTCTTGTAAATAGTTGTGGGATTGGAGAGATAGCAGGAAGATATAACTTACCAAGAGTTAGAAAGGATAGGAATTTATGGAGAGCCATGATTGTCCATGTCCCTTCAGGACATGGCACATAGAAGAATATTCATTAAGCTTTGCTTAATATGACACAAGTCTAAATGGTAAATAAACAAAGGAGAAAGATTGTGTTGCATGATTTCAAAATGACTTAAAAAAATTATAGGATGTAGATAATCATGCCTCTCTACAGCAGATTTAGTTTCTTTTTTATCTGTGAATTGCCATAAGTTCTTGAGAAAGAAGTGGAATGGTTTCCTGTTGCCTTCACCACAGGTTGGAATTAAAAAGTTTTCTTTCTCTTAGACTGGTTGCCAACCAAAGCTACAAAGACCAATCTGCCCTATAGCTGGGGAGAGAAGAGATCAATTCATGTCTTTCCCAAGGACATTCATTCATGCAACAGACTAGCTTTGAATTTGAACTTGCCTTGTTGATTCCACTTTCTGCATTGATAACAATTATGCTAACTGCACAAGCCTACATAATATTGCACAAAGAATAAAAAGGTATAATGAATGAAAAAAAGGATATTATGATTCTGTTTTTTTTAAATACCATGTTCCATAGATTTTTATTTATCTACAAATTAATATGTATTCTTGTAAGATAGTGGAATGTATTTTTTTGTTGCCTTCTCCATGATTTGCAATTTGAACTTTTCCTTCTTTTAGATGTGTTGCCACCCAAGGCAAGAAAACATAATCTACCATGCTAGTTTGTCAATAGCTTGAGAAAAGATTAATTCATACCTTTGCTAAGGGCATCTTTGTGAAAATGAATACAACAGATTAGCCTAGAATTTGAACCTGGCTTACCAATTCTACTTTCTATATAGATATCCATTATACTACCTGTATGTTTTACATCAAAATTGTTTACCTGCCTTAAAAATCACCATTCAAAATCCATTTTTCTTACAGACTCAAACAGCATTGCTAATAAGAAACCAGGCATATAGACACATTAGCTCAAACCCAGTGGTTTAATGACAGTCTGTTCTACAACCCCAAATAAAACATTAAAGTAAAGCTGACAACTTAGACCTAATGTGACCTTTAGCATTTTTCACTCCTGTTGTTTCTTCTTCCCTTTCAATTGAAATAAAGTAGGAGGGAAATTTGACGTTAAGTCATAACATTAATTTACTCAATATTTAGTGTACTTGAATTCATATATATATATATATATATATATATATATATATATATATATATATATATCCCAAATCTATCAGTAATTTATGCTTTAATTCCCATGCACTGAACATCATTTTTCTTCCTAATTTTCAATGTACTTCTGCTGTAAAATCAATTAATGCATTTTCATATTTACAATGCTTTCTATATTAAAATTATTTGCATTATACATATAACTAAATTATATAAGTAATGTTTGTATTAATCCCTGATCATTTCAAATGACTCTTCTTGATTTTTAGACATTTTTATAGTAAAACCATTAGCAATTAATAACCTATTCTATCATATTAATATTCTATTAATGCTTGCACTAATTCTTTTCTATTCACAATCATTTTTTTCTTGATTTTCAATGCATTTTTATAAAATTATTAGTTATTATTTACAATGAAATTCATCTATTAACTATTTTTTATTCTTTGGTTTGATAATTTTTCTGAGAAATGTTTCATCAAAAATGGCTAGAGATTCACCAACTTGAAGCTAAAAGTATGAAAAGTTAATATAGCTGGAGTACCGTTTGAAATTCTTTACACCATTGAATATTCCTAAAATTTCTTTAAAGAAGGTTAAAATTAAAACAGAATTAGAATAATAGATCATTCAGTCATTTAGATAAAATTTTTAAAATAGCAAGGGATGATAAAAATTGTTTTTCAGAAAACTACTTGTTACTGTTATTTTAGTTTCCATATTTTAACAAAATATCTGATACTATATACTATAGTGTTAATTCATTAACACAACTGGTGTACTTTTTAGTTTTTATTAATGTTTTTTTTTTATAAATTATCGTTTTTTTATTACTTATTTTTTTAGTCAGGAAATATACGTTTTTTTTTACATAAAGTTAGGAAATAAACAAAAATTAATAAAACAAAAATGACATTTTTCAAAAAATAAGGTAAACATAAACAAAAAAAAATGATACCGTTTTTTTTTACTTGTAAATTAAATAAATGTTTTCGATACATGAGAGAGCATTTTTTAAAAAACGTAAAAAGTAGACATATATTGTTCTTAGTTCTTCTGTGTACTGTGTAACCAACGCTGTTTAGAAGTATCAATTAATAATAAATGAAATGCTCGAAAACCAAGAAGAAACACTGGTGATTTTTTTAAAAAAAAGGGAAAGTACTTTTTAATATACACAATGAATAAAGGTGCGCACGTACTTAACTACTGGAATAAACAAAGTGTGTGATACATACCGACACTTTATTCACACACACACAAATGCACGTGCAGTAATTAAGAAATTACGTACAACTATGCAATACAGGCTAACAATAATAATGCGAATGTCTATATAGCACAAAGACAAGTAAATAAGTGTAAGTTGAAAAAAATATATAAACAAGCTTATCAACAGTATCACACACGTATTCATATATTAGCACTTTCGCTCTAATAGATAAATACCAACACACATACACATACATATATGCGCGCATGTATTATTGCCAACTACACGGTGCCAACAACTAATGCTTTAAACATGGTACTGTCGTAATTTAATTAATTAATCAAATTTATAGTGCAAACTAATATGAAACATCAAGTATATCTCTAAAATTAATATGATTATTATATTTTTTCTAAAGGTATTTGGAAAAGCAGTAAGTGTTGAAGAATAACAACCCATTGTGTTGGTGATGCGTCCATTTACGGCAAAGGCAAAACGAGGCTACATCTACCAGACTAAAGTGGCCGCTGTGTCGAGTACCGACACAACAACGGACGTTAACGAAAATAACTCCTCCTCCAGCAAATTTTAAAATAGCTTGAGAGATTAATCAAAGTACAGTCAGAGTCAAACCTCTTCTTGCATCTTAAGGGTTTCTAAAACGGATATCTATGTATCAAATAATTTACTTAACTACTTTTAAGTGAAAGAAAGAATAGAAAAGAAAGCAAACACAAGAAAAGCCCTTGTTCATTTGTGTGCTTGTTTTTATCTTCCTCCTCCCTCCTTTTTAAAAAAAGTGTTCTTACTATGTTATGCCTATACTGCACTTAATATATTTTAGGAAACTATAAAGCAAAAAGGAATAGGGGAAAATTCCACGTCTACTACACGATCGGAAAAAAGGAGTGAATAAGACTTGTTTCCCATACATTCGCAGAAGAAAAGCTATTTGTTTTATTTATTTTTACCACTTTATTGTCGCTGTCGTGGTAGCAAGCGTGTCGTCATCATCTTTTGAGCTGTGCTCACCCCAGTGAGTGAGTTAGACTTTTGGGGTGTACGCGGTGTATATGTATATGTACATGTGGTTGTATATGTACATGCGAGGGACATGATTTTAGGCCCTGAAGCAACTATTCGTAGTTTGTCCCCAATGTCGACAAACCCTGCAGGCTTTGGCCAGTTTTCTAACAATAACTACATGCCAGGCATAGGCTTACCATGTGCTACCCATTTTTCTTCCCCGGGATCCCTGGGTGGCTCGTCTGTACCCACGAGTACAACTAATACTGTCTCTTCATGCAACTCTGCAGTTTCCTCTCCAATTCTTTCCCCTCCTGGACCTCCGTCGTCCTTATTCCTTAATTATGGTGGTCTGCCGTCTGCCCAACACATTCAGACTGGTTTCACATTTACATCTCCGACACAGTCATATTCTTTGATGGGGTCACCACCTGTCTCCATAATGCATGGAGGTCTTTCTCCACATAGCCAACACCTTAATCTTCATTACCATCACCATTTAGGAGCAAATCCCTATCTACAAACTTCAGCGGCAACCACACCCAGCACAGCTCCTGGGGTCGGAGTGACTTGGCAACATACAGTACCATCTTCTATGCCATGGGTACAAACAAACTCGATTACACCAAATCCAGTCTGTTTCAGTGATGTTATGTCTTCATCATCTATTATCACCGGGTAAGTAAAACCAGCTTACAACACAATCACACAAAAAAACCTTAGTCTGTTTTCTCAGCCAACAACTTTCTCTTTAAACACATTGAAATCAGTGGGTTTTTTTTAGTTATTCATTATGATTATTTTTATTTTATGTCTCTATGTTTATTGTTTACCATGAAACACTATGAGTCAATTTATTGAGATTGACTATAATTTGAGTATATTGACTTTTCATTTTTTAATTTAAATTCCTCTTTAGTCTTTCTTTTTTACACTGTATTTTATTTTCTGTTTGAATTTTGCACATCATAATTATAAAAATATCCTATATATTTATTATTTATTCTTCTATTAACTAGCTTATTTAAAAGAAAAACAAATGTGCGTACGCAAGATAGTCATCTCTAACCATGTGTCTACGAGGACATCTGAAACTCCTGCTTTTATTAAGTAACTAAAGAAAAGATTTTCACAAAGTCTACTCTAATGTTTTAGTTTTTTGAAAGCCCATACTTGTTAATTCGGGTCAGCAAGCCTCTGCTACGGGACTCCGGTTAAATAGTGTCCCATAAAAGCAAATGGTCAGTAATCTAGGCACGCAGTTTTTTTAAATTAGTAGTAGAACGTTACATGTCCTCTGGGTACCGTACATTTTGTAGCCTTACCAAACCTCGTTGATCATTGTAAATGGAAATTAAAAGGCTAAGCTAAAAAAATTAAAAATATGCAAAGAACTCAGGTCCTTTTCTAGCAGTTTTTAAAAATCGAATTATTTTTCTTTTAAAATTTTAAAAAGTTAACAACAAATTTAAAGATAATATATTTATTTACTTTTTCACTTAAACGCATTTTTATGGATAAAAAATAACTTCAATACAGGTGGTGTAAAGTACTGAGTAAACGGTAATAAAATTGATAACAAGATCACCTTCTCTGCATTAAGGAATATTTAATGTTTACTACTGTAGTGTAAATTAATAAGTTCTAATTGTAAGAACGAACACGTTAATAACACACGTGTGTATATATACAATATTGCATGAGAGCTCGGGATGTCCCTTGACATCGCTGATCGATGAAGATAAAAGTATACTTTTTTAGTGAGAAGGGGTATGTAATTTAAATGAGAATTAAATTTTTAAAATGTATTTATTTTAGTAGTGTTTTATTATTTTTTTCAAGTTTTAACAGCTTTTTAGTGGGAAATGAGTTTTTCATAGAAAAGAAACGAAGTGAAATTAAAAACGTGAACGAACCTTTCAATAAAACAAACATACGAGCATTTTTGTTTTAAATCTGAAATTAAAATTTGCTGTTTGTTCGTACTTTGGGAAATTGCCTGTTTCCTGTCTTAATGTTCCTGCATATTACAATTAGTTTAAAAACACAGTCTTTAAAAGTTAAACTATTTTAAATATTTTTTAATAAGTAAATCTGCATTTTTAATTAATCAAAATATGAAATCTGTCTCGCTAGTTATGCAAAAAAAAAAAAAAAATGCGTCAATCGGATAATAGGTCGTGGTCAAATTTCTTTTGTGTAAAAATACCTTACATTTTAAAAATAATTAAAATAAAACTAATTATTAAAAAAGCTGAAAAAGCATCTTCATTTTCTCCCCTAAAACAATGTTTAAGATTTTTTTTGCCCAATAATTACTATTACTACACTGGTAATTTGCATTGAATTTATTAGCCACGCTGTTGCGTATTTATTTATTTTTTTTTTGTAACTGTAAGCCTCAGTAATTTCATTTTATTTTTTTCTTCTTTTTAGACACGTGCGACAAGTGTTTGGATGAATTAAGAAGTAGGTCTATAAACATATGCCATCTTTATCCTTTATGATTGCCGCGAAAAATCATCTATCTGGAATTTTCTCCCAAATTACTGCAAATTCTTTCAATAGCTCGACCTTTATGGCTATTATTATCTGTTATCCCGAAAAATTAACAAAATAATTTCCGTAATTATTGTTTCAAAACAATTTTTCATAAATAGCTTAAGTTGTGATTGTGACTCTCTACAATCTACATTCTCTCTACAAAGTTACATTTTTTTTATTAATTGTGTGGTTTTAATTCGTAGGGTAGCCCATAAAACTATATCAATTTATGTGCGCATAAAAATGGTATTTTTAACATTTAAATTTTAGGTTCAAACAAGGTGGAAAATTTTGTATCGAAAGGTAGCACATAACTGAAAATGTAGGGCCCACTTTTTTAAGGTCAATCAGTTATGTGCCATGCATGATACATCCGTAGGTGATCATGTAACTTTCGATACATGACTGACGAGGCAGACTTTTTTTCCGCAGTAGGTTGCCATTTCTTTCTGCGGTAGACCAGTTGGCATCCAAGGCTATAGAACCCGGTCTGTCCTACTATTTACCCATAGCTGGGGAGGGAGAAGAGGAGGATTCATTCATACCTTTCCCAATACGTCGTAAGTGAATGTAATGGATTCGACTGGAATTCGAACTTGGCCATTCGATTCCTCAATCGGAGCTGCTATTCGTTATAAATAATTCATCGTGCTTCACTTTTTTAAGCTACTTAGTAAAAACTTGCTAATAGTTTTTTTAAGGTAATTAGTAATGTAAATTATTAGCAAGCTTAAGAAAGAGTAACAGACTGTTAGTGTTGAGTTCTGTTCAGTTAAACGGATAAAGAAAACAATTTTTAATTAAACTAAAGAAGTAGATTTTTATTGTATTTTAACAAAAAAAAATTTTTTATCCAAAATTACAACACATTTAATTGATTAATTATTTGTTTTATCAGTTCTGTTGAAATCATTTGTCATTATTTTAATAAAATAATGACATAACTTATACTGATACTCAAAATTTATTCTTAGACAATAATTATCTGAGGATAAATTATTGCATATCGATATATAGTTTCATTCCATCATGTTTTGCTATAAATTGATTATGGTTATTGTGAAACTGTTTACTTAAGTTTGTCCTTACCAGGTGCTCTAATTGGTTAATTTGCAGTGTAACACCTGCGCTCAGTTTGCATTAAAAATTTCCAAAATACTTACATTTATGTGCAATTGTAGATGCTCCATTTGAATCTGGCTTGATAAATTCGATGAAATTTACTGTTTTGGAGTTATTGACAGTGAAAGTTCGGATTCATTGGCAGCAGCCATTACTGTCATTATTTGCATACATTCTCTGTTGAAAGCTAAATGTGGAACTGATCTTTCTTGTCTAAATTTGTCTCAATTACTGTGCACAAGAATTATTTGTGTAGACACGCTCAGTTTGTGCAGTGATACCTACACTGATAACTATTTTGTAGCGAATGTATGCAAACAACGACAGTAATGGCTGCCCACAACACGAATGAATCCAAACTTTCGCTGTTGATAACTCCAAAATGGTAGATTTTATCAAATTTATCAAGCCAGATTCGAATGGTGTATGTACAATTACACATAGATGTAAGTATTCTGGAAATTTTTAATGCGAACTGACCGCAGGTGTTATACTGAAAATTAACCCTCAAATTATGTGAATTTGCGCCAAGTATTATAAATTTTTATGAATTGCTCTCTTTGAGTACACAAAACATAAAAATTAGTTGATCAAATAGTCTCTAAAATTTTTAAGGTGCTTTTGGGTTGCCTTTATGTTGGGAGTCAATTTCAAAATGTTTTTCACTTCTCTATGCAGTTTAAAATCTTTAAAGGAACAGATACTTTTTAAAAATTTTAGAATTAGAGAAAACTTAAAACAACCATTAAAAAAACAAAAACTGACTTTTTAAAACATTTTTTATATGTTTATTGAATGAGTGCTCAATTCTATTTCCAATTACACTCGCATCATGAACTTACTTTTTCCTTAGTTAAGTAAAAAATATACCTGAACTACAAAAATTACAATAACTAAATAAATCCCCAACATCCATAAATTACAGAAATGTCATTGAAAAATGTATTGTGAAGATACTAAATAGGAAGAGTTCAATTTTCAGTGAAGCACAAAATTATTCTTAAATTTATAATTAAATTATGCATTTATTATTACTGTTTTTTTTAAATGATGAATATTGAAAAAAGTAATAATAAAATAAATAAAAATTAAATACATGTCAGATTTTATTGACATTAAATAAATGCTGACAAGTTGAATATCTTTTCTTTTTCTTTTTTTTTTTAATGAGTTCACTTAAGTTATTTTGAAAAAATAACTTATATTTGATTTGTTTTTTTTTTTTTTGTTTTTTTTTTTTTTACAAACTGGTTGACAGAGAAAACGAATGAGTTTTTATTTTCCGATTTCACGTGACTTAAAATCAGGGAATCATTTGAAGGTGTAACAACCTTTGCTTTTCACAAGATATCTTTAGTTTTTAACCTTTTATTAAGTTGGTGCAAAAATGTGAGAAAACGACATTATTTTTGCACCAACCTAATACAATACTGTTACACAATTTTTACAACCTATAAAAAAGTCAACAGTTAAATTGAGTGTATATTTAATAAAAGTTATGATTTTGTCCTTTTGATTATATATTAAAAACTTAGTTATATATTTTTACACTAGTTGTTTTAAAAAGAAAATCTCAATACATATTTACTAGAAATTAAATGATAACTTTGACATGGTTCTGTATACAAACATACATACGTAACCCAACTCAGTGAACAACATACTTCAAAGTTCAAACCTTTTTCATTATTAACTGACAAATATTCAGTAGACTGTTAAATTAAATTTAATAAACTATCAGTTTGATATAAGGATATTTTTTTGATTTTCTGATAAAAGCTCTAAAAATAAAAGTATTCAATATTTACTGAAATTGAAGTGAACATAAATATTTTTAGAGTAATCAATTTATTCTTGCTTGGACAATAGAATTCCTTGGTTTGTTGTTTAAGAAAAGAGGAAATAGGTTTTTTTCTCTTCATGCATTTACACCTGGTGAAAGCAGATTTAAGAATATTGGTCTGAGGAACATTCACCTATTGGTCTATAATGGAATGACCATCTAAGAAACATTGGTCTATAATATTTTTTAATAAATTAACACTTTATTCATGTACAAAATATTAAATTTTATTGATATACACTACATTACAGAATAATATTTAAGACAGTTCAACATTAATTACTGATGATACATATAGTTTATATAAGTATTTATTTGCACGCATTGTTTGTAAAGTAATACAACCCACATTAGACCATAATTCTGTAGATGTATATTCTTTAGACAAAGGTTCCTTAGATGAATGTTCTGGATTCCAGTGAAACCTGCTGAACAGATTGGCTGAGATGTAAAATCTAGCTAGAGTAACAAACAAATTTCATGTTTAATAGCCAAATAGATAATCTACTGATTTTAAAAGATATGAACTTTAAAAAAATACTTTAGCCAACATTAAACCTATAAACAGTCAGTTTAGCTTTTGGTCTTTTTTTTAAATTACTTGTTATGAATCTTTGAATTTTCAAAGTAACTAATAAAACTATTGTTACTGGAAACTTTAAGGTAAATACATGAGGAAATAACTAAAAAACCTAATGCATTTCTATTTGGGTGCTTGATTTTACTTTCTCGTGTGTAAATATGAGAATAAATATACAGCAAAAGCATAGCAAATGACTAGACACATTCTTTTCTTAATCTGTATATGACTTGTGTTTCCAGAGTAAATATGCAAATATTCTGAAACTGGTTATCCATTCTCCTCTTTGAAAATAAAACAAAAGATGCATTTTTTTTTATGTTGGCAAATATATCAGATATTAGTCTTGATAATGGTTTCCGTATTTGTAATCTTGTGTAGATATACAAATACTGGCACTATTAAATTATTTCTATTTCCCTAACTTTGGCATTATACTTATTTACTATAGCATGTTTATTTTGTTTTACGTTTATTAAACTTATATAAAAATTCCTGGTGAAACATTTATTTCAACTAACACACGTATTTTATTATTATAAGATGAAAAAGTCACACTGGCATTGCTATTCTAGGTGAAACTTGCATTGAGTACCTAGGAGTAATATGAATAAAATATCTAATTTGTGTGCATGTGTATTTTTATATATATATATATACGCATACACAACTATGTTTAAAATTTGGTAAATCTATGAGGGGAGAGTGCTCAATATCTGGAATAAAGCATTTGTAAATATAAACAGTGTGGGTATAGAAATCAACACTGGATGTCAGTTTTATGCCCTAAGCATCATCTTTTCTGCTGTACACTTGAAAGGTTGATTTTTATGTCAACACATACATCTATCTATCTCTCTCTCTCTCTCTCTATATATATATATATATATATATATATATATATATATATATATAATAAAATTTGAATAACATATTTTAAGATTATTGAACATTTGGATTTGTATATCCACTTTTACAACTTCATAATGTAAATATTCATATAGATCTCTTTCAGTTAAAAATGTTTGAATGTTTCAAGAAGTTTAACCTTGAAATTGAAATATTTCACATATTCTTGACATGTTCCTTATACAGGAATCTGGAGAATATGAACAGTATCTTAGAATTAGCATTATACAATATCAAATATATGACAAGATTATTTACATATGACTTGGTATTTGTACATGGGATCAAAATGTAGTATTTATGAATTCTGCTTAAGATCACTGTAGTATCTGTGTCCTCTCCTGCTCACCCCCCTGATTATGATGAGTCTAGTATCTGTATGTTATGTTTAGGATAAGTGTTGCTCAGTGGAATTTCTGAATTGTGTTACGTACACAAATATTTCCCTTGTTTTCTTTTAAATTCTTTTTATGTCAGCCTTTTTTCTTTTTTTTTTTCTCCAGTTCATTGCAGGGCTTAGGTCTTCTAATTCTGTCAGAACAAGTAATGGGCATTAAACCTCACCGCTGTCTCATGATTTGTTGTCAGTGGAGAGAATTCAAAATTGACTTTCTCCAAATTAGTTTCTTTAAGGATAAAGAGCCCAATCTGCCCTACTATTTTAACTAGTGAGTTGGAAGAAAAGATGGCTTTGTCTTTTCCAATAGTATTAGTATAAAATGAACAAAACAGCTTTTGCTGAAATTTGAACATAGCTTACCAATTCCATATATTCAGGCTATTGGTTAATTTTGATTGTTATTCATTAACAAATAACTTCATCCTGAATCAAATTATTTCATACTAATCTATTATTATTACTCACTTAAGGTTAATGATGCATTAGATTTAATTCTATTTAAAATAATCATATTGTTTAGGCAAAGACATATCTTTAGTATGAAATCCTCAGAGCACATGTGAAAATATTTTAATCAAAATCTGGTAACTTTTTTTATACTGGTACATGCAAATTTCATTGCATATGTTCATATCTGCAATTGATGAAATGATCCATTGACAAAAAATAGTTAAAATATTGCTTTAATCAAAATATTAATATAAAATGAATATATATAAATCACATATTTTAATATGAGACAATTACTAAAAATAAAATCATAAGTGTATATCTACTGAATATAACAATTATATGTTTACACACACACACACATTATATATATATATATATATATATATATATATATATATATATATATAATCTCCAAGTATAGGATTGGTGTATAAAGAGAGAGAGATATTATATGTCACCTTGAAAATCTGACAATAATGTAAAATATGTAAATTCTCCCCTTATTTTTGCCTTGAAATAAATAAATAAATATCCAAAAATTTAAAGCAATACCTAAAATGTTTGTCTACATTATAGGAATGATGGTCAATCTTGATGCTACTTTTGCACACTTTTTAATTATTACTGTTTTACTATTCTTATAACTATTCTATTAGTCTCTCTTTTTCATTGTTTCTTTATTTCACAAAATCCAGTTGTACAAATTTTATTTTTTTACTAAAGAATTATAGTGAATATAGTCAATAACTATTTTACAATTGTTCATTGAAAATTAATTTTATTTGGTTTAAGCATTTCATTAGGAAATTATATTTAGAATTTGATATATAAAACTTGAATATATTTGAAAAATTTAATGAAGACTATTGTCAGATGACTTTTTATTTGGTAGATTGGTTATAAAGAATAGTAAACACATAATTTCAGAATTAACATTATTCAGCAGTTTTTATTAATCAAGAATTTACAGTTTTTCTAATTAAAAAACATAGTTAACTGAGGAATTATAGAATTTTTAAATCAGATAAATAAATAAAAAATTAAATTAAATCTTTTAATTAATACCAATCGCAAACTCGAGATAACAATAAACTTAGTTTGAAATAATATTAAATCCATTTTAATATAAAACATTGTTCTTAAAATTTCATAGAAAAAATGAAATATTTACTCTATCAGCTTTTGTTATAATTTTGTAAAAATTTAATTAGTAAAAGTATTGTCACATTTACTGTAAGGTTTATCTTTCAGTATTGAGAAAAAAAAATTTGAAAATATATCTGCAGGAAATCAGAGCATTTTTTCAATAAGTTGTAAATGATTAAATTATTTCCTCTTTTGCCAATTATAAACAATGCTAATAGCAACAATAATCTTGGCACAATAATTTAAAAAAAAAAAATGTATATTTTGTTTATTACAGAACAGATCCTAAGCCATCCTGCAGTTGTTCTCCACGAAGACCTAAAAGAAGGGGAACTGACATGTATGAAGAGGCTGATATGTAAGTGTATTTTTTAATTCATTCCTTATCATTATCTATAGAAAAATGAATTTTGTTTTCAAAATTGCTAAAGGATTAGCATTACTGCTACTTTCTCATTTTAGAGGGAAAAACCTAAAAGATTAGACTTTTTTTTTTGTGCATGACAAATTGATATAACTACCCAAGTTGAAATTCTCCAGTTAAAAAGTTATATTAATTCAATGAAAAGATATTTTGTGATTTAAACAAGTTTACTTTCTTATTTTTTATTCAAAATTGGTGGAAAGTTTTCCAACATCCATCTCTGACATCATGAACTAACATAACAAAATAGGTGACATTACTTTTAGAGAAAACCTTGGATAACAATCAAATGGAAAATACATAATGCAGATTTGTTATCAAATCATTTTCACTTATTTTGTGTGAAATTGAACCAAGTAATCTCTTTCCAAGTCCCTCCATACAAGCAGCACCACGTTCACAAGTGAATTGTCTATTCCTTATGGCATGGTGATTTTTATGCCATGCTAACCTCGCAAAAAATTTGCATATGCCTAACCACTCTCACAAATTCTCCTAGCTCCATGACCGTGTCTTTTTTAAATTAAGGTGTCATGGTAGCTATATTTCTTTTTCCTTCAGTCATTTTGCTAGGCAGGCATATACATGCTTACTTTGCCACACGAGCTGTCATCTTCTCTTGTACACTCCTCCCTGATTACATAAGTGACACTGACATGGTGGTCGCCTTTGTTGAGTGCTTCTATGTAAAGGTGGACATGATCTTCTGCATTTGTACCCACTTAGCCTCTTTTGTTATTGGTATCATCATCGTCATCTTCAACATCTGTTTTTGCTGGTTCTGTACATGAATAATCTGTCCCTGCACTAAAAAACAGTGACGAATTTAAGTTGCTTTCAGATAACTTATCACTGCCATCATCTTCCAACGATGCAGATCTGACATGGGCAGAGGTCTTTGATATGACGTGGTGTTCCATTGATGAGAACTGAATGTGAGCTGTAGACCACTATCACTGTTCCTTTTTTTAATTGTGTTGAACATCAACCATGTAGGGGTATTTACTCATACAGCATTTCCCACTCTGTAGATTCCAGTATCTGTGTATTCAAGTGGCGGTGCAATATCTTTATGCAGGCTTGATAGTTATATATAGAGTTAGCTGGTGCTGATAAAACTGTTGTCATCTTTTGGCATCACGTTATACCAATATAATGTCTCCATAATGAAACATTCCAACCGAGCAGTGATATGCTTGATGGTGCTATGGCATCTCTCCATAATGCCATTCCCTGATGTTTGATAGGTACACTGAAATCTAAGTCAGATTCTTCAGTTCTGTGCAAACCTCGTATACACCACCCCACAGAATGCTGCACCATTGACAATGAGCAGCTTGGCAGGTGGCCCTCTCTTGCAGAATAGTGACTCCAGCGGTCAGATGATGCTGGCAGCATCCTGATGTGATAAGTCACCAGGTGGAAAACTGTCTAGGGCCAGTCTCAGTCAGGTAATAATGCCAGCTTTCATAATGTGTTGTGTCCAATACCCACCTTGCCCCAGTTCTTGTGCAGATCCAACAATTCAGCTTTACAATATGCACTGCTGCTGGGTCAATGATTTGGGACACTTCACACTCTCCAATCACCTCCCAAACAGCTGTCTTTGAGACCTCAGGATGGATCCATCTTACAAAATACAAGTTGTGCTTCACACCAGGATGCCAACTATGTCAATGGATGGCTTGAATGTGGGTTGATTCCTGCTCTTCGATAGATACGGCGCACACTGGTTCTGTTTCTTTCCAAACTGCACCCAACCAACATTCTGGTGAGCTGATCAGCTCGGTTTGCATGGGATCTGACAGTGCTATATCAATAGTCAATTTGTATTCCTCCTCCAGTTCCTTGTTTGTGCTGAGCCAACATCTTATTAACATTTCTGTTGCTGCCTTTGTGTGCACTCAAGACTTTCCAGACAACATATCAGAAACTCATTGATGCACACATGTTGAGTCAGTCTTCAGATGAACCACAGTCACTTTCCTTTGCAGTGCCATATTGATACCTCTCAAGATCGCATTGAGCTCTGTTGGGTTGATATGCTTGTCTTCGCATTTTGATCACAGCCAACAAGCATCTTCAGCCAGGGATTTGCTGTTTTCCACAACTATGCCAGTGACCAATGAGTTTGCATTAAACCACACAGTAACTTTGTGTCTATCAATGCACCAATCACCCTGTGCTGGATTCTTCTGTGCCTATCTGGTAATGATGTCTATTAACATCTGAGTCAAGGGTGGGTCTCACATCTCATCATCCCAGCCAGTTGTCACAGTTTGCATGGCATTTTATGAATGCAGTTGCAACACAGAGCCAGCTACATACTGGCAAATGTCCAGTCAACTTCCCACACAGTGAGATGTTCCGATGAGTGAGCACGTTAGGCAGGGATATCACTCCTGTGACTCCATTGCAATTTGCCCCACTCCTCCCAGACACGTAATCCCAGCACACATGTGCCACTCTCTAAATGCTCTGTATCCTTAGTTCAAGTTGCTGAAGAACATCTTACACATGCTGCAGTGCATACACTCTCATTGTCAAATATGTCATTGATGTATGAGGATGTGGCCTTCTGAATGGTCATGTCCTGTGCAACTGGGGCATTCACAATTGATTGCATGATTAGCAGTGCCACATTAATCCCAAAATTTGAATGGGTGAGGCAATGTCTTTGTCCGTTTATCTGCACTGTTTGAAAGGGCTGTAATGATTTGTCAACAGGGATCTGCAAATAGGCACAACATCTGATCCTGTTGCCACTCCTTCACTTTTCACATACCAACATCTGCATCAGCACACCAATATATTGATTGAACTCCCAATAATCCATGACCAGCCAGACATTTTGTTTTCCTGCAGCACAGGCATTAGAAGGATCAGGCCCTTGGAGGGCTTAAATTCTTCCTCGGGATATGAAAGTAGCCAGTTGTTATCCATCCAGGTTCTTAGTAGCTTTGGTACTGGATATATGGCTGTTCAGTTCTTCAATGCAGGTGGTGTCTGGTCATGAGACCACTTCCAAGACACAATCCCAATCTTCCTGTTCTGGTCATACTCTGCATGGAAATCAGGCTCGTTGATGCTGATGGTTGCACTCAAGAGTCAATCAAGTTGAGGAAAGCTCACAGTCCCATCGCTGGTCATACATACTCCTCCCAACTTTTTGATATTAAATCTGAGCAGCAGGTTGAAACCAAGCAATTTCCCATCCACAACCAGAACGTCAACATCAATAGGGGGCCTGTTGCTCATGTTAAATTGACTAAGTCCTGCCCCAAAGCACCTGAGGGTCCTTTCATCAATAGTGAGCTCGTTCACTTTCCTCTTCTAATTGCTACAAAATGGCCTGCTTACGAGCTACAATGAACACCCTGTGTCTAGCAAGGCTAAACTCCTGATTCCATTGATGAGTATGGCAATTGCGGGTACCACCTCCTTCATATGAGGCTCTGGGAGTAGACTGATGTTGAGGCCTATTCCTCTGGCTTATTTCCTGGGCAACTGTGGACTACATGGCCTACTGCATTGCACTTGTAACAATGTATTCGAGGTGTCCACCTTTCAGTATGCAGTTCTTTGCAAAAATGATTGGAACCGTTGCAAATATAGCTTGTTACATAGCCATGTAGAAACCTGGTAGAAAGCTTCCTCGCCTCATCCAGTGTTGTTCATACTCTACCACAACTGCCAGTCCTTCCTCCAGTACTTTGTCTTTCATAATTGCTCATGCTTCAGTCAATATCTGGTTGATAGGCAATTCATGAAGGAGATGTTTAACCTGGTTTGGTAACCTTTGTCTGAATGCACATGCTAGGCCATGGTTGTTCATTCCACTGAACAGGGCAGAAAGTTTTCATAACTCTGTCAGATAGACATCTACCAATTCTAACTCAGAGACCGTGACTTCTTTAAATTAAGGTGTCGGGGCAGTCATATTTCTTTTTCCTTTCCTTCACTTGTTTGGCATGTCAGGCATGCACATGCTCGCTTTGTCCTCTTCTCTATATATTTAACTAAAGCTTTTCAAATTTATGCTTTATGAATGATATAATTTCAAACTAGGCATATATAATGTAAAAATAATCTTTATTAACATATAAAGTAATATTGAAGCATGAAGTTTCAAAAAGTATTTATAAGTAGGTATCCCAAACTGCTTCAGTTTACACTGTGAAAATAGTAAAATTTCCTTCCATTTCAACCTGCTGGTATTATTTATTTTCTAGGCTATTTTGATAAAATTAGTATTTAAACAAAATTTAATCTTTTCTCTTTATAAAGATACAATCCTTTCTTATCTGTAATTAGTTTTTATTCTGTTCCTCTTTAAATTATATCATTATTTCAATGACTGGCACTTTTACCACATTTTCAAAGCTGACTATTTCATAATGGTGTTTTTTCAAATTTGTTGCACTCTGTGTTGTGTCTCTCTACACAAATCAAAATTTCTAAAAGATTCTCATCGATTTGATGGGCTTATAATAAGGTTTAAAGTTTGTCTTTCATAAAAAATTTCTAAGTTGAAAACTGTAGTGGATAAACTAGAGAAATTCAACTCTTCAAAAATTAAAACTGCACCTTCTTGTAGAGCAATGTCATGTCTTTAATAATCAATTGGTTTCATATCTCTACAGCCATATAATTTGAGGTGGTCAAGCAAAACAAAAAGTGTGTACTGTATTCACTTTGTGCAAGAATGTCCATTTTTTTCCTTTTAATGGTCATTCATTTCATTTACATACATGGTTAGTAATATTTTCTGTAATTCTTGGTATTTGTGGATTAATTTTAAATTTTATTTACAATTTAAAAAAAAAAAAAAAATTAATTGGATATATTTTTGCTTAACTTTGGCCATGAAATGTAATTAGGTAATTTTCAAAATTTAATAAGTTTCCTTTTTTTATGATTATTTGTTTACTAACTTTAGGGATTAGGTCCTATTTTGAGGTTAAACTGAAATTGTTACATTTTCTTAAAAAAGAATTACATATAGTTTTTCAACTTTTACAAACATACATTGACTTTTTGTAATTATCATTTTCCTTAAGATAACAAGTAACAAGCATAACATCTTTTTTTTAATTCCTTTTTATTTGTGTTTAGTATTTTCTATGCCAGGTATCCCTACCTGGGTGATTACTTATTAATTTAATCTTCTGTTCAGTGGATGATGAAATGCACATTCTGAGAAATAGTTTGTTTTTTTGTTTTTTTATGGGAGAAGCAGGCCAAAGAAAATTCCAAATTTCTTGCAATGTCTGAAAAGATTGCTGATAAAGTTAAAAACTTTGTGATGGAACAAATAGACATTATAGTAATATAACTTTCAATGGAACTTCATCTCCATCTCTAAAAGAACAAAGGAAGTAACAAAAAGCACTCAGTAAATCTGTGTATTCAAACAACTCTTGTGTTTGTGATGAAGAAGAACCACTTCAAATGACCTTCAGTTACAAGCACCAAGGCCAATGGGTTGCAGAAATACTATTACTCCAACTTTTTACATTGACTAATTCATTGATATTATATCCTTGTCCAGTGCTGTAATCAAAATTTTAGTTTCAACCAAAAGCAGATATGATTATTTTTGATGGGTTTTGTTGGTGTCAACATTTTATGTTGGACTTTGATATAATACCATTTTAAAATGATGATAGGTTATGGAATGTTCCAGGAATATTGACTATAACAGAGGCTTATTTATAAACAAATTCAGACTGCAAATCATCATTAGAAGAGGAAATGCAGGAGGAGGAGGACCATTCCAACTATCCAGAAAGTTTTTTCATCAGTTCCAATAAATCTATTTTTTTTAGTTTGAATATAAATGAGTTTAAATCTTTAGAATAAGCACTTGTTTGAAGGACTGGCCAATGATTTGTTTCATGAATTAAATTTCTAAGTTTTGTATTCATTACTGTCTCTTTTTCACAAGTTAAAAATTGTATAATTTCACATAAATCTCCAAAATTAGATACATCTATGAGAAAATGTATTACAAAGAAAAGAACTGGTTTGTTGAATTCCTCATCCAAAAATAGGTAAAGTTTCAAAATTTAAGTTATGTACCTCCAATGGATACTTTTTTTATGGCAAGTTCAAGATGTTATACTTTTAACCTGTTTTTGCCCTACTATAAATGGCACTCCTGGTTGTTTTATATGGGGTAAATATGAGCATTTTGTTTGTTTGTTTGTTTTTTTTTGTTTTTTTTGTTTAACTGAAAAAAATTTAGCTTCATTTCTGTTGTGCTATGAATCATAGCAATGAGTTGCAAGACATTAACTGTTGAAATGAAAGTTATATGAAAAGCCAAATTGCCCTTCTGTGTCATTTTTTTTAACTATTTTATTTTTTTAGAACGCAATATGCAGGCTGGTCTAATCTAATAATTTATTCCATTATATTATAATTCTTTTATTCCAAGACTACCTATATGACATTAAATTTATAAGGATTTTTAACTAGTTTGGATCCAACATCTTCAGTTATGCACTGTTGAAATTGGCTTGTGGTTTAGTAGCACACAAGACAAGATTTTTGACCAACTTTGAATGGTCATAACATTGTTGTTCATTTGAGCTACCAAGATAAACTTGGCACCATTTTTTATTTTATCAAGCTCTCTATGTCTCTTGAAATTTTTTAGATATATTGAAAGTAAAATTTTAGTTTTGGATACCTATTTTAAGGTATTTACATCATGTGATTAAAATTTATTGTCAAACATTTAATGTGTATCTTGATATTTAATGTAAAAATGTTTTTCAATAAATCACTATTATACATTGAGTAATATAAGTATACTTTTGCTCTGTGTGTGTTTTTATATATATATATATATATATATATATATATATATAATGTGTGTGCGGTTCGTACAGGTCATGGAAAATTGACAGGACCTTTCCCAGGTTTGAAAAGTACTGGAATTTTCTAAAATAGGCTGCAGATTGCTGGTACTCATGAACAGGACTCAATAGAGAAAGGTTTCTCAGTCAATAAGGAAATTTCTACTGAAGATGAAACTGCAGACTCTGGTTGCATAGCACATTATCACAGACTATTTGGCCACAGTTGGAGGTGCTGTGAATGTTCCCCATGACTAAGGCTCTTCTCTGCAGTGCTTCCAATGCCAGAACAGTATGCAACTAATACCTTGGGGCCAAGAAGAAAAAAGGAAGAAGCAGCTGGACAAAAATCCATGAACACACCATTAACTTATTCTATTGTAACCAAATGCACCCAATTATAAGCATGGTGAAAAAGCAATTAAAAACATAATTCATTGGTACATATCACTGAATGATCCTAACTAATATTCACCTAATATTCATCATCTACTATTTTATCAGTTTTATAATAATAAAAAATATAAAAATTTAAATTAGATTAATGAGTAAATGTATCACATTCTTTTTGTGCAATTTTTTTTTTGTTCCCAATAGCTGATACACAGGATGTCACGCTAGACTATTTCAAATGTCCAGCTTCCCAAAGAATATCAGGATGCAAACAAAGGGATTCTATTAGGTTGGTGCAAAAATAATGTTTTCTCACATAGTAACATATGTGATAAAACGGCATTATTTATGCACCAACTACCACACGGACACAACATTTGTTTCTTGATAATGACTGCAAAAGTTGAAAGTACTTGAACAAACAAAAAAATGAACTTTGGATAATTTATCCACAACATTGAGTACAAAAGTCAACACCTTATCCAGAAATTGGGAAAATACATTACAAAATTAAACAGGCAGACCTTGTCAGTTCTTTTTAATCAAACGGGTGTGGATTAATACTTGCTGCATAAATGTTACCTTATACACGCACACACATAGGGTGTCCATAAAGTTAGTGAGCACTTTAAAAAATTTATAACTTTATTTGTATTTGTGATAGAAATAATTTGTAAAAAGGATTAGAAAGAAGCAAATCTATATTTTTTAAGGGTTTATTGAAATTTTATTTAAGTTTCTACATGTCCTCCATCATTAGCAATACAAAGGGTAATACAATTTTGAAGTTCATGGAAAACATTTGCCAACTGATTTACAGTAATGCCTGAAATCACATTAGTTATTTTAGCTTTGAAATCTAATGAACTAGGTTTGGTTGCATACACAATTGTTTTCACATGTCCCCGTAAAACTGGGTTGCAATTGTGTGGTATATGTGAAAGGCCTAGGTCTAGATGTACCGATTGTCCTTAAAGTCAATATCACATGACACGCTGGAACTAAGTAGTTCATAGATTTTTCCTGTTGCCTGAAATAAGTCAGTTGATCACACTTTAAAATATATGAAACTAATGGGTGACGTCAAGCTGTCTTAGTGCTGGGGAAAGCACTAAGTGGTATTTTTATTCACTGAACTTACAATGATACATCAGGATCACTCAGTCTTCCAAAGATACTGTGTATTTGTTTCTAGCCTTAAAACATGTCCACACTGGTCACTACCATTACTTGTTTATATTTTTGAAGCTTGACCACTTATAGGCTAGTCAACTCCTACTGCACAAAATGTGAGGATGTGGCTATTCAAAAATGATGCTATAGTCATGAGATATTGTGAGCAAAAATAGGCATACCTTAATCCCAATATCCCTAATTCATTAGGCATTGTCTATTAATTCTATACACACTTTAACTTGTTACTTAAGTACATTTATTAAGTACATTTTTATCAAGTTTGTATGTGACTAAGGCAATTAATTAAAAATTGTCTCATGTACATCCTTTCTTTGAAATGTTATTTTTTATTACTTCAAGGATACTTCATATTTTTTTTATTTTTTCCTATTTTTAATAGCTTTTATAAAACAAAGAGGGAAAAAAGAATAATCACAGTTCCTGTCATGTGATTCAATTGTTAAACTAAATTGTAGAAATAGGCAAAAAAAAAAACTCTGAAAAATATTTTCTATTGCTTTGAAAATTGTATTTTATGAAAGCAATTATTTGGGGGTGGGGGTTAAACTATTTTTATAAGATTATCTCTACATATTTTTTGGTGTCTCTGTTAAGCTTTTAATCCTGCTTGTCTGTAAAAAGATAATGATAAACCAACTTTCAGTATATTTTTCTTAATTTATGCAACATTTTTGTTATACATTGATTTATGGGAGCCAATTTTCATATTTCTGCCAATATGATTTTTTTTGTTCTATATTAGTCATATAAGAAAAAAAAGTTCCAATGTATATTCAGTTTGAAATGTCTTAATGTTTTTTATTTGTATTTTCCTACATTAAATTAAAAATACAAGCAACAAAATCTTTTTGAGCATTAACCCTTTGTCATACATACATGCTTTGTTTTGATATGTCTTTATTTTATTTTTACCACATACAGTAGATGTAATATGTTTTACATCAAATGGAAATTAAGTATGAATTTTCTTTTAAGATATCAAATATTTACTGTTACATTTCAAAATAAGGTTGTTTTATAAACCAATGGCTAATCTATTTTAGCTTTCTTATTAAACCAATGGCTAATCTATTTTACCTTTCTTATTAATAATCAAACCTCATCTATATTTTTACCTCTATCTCAAAATATTTGTTATACTTAATGTATAAAATATGTGTAAATGTAACAACTATTATGGGATAGATGTTATTTCTTGTTTGCCTTTTAGAATATATACAATTTTTTTCTTCTACATTTGAATAACCTTTTTGATTTTCTTTCATGGAAGCAGTAAATATATGTATTTCATTCTATAAATTAAATCTAATGTTTAACCAAAATGTCATTTAGAGTCTTTTGCTTTGTAGGTTTCAGATGCCCCCAAACAAGGTCTGCCTTTCAGAAGAAAAGGTTGCTCAGCAATTACAGGAACTTTCTATAGACCCAAATGCCTGCCTGTCCAGAAACAAATCTTGTGGAATTTCTAGTGAAGACAAAGATAGACATATGCCATATAAACATCCAGGAAACTGGAGAGGAATTAATTCAGAAGCTGAAAGGTGTGTATTCAATTTCTTAGTCATTAAACCTATGTTTTGGAGAAGCAATGTGTTTGTCTGTTTGCTATACATAACAAAATTCTCTTCTTGTAGAGCCCTTAGTTTCATTATGCATATTGGACTTGATGGATGGTCTTAATATAAAAATATTCTGTGTCCTTTGTAGGGAAAGCAGGCATCTACTTCTTATTTTCTCATATGGATTTATTAACAGTAGCAATTATCATTTGTAATAGAACCATCTTTTCTCTTTTGGATGAGAAAGTTTTTGTATGCTTTGAAAAAGCAATTTTACTGTACACTATTTCTCCCAAAATATATTACTTACGTTTTTTTTTTTTTCGTGGTAAATTTAACAAAGAAATGTAATCATTTTATAAGTAAACAAAAAGATCTGGAAAATTAATATTTCTCAGACATTTGTTTCACTTTGGTATAAAAAATTTATATGGGACAGCTTTTCAGGGCAAATGAATTATTTGTCATTATATCTACTCTTGAGTACTTCAACTAGTAACTTAGATTCCAATATCTTGTGTAGAAAGAAATAACTTGTTTCTGTTAGAAAATAGCAGTTGTTCCTATTTTTAGTTAAAAACAGGCTATCAACTTGATTTTGTAATTAGGTAGAATTGCATTGCATCTCTATTCATTGTGCCTGTTTTAAAATATTTATTTAATCTTTATTATATATACACTTACACAAGTGATAAACCTAGATACCTTCGTGAGAGCGTAGCATGAATAAAAGCGCCTTAAACTTGATGAAAATAATTTTTTTATTGTCTAAATGTTATTAAGAGGTATAATCAAAGGATTTTTGGGGTATCTTTTTAAATATTTAAAAAAAAAAAAATTTTCCCATGACTTTAAAAAAGAGAACATATTTATAATAATTTCCATCATTTGTGAATAGTTTATGAAAGTTTAATTAGCATCCAACAATTATTTTTATTTTTGCAAGATTTTCCAAATTAATGTCTGTCATACAAAAAAAAAAACGTGCTAAAATTTTGTTATTTAGTAGTTCTGCTGATACAAAGAGAAACAATTTTTTTTATTATTATAAAACATAATTAAAAAATACTTTGTTCTTTCCTCTTAATAATAGCAAACATTTAGATGATAAAATTTTGTTTTTGTCAAGTTTGGCATCTTTTTCGTCATTCTATGTTCTTTTTTTTTTTTTTTTCTTTTTTTTTTTAGTGATTTCATGGAGGTACTTAAATAAACCTGACAAAGGCTTTAGAAGGGATTAGTAAAATGCTAGCAACAATGTTTTCAATAGTACATAAAACTTTTTGGATTGATAGATAACCTTCCATTTTTTATTTTAACTATTATATTTCTAATGTACCGTTGTTTCTGTCATGTAAATTCTTTACTTTTCTTTTCAGTATGACTTCTAATGAAAAGACTTCAAAATTGTCCAGTATGAGAAATGATGGTCAGTCTTTTAAAAATGTACTTCCACGAAAACTTCTTCAAGAAATGTGAGTTGTGCATTAAAGTATTTTTTCTTCTATACACTCTACATTGATTCATAACTTTAGCCTTTTATTTTTTAAGAAATAGCTATAATCTGACTTGTATATTTGACAATTTTAAAAATTAACTTAGCAGCAAGTACATATTCTCAATTGTTTGTCTCTACTGATTTCATAGGTCAAAAATTCACATTTAAAAGTAAGCAAAAGGAACCAATGATAAAGAATTATTTAAAACATGAATATTAATTTTTAAAAATATCAGGACAGTGATTGGGATCCAATTTATGTTGACAAATAATCATGTTATGGAAACTTGATTCATTATAGGTTATCAATTGTCATGGTGTGTGTGTGCATGGATATAGGTGCATTTATAAAAACACATTCTGTATCCTAGGAGATTCTCGAAAACACAAAGACTGGTTTGATGACAATAATACAGAGGTTCATCAGCTTATAGATCAAATGCACTTTTCTCATAAAGCATGGATTGAGGACAAGAATTCGTCTGATAAGAAGATCGCTTACAAGAAGTGCAAAAGCCATCTCTCAGAGCCATGAAACTTCAAGAAGCTTCAAATAAAAAGGATGGGATGTAAAGGCTTTCTATGCTGACCTCAAGTGCATTTTTGGTCCTCAAAAAAAAGTGGTATTGCTCCAATCTCCATGGCAGATGGTAAAATTCTGTTGACAGATAAGTCAGACATTTATATCGCTGGAAAGAGCACTTCAAAACTGTGTTGAACACCACTTCTGTTACTGAAGTAGCCATCTCATCAATTGTGCAAAATCCAGAAATTCTGGAGTTGTCTTTTGGACCTACCTATTAAGAGGTAAGTGATTCCATCAAGCAGAACTCATCTGGAAAATCACCTACTCCTAAGGATCCTATTTCACATGAAGTGTATAAGTATGGTGGCCAAAAGTTGGTAGAAAAGTTGCATCTCCTTTTCATGGAGATATGGGAGGCAGGCTGTGTCCCACAGGATTATAAAGATACATCTATCAAACACCTCTGCAAAAACAAGGGCAAGTGTATCAAGAGTGTCTGTGATAATTATTGTATTGGGGGATATCACTACTTTCAATTGCAGGCAAAATCCTAGCTAGACTGATTCTAAACAGAATCATTATACACCTTGTTGACAACATTTATCCTGAATTGCAATGTGGTTTTCAGTCATGTCACCAATGACATGATATTTTCTCTTCGTCAAGGTCCAGTGAAGGTTTGCGAGAAAAACCAGTTGTACATGGTGTTCATGGACTTGGCAAAGGCCTTTGACACTGTGAATTGAGAGGCTCTTTGGCAAGACTTTAGGAAACTCTGCATCCCAGAAAACAAGCTAAAGGTGATCTCAATTCATGAAGGAATGAAAGCTAATATCATGTCTGATGGTATGATGTCAGAATCCTTTGATGTTACAAACTGCGCCAAGCAAGGGTGTGTCATGGCCCCTGTTCTTTTTGCCCTTTTCTTCTCGCTGATGCTGAAATTGCTTTTGTAGACACAGAGAGCGGCGTCAAGTTTTAGTTTTGAACAACTGGTGGACTCTTCAATCATCAGCACTTCAAAGCCAAACCCACCTTCATACACAAATTATCCGTGGTTTGTTGTTTGCTGATGATGCTGCTCTTGTTGTGACATCTTTGAGGAGGCTCAAAATCTACTAAATGGTTTCTGTGCTGCATGTAAAGTCTTTGGTCTTACACTTAGCATAAAGAAAACTGAAGTAGTGCACCAACCTTATCCTACTCCGAAGCAATTCTGGGATGTGAAACAAAAACCACAGTCTACAAATTTCCAGAGAGACCATTGAAAGCAGAAGACAAAGCCCTGTACTATATAAGGTCTTTCACCTATCTTGGTAGCAAAGTCAACTAGAGTGGAACTTTAGATGATGAAATCATGCATCGAATTGCTAAGACTACCAGTTCTTTTGGCAAACTTTAACATCACTTGTAGGATGAGCAGAATATCCAACTGGATATGAAAATTTGGGTTTACAGAACTGTTGTCTTTTGCCATCCTTTTGTATGGCTCAGAGTTGTGGATTCCATACAAGTACGATATACACCAGCAGGGTGTTTTCCGTGAGCTGTCTGTGTGCCATCTGTGGAGTTATCCTTCAAGACAGGACATCCAATATAGACCAGTTTAACAGGTGTAATATTGGAGGAATTGAGACTTTTATTATACAGTCTCAGTTACGGTGGACTGGTCATGTCTTGAGAATGTCTGATGACAGGATACCCAAAATCCTAATGTACTAGGATGACCATGGCTTAGATACAAAGACAAGCTGAAAAGCAACTTGTCAGCTGTTATATATACCCCATAACACCCTTGAGCACTTTACCTTGGAATGGGTAAAGTGGAGATCAACATGTTTTAGTGAATTCAGCAGTTTTCAATCTGCTAGTCTGAATCATCTTCAAGAAGTGAGAACAAGATCTAAAAGGTCAGCCAATCTAACAGTGATCTCATCCCTCAGCTCCATATGTGGCCTCCTTTGCAAAAATGGGGCAGTGTTATTTTGGAGGCATTAACTGGCCCTATCTTGCCCCAGTTGATAACAGATAGTAGGGTTATTTTTTTTTTTTTTTTTTTTAAGATCAGCTGCCAATTTGACCTTATTAAACTGATCAGACTTAATATTAAAACAGGAGTAAATAGTTGTCATCAGCATAGATAACCAATTTGTGAACTGATGACATTGGGAAGGTTGTTGGTGAAATTTAGGAACAACATAGGTCCAATGAAAAACCCTGGAGGACACCTGCATTAGTGCAAAAAGAGTGCTTGCTCAAGACATCTTTCATTTTGTAATTTCATAAGCAATATTGGATCAAAAATCCAGATATACCATAACCTTTCAACTTGAAGACCAGCATATCAGATATCTTTGAGTTATCCAAAGCAACATCCCTAGCTTCACTATTCTTACCTAAAGCTTTTTCTTTTAGTTATAAATATTAAAACCATCCCCAGTTGACCTAAAGAAGTGAAAGCCATATTGCTTATCTGAAAGAAAACCCTGCAAGTTGAGATGCTTAACCAATTTGTAGTTGATTAGAATCTCTAGTACTTTGTCAAAAATAGTTAGACGTCTAATAGAAGCATCATACAACTTGCCTGTATTTTTAAAGACTGAAACTATGGAAGAGGATTTCCAAAAAGCAGGAAAGCAAGAAGCAGCATTTCAGGAGTACAGTTCTTAAGGACTATTGCAGGGATACCATCAAGTCCATATGTTTTGTGAGATCCACTTTAGAGATGATAGCAGAAACTATGGATGAAATTATATGCATATCACTCAATGGAGACTTAGTTCTGAGTGGAAATTCAGGCATATATACTCCAGATAAGTCAAGAGTAGAATTTGAAGAGAATTTACAAGCAAAACATTTTGAGTGAAGAGAGGAGGGATAGAAGACATACTCTTATTTAAGGCACTATTACAACACTGCCAGCTGCCACAAGAACCAAGTTTAGAGGTTATATAGTGCCCCCATTTTGTTAGCTAACAAAGATTTAGCCTCTTTGAAAATTATGATTTTACAAATATTCTTGTAGAAATTACTAGCTTAAAAGCCACCCTATTTTGGATTTTCTTGGAGAAGTTTCCAGTTGATGCCACCTAGAATTTGATTCTTGGGAACTAATATGGCAATCTCACAAAGCCAGTTTAAATTAATGAAATGGTGTTTAACATTTGAATAAATATAGTTAATCAAATTTTGGATACTCGATACTGAAATTCCACAACCATTTGGAATTGAAATATCTCCATTTTGGACCATTTTGATGGTTCCATTGCCAAGCTACAACATCAAAGCAGCAAATCTTCCTGCTTCAAAGTCACCTGTGATTCTAAATCTCATGTTTGTTTTCAGGTTGAGTCTTTGAACATGGCTCCAAATGTAAGAATTTTTCAGAGAGTTGAGTCCCTTTAATTAAAAAAAGTGTAACACACCCATACATTTACACATTTATTATATAGGATTAAGAAATTTAAATACTTGATGTACAACTTATCACCTATATAGTACAGAAATATTTGCTGTGTCATCACACATTAAATGAAAAATGCCAAAGAATTTTACATTGAAAATAAATCTTTTAGCACAGGATTAATTTTAATCCTTTTCACAATTTTTGCTGATATGTTGATGTTTATGCCTTTTTATTTTTTTAATGTAATTTTTTTTTTTTATTTCCAGTATTGATGAAGATGAAAATGCGTCTTCAGAGAAGACACAGCGTTCATTGCATATTGTGGAAGATTTAAGTAATGACATTTTAGCACCCAAAACAGTTTTACCAAGGAAAATTCTCCAAGAAATGTAAACATTCTTTTGATTCCTCTTTCAGATTTTCCTTGCTCAGTTATATTTTATGATCTTCCTAATTGATTGTAAATACAGCAATAGTTGTTTTTATTGTGGTAAGAGTTTTGAAGTTGATACATTAACATTGCAAAGACTCTAACTGATATGATGATAGGGCCAAAGACTTCACAAAGTTGTAAAAAAATCTATTCATTCACATAGAAAAGTATAATTGTCATGCAATTATGTTAATTATTTGAAAAAGATTTTGAAAGAAAAGTTTTGTGGTATTAATAGAAATTACATGCGTTAAAAATAAAGAAAATAAAAAGTAAGAAAATTTAAGTTAATATTCCAAATTTAATTTTAGTCAAACATTTCAGCATCAGTATGCTGACTTATTAGTATATCCCTTGCCTGCTTATATTCAAGTCAGAAACTTGAATCAAGATAGGGTTGACTTGGATTTTATATATGTTTGCTTCTGTGCAACAAAACTAACCAATAAAAGTGACATTGGTTTTAATGTTTGTCTGGAGTTCAATATCTTTATGCATATAAAAAATAAATATGATTGACTGAAGAATAATTACAAAAAAAAAAATCAAAGTATTCTAAAACTCATTTTACCCAAACATTTCAGCATCAGTATGTTGACCCTATCGTTATTGGAACATGGTTAACTTAATTTTGTGTGTGCATATGTGCACATTATACTGGTACAAAATCAATCAACAAATCAAGAGTGACATTGGCTTACATATAATGATTCCAGCATTTCAAAAGGATTGTTTTGAAAGTTTTCAAAGAATCATTTAAATATCTTTTTATTTTAATTTACATTATTTTTTTTTCCTCCCAGAATTTCTCCACCAGCCCCTAAACCCTGTTTAGATGTTGTGCTGTGGAGGCCACCTGATGTTTTGGCTAATGTTCTGAAAAGTTCACCTGAAGACACTCTCACAACTGAGAGTATGTCAGACAGTCCATCATCAGGGGAGAGTAGTTTACCAAAACGTGCCTTAAACCTACCAGATATTAGGTAAGCAATGTCTGTCTTTTTTTCTTTTCTTTTATTGAACTATTTTTATGTTTCCCCTTGTATTTTCTTGAATAATGAAATTATTTCTAAATTCATAACTTAGGCATATTCATATTTTGAAAATGCAGAATACAAAGGAAGACTTGTTTATGCCAAAATGTTTTAACAATATAATGTATAATTAGTAGATAGCAACAAAATTTAATGCAATTGATATGTATTCTGTAAAGATAGTACTTTATAATTTTTCAGTTATTTTTCTACTATTTCTATTGTATGTAGCAAATATAAAATTGAACTTTCTTATTGTTATCTATTGCTTATATTTTGCTTGGGTGATATTGATTGGTGGTAGGGTGGATTAATAGGAAAATATTTGTATTAATCTTCCAACTTGAAAATGCTCACTTGAACACTAAGTAAACCTTGTGTGATCATTATTATTTTTATTAAATAATTTGTACTTTGACTTAACAGTATATAGGGAGGAAATAAACCGCTTAATCCTAAATAACTCAAGGGAGGTAAATATCAGTTAATGTTCAATATTAATTGAACTTTATTGTCATGTAATTTAAAATTATACATCAAAGTTTATCAATTTTTTTATTAAAAATTATTGATATTTTTTGTTTGACATTCCAATACACAAAAGAGGAATCTAAATAACCAGTTTGTAATAACTTACAAGTTAAAGTAATTACAAAATTGACACTTTATCATTCCAATTTTACTAATATTGATTATTAATATGATGATTATTTTAGATTTAAATCTTTCAAATGAATAAATGTGTTTGTAAGTATTCGTTGTCTGATTTATGATGATATTCTTCTTGTTATTTCAGTTTACTTCCCTTCACTGCAACATCAATTTCTCAGACTTTCAATGACATCACATTTACAGCTGAAGATGATGATATAATGGACATCTGAAGAGAAGATCTCTTGGATTTTTTTTGGGTGGGGGGACTTCTTTGCCTGCCTGCTAAAACTGCCACTGTCTGAGACGGTGTCCCAATTTCAGATTTTACCCAGTGGACAGTATAGGGAATTTAATAATAACCCAAGTGAATAAACTATGCATGTGGTGTGAGCTAGAGGGTTGTCAAAAGAGGATTTACCTGTAAATGTTTATTCCCTGTTTTGTTTGGATTTTTGTTTATTTGATGCTTCTATTGTGTATTCCTTGTGTTGTCTCTTTCAAAGGTATTTTCTCTCTCTCTCTCTCTCTCTCTCACATACACACACACACACATACACACACACCTGCTAGCACAACTCTGTGTCATTAGCTGATCTTAAGATGATTCCCTAATTGAATTTTTCTTTCATGTTTTTGCTCTTTCTTGCCTGTAACATAAAAGGTTAAGATTTTGTGCATGCGTGTGTGCGTGCGTGCATGCGTGCATGTGTGTGTGTGTTTTTACCAGGTTTGGTGTAATTTTATACATTTTATTCATATCCCATAACAGATTCCATTGTATATTATATCATTTACTCATTCATAACATGCAATTTTTACAGTGATTTTCAGCTCATTTTTTCCTGTTCTAATGTTATTCATTCCTGTTATTTTATGTGGTCATCATTTTGATCAATTTGATTAAGTGACATAGTCTCAGCAATATTTTTCTATGCTTCTAATTCTCAGTTTTTGGAAACATTTGATAAGTTTTTAGATTCTATCAAAATGTCCCCCCTCCCCACTTTTTTTCTTTGTAAATAATCTTTTCCAGCCTACTCTAAAGTTTACTAAAATTTTGAAAATATGGGTCTGATGTTCATAATTTCAAAACCGTTTGTTCAGTTTTAACTAAAAAGGCTAATTTCAAATTAAAAACAATGTTGATACTCTTTTTGACTAAGAAGGTTGTTAATGTCTAACTTTGAATCTTAATATACAAAATCTAAAAGTTATAGGGTGAATTTTAGCAATTCCTGTTTGAGGATATGATATAATAGATACCAGTGATATATTGGAGGAAGGAAAAAAACATGAGTGAATTTGATCAACTTAAACATTAAGAAAAGATTTTCACTATCAATGATTATCTAGAATGAAATAGTCAATTGGATGATGAATATTGAGTTATAGGTCAACAATCAACCACATTTCTATGCCAAACTTGCAAGCCAATTTCAAGAAAATATATTCTTGTGCTGAATGTTGAAGATATTAACCAATTCATATTTTTAAATTTAACATTTCTTTCTATAATATTTACATTGTTCTGCTGTTAAGGTATTTTGATGTAAATTTACAAATATGATGTTGAAAAGAAAATCAGGAAGTTTTACTTTGGCAAAAAGAAAGAAAAGCTGTGTCCATTGTTATCATGCTCAAAGGCATAGTTATTTATTTGGGTAATTATTACTATTATTTACCAGGGTAATTGTTTTAATCTGGGTAAATAATGGAATTTATACATTTGTATTGCAAATGGTAGGCTACTTCATGAATTTTTACGAAGATAATGAAATATACTGTTGAAAGCAAACCAAGAGGAAAGATTAAAGAAAAATAAAAAAAAAAAAGAAAGAAAAGCTGACAATACATGAGCTTCTGTTTTTATACACATGGAAAACTTTATACATTAAAAATTTGTTAGCTTCAGGATCCAGCAAGTAAGGCAGAAATTTATGCTTTATATACTGTTGATGTTTCTTACAGGATTGGACATAAAGCTAAGGGAATTCTCCTTTAGGACCATGCACCACAAAAATACTTTGTATACTAACCTGTTAGAAATGTCTTTGAAGTTAATATAAAAATATGCAAACAAATCATAAACTCTACCTCCTGATAAAAGCATTGATTTCTCTACTCTTCCTATTGCCATGAATAGTTATTATCATCATTGCTATATTTTTATTGTGAGGGGAAACACCATGTTTCTGGAATTTTTTTTCTCACCTAGTTACATTTAGGCTGTTTATAAAATTTTTGGTGCCGTTTCAATGTTCAAAAAGCATTTTGATTACATAAAATAGAAAATTAAAAAGTGAAATAAAAGATTTCATTATAAAGTCTTTTGTTTTCAAAATTTCTTTTTTGTTGTTGGAAAGAATACATTTTTATCATTGAAATGCAATATTGTTTAACAGTTTTTTTTTATTATTTCAAACAAAACATGTTCATTTTATTTGTAATAGTTTTATCACCATTAACTTTTGGTCAATATTTTTAAAAAGATTGAATATTGGCCACAGTAAGTTTAAAGGTGATCAAATAACTCATTTTTGACACACTAGCTGTTTAATGTTTTGTAATACTGGTTGTATTTTCAGGAAAATGGCTTCTGAATTGAAATAAGAGCACAATTTGCCTTGGAAATATTCCCTTTGATTATATACATATTTTTATCATATCAAACATTTTCTCCATCCACTACAGTTCTGAGTGTGGCCTTTCCCAATATCTAACACATGAGGAGTAATGGTTTTTGACATTTTGACAATGATTTTGAATTCAATGTTCTTTTAGATTGGTTACTCTACCAAGAATAACGAGCACAGTGTATCTTATTTTCTTTTATCAGAAAAAAAGATGCATTCATGTTCAGTAATGTAAATAAAAATGGCTTTGGCTAGAGTTTGAACTGCCTACAAATTTGTTGCATCCGTACCCCTGTTGATGTCATCTTCATTAAATCAAATGCATTTAACCCATTTTTGTCTTGTATTTTGTTGCCAATATGGCAACATTGTAATAAACTTGAAGGTACTTAAGAAATGAGTAACACTTAGTTTTTCCATCATTGTCATAATGACCACAAGTAATGGTTGAAAAGTGCATATTCAGGAATGTTTGAATAATACACACAGTCTCGGTCTCTTTATATATATATATATATATATATATATATATATATATATATATATATATATATATAGTGTGTGTGTGCGTGCATATATATATATATATATATATATAATGATGATATATAATTTTATATTTCGACTAACAGTATTTAGAAAAAAAAAATGACAAACTGGAAAAGTTTGTGATGCATTTCATCCGTTAGGATTTCATCAGACTGGACTTTGATGACATTGCTACACATGCACATGAAACAAAAGACACAGGTAGTTTCAAAAATTTTTTGAAAGCTTTTTTTTTTTTTTTTTTTTTTTTTTTTTCCCAATCTAGCCTAAATCATCTGCTTTCCCTTTCCCCCTCCTCATCTCTCCACTACCTTTGTTCCTGTGACTACAAAAATCCACCAAGAATGGTGATATATTGTAAGAGCCTGGACACAAATTTATTGTGGCTGAACAAGTGATCAAGCCACTTTCCAGACATCTCAGATTATTTTAGTAGCATTCCCTATGTGAAAATTGTGGTCAGTTTCGTTATGGTGAACGACTAATGCGTTTTGTATGTTGTTATTTAAAATGTCTCTTTTTGTGTTCATATAATCTTTTGTTTAAACTTCTTGAGGTCTCTCTAACATATTCATTCTGGCAATTCCTGCATTTGGAAGAGTAAATTCCTCCTTCAAGTTTTAGTAAGTTGTGTTGTCTTTTATTCATTAAGTCTTTGAATATTTTAGATGTATTTTTGACAAACTTTATGTTGAGTTCAGATGATAAATTCTTTTCGGTTGTAGTTGTGATAGAGTTAGTGGGTAGAATAATATATTTTTTTGATTTGTTAGGTTTATCAGAAAGGACAGCTCTTCTATATCGGAATATTTTATATACTTTTTGTTTCGCATTGAAAATGATATATGGTACTGAAGGTTCTTGAATATATTTCCATTATATTTATCCTCTTGTAAATATTGAGGGCTGCATTTTCAAAGTGCTTTTAAATAGAATCCAATGATCATTTGGGATTTGTTATGATGGGAGTAGAAGTTTATGAAGTCATTATTATTGGTTGATTTTCTGTGGACACTAAGTTCTAGGCTATTGTTAAATTGGTGTAACATGATGTCTAAGAAAAGGTAAATGTATTGGTTTTTTTTTTTTCTATTTGATATGTGAATTCTATTGTGTGTTCATTTTCAATTCTATTGTCTGTTCATTTTCAATTCTATTGTGTGTTCAAGATCCAGAAAGTTAGTGTCATGGGGATATATTAATAGCGCATCATCAATATTTTGAAAGTAATGTGATTGTTTAGGTAAAAAATTTTTGGAAAGAAGTCTCAATAAATTCCAAGAAAATACATGCCCTCACTCCACTGAGAGGGGGTCCCATCGGTAATCCAGATTTTTGTAAAAATTATTGAAAGTGAAATAACATTAGTGATGAGACGGGAGATTTTTATTATTTTAGTGATTGTTAGGGAGGGGTCTCTTTGATTTTGCCTTTTTAAGCATTTTAAAACTGAGATATTAGTGTAAATTGATTTTATATCTAGACTGGCCTTGAGTTTATCAGTCATACTTATTTTCCTTAGTTTTTCAACAAAGTTGCCTGAATTTTTTTACATGTGATGGATTTATTGTTCCAAGGAGAGTGGTTAATATTTTCATGATGACTCTAGATATTTTTTGGTGTGTGCTGCCTATTCCAGAAATGATGAGGCACATAAGGATCCCAGTTTTGTGAGTTTTAGGGAAATGGTAAAGTTTTGGTGTTTTAGAGTGATATTTGATGAGTCTATACCATGATTTATTTTAATTTTTAATCTATTTCCTTATTTTTTTGTTGAAATTTTGTGTTTCAGTATTTTTTATTTTTTTTTCCTATGTGCCTGTATCATTGAGTAAAGTTAATTTTCTTTTCTACGTATGTAAATGCTGTTTAAGATTACAATGCCACCTCCTTTGTCAGAGGGAGTTATGTGGATTGCCTTATTTCTCGCTAGGTTCTTTAGTGCATTTACGTGTCTCAATGCTAATGTATTTTTGTTGTTGGTTTTGATAGTAGTGATTATGCCTTGAATGAAACCTTTTGTAAAGTCTGAATCATTACACTTGTAAATTAGTATTATAGTGTCTATTATGTCTCCTTTGCAAATTTTAAACCAAAACTAAGGGCTTCTTATTCTGTATTGGAAAGAATTATATCCAATAAGTTTTTTTATTATAGTTGTATTTCCAATATATTTCCACATGTTGATGCATAAGTTGGTTAGTTTTTTTTCTCTCAGGTTTTTCTTTTAATTGTCACTCATTCCTTTTCATATTTTGGTGTAATTGAGTCATTTCCAGCTTTATTATAACATAAATTTTATTGTATAAGTATGCCTGTGTAATATATATATATATATATATATATATATATATATATATATATATATATATAAAATGTGTAATAATCCGTTGATATATAAGCCAAGTTTATCCTAATAATATAAAGTATTGAAATTGATCCACAAAGAGAGCCAATGTATTCTAAAAGAGCATACAAATTAGATACAATAGGAATTTAAAATTATCTCATAGTTATGATCATTTCGCCTTAACAAGTTAAAATTTACTTGTAAGGATTTACAAACTGATCAAGGTAATAAACAAAAATAAAATAAAACCAGGACTAAAGCAAATTTTAAAACAAGGCAGAGGAAAAAGCAAAAATAAAAAAAAGTGAAAAGACAAAATAGGAAGCAGGTGAAAGAAGAAAGTAAATATAGTAGTAACGTTTAGACATGAGGATAGTAGCAGGAAACAGATACATGTAGACGTGACCTTGACTTAGAATATTAACCTCAGTTTCTATCAGGAAATTAGGGAAGATTTTTTTAGCTTGTGTTAACAAATTCACTATTAGTTCAATATTAAGAGATGTAATTATATATTTATATTAAAAGAATAATATATATAAAATTTACTTAAACATTTAAAATAATTTATATATTAAAAAACATTGTTACTTTTAGGAAATGCATTATTTAATATTCATTTTATATTAAAAAGAATATATATTAACATATTAAAACTAATACCATTTATAAGAAAGTCAAAACATTTTTTATTTTATATTAAAAAAACAATGATTGAGGAAGAGTAAATGGTAAGAACCATCTACATTTAAAATTACAAAGATTATGCATATAAAATGGAGAAAAAATATTATAATTGAGTTATTAAATATATTAAAAAATAATTTAGTAAGTAATGGTTACAAGCCGATAATTAAGAAACAAGATAAGGAAACACGAGATATAATAGTTAAATATAAATAATGTATATAATTAATATATAATAAGATTTATTATATAAATATTAAATAATGTTATATTAAATATTCTTAAATATTATATTAAAAAAATATGATGTAAAATATAAATACCTCATTAAATAACATTATTAATTAAAGAATATATCATTATATTAAAAAATATATATCAGTATATCACATCAATACACCACATATATTAAATAATGTATTATTAAACATATCAATACATTATTAAATAATACTATTATATGTAAAATTCCTATATTAAATGATACCATTATGAAATGCTAAATAACTACAACCAATAACATTATTATATTATACAAATTATTATTAAATAATATATAATCATTACACTATATAATTACATATATAGAAAAATGCATAAGAGAGGGAGATATGAATATTAATTATGTTTAAGGAATAAAAATAATTTAAATAAAATAATAACCATGAAAATAAATAGAAATATAAT
>OZ010616.1:42259678-42287178 GCA_963932145.1 Acanthosepion lycidas | reverse complement strand
TCAAAATCAGTGGAAAGTTTGTCTAATTAACTTGTTTTTAGTTTATTCAACTTTAAATTGAAAAAAAAAAAAAAAAAACATTTAAAAAATTGTAATCATTTTTTAAGTCGACTACTACAATATACACAGGAATGAATGAAAATGAATTCCAGCTCTTCAATTATTTTTTAACCTTTTTATTTTTTGTCTGTAGTTTTTTTTCTTTCAAATTCCGAAGTTCTGTATTTTTCTTTAAAAGAAATGCACAGTGAACTAAACATATGGTAGCATAAAAAATGTATAAACTAAAAACAGTACTAACAGTTAGGAAGACAATGACATTCTAAAAAAGGGGGGAAATAAAACTTAGGGGAAGGAATCTTCCGAATACTCAATCATCACTCAGCGACAAAGAAAAAAATTATTTTTTAATTCCATTTTACTTTAGAATTGATTTTTAAATTGTTTCAGTTTAATAAATAAAGTAATAATTTAAAACAGTAAGGATAAAGTGGAATAAAATTCCACGCTAACATGTCAGCTGCCGGCACGCATGTGCACTAAACCATAAATTGTGTGTGTGTGTGTGTATATATATATATATATATATATATATATATATATATATATATATATATATATATATATATATATATATATATATATATATATATACACATACATATATATATACATACATACATACACACACACTTAGAGAACAAGCTGAACACGTGCTCGGTGCTTATTACGAAGGAAAAATAATGGTTAGTATTGGAGTTTATGTACAACACGAGTTATTTACTCAAGACAAGAGTTTTTTTTTTTGTTTTATTAGTTTTTAAAACTATAAAAACAGTTTTTAATTTATATCAATAATAATTAATCACTTGACTTAAGCTTTTAAAAATATCTGTAAGCATGTTTGGTTACAAGACAACCGTTACAGTAATAATACTGAATAATAGCATATTTTCATTTTGGAACGTACACTACACAGTCTGAGTACACAATGAATAAAAAGTGAAGAGAGAGAGAGAGAGTATATGAAAATAAAAAGTTCGTAATTATTGGAAAACTAAGTTAAATTCATAAAACATGCCATTGCTATTAAAAAAGGTGCAAAAATATTTGATCGGTATAAAACTAATACACATCTTATTAAAAAATAAAAATTGACGAAGGCAAAACAGCTTTTTTAAAAAGTTTACAAATTTCACTTTTTGTTTAATTAATGAATCCATTTTTTCACCAACCGAGATGAAAAGTTGAAAAGCATTTTTTTTTTAAATTATGCCTACAGTGTAGTCTAGTTGAATAATTAACATCTTTTAAACTTTTTTTTTTTTTTTTTATACACCGGATTTGTTCAGAAGTAAGTTGAACGTAAAATTTTACTTGACTGCTTGACTGAATGAATCTGATTCTAGACATTCTCTCGCCATTTAATTATATTGAAGTGTAGGGAAATAGATCTCATTTCTACTTATTCATTTTTTGTTTTTACCAGCTTGGGCGCGATATCGGGACCGCCTAACTTGGGTAAGAAGAGAGAGCCAACTGTTAGTGTGCATATCTAAGGGAATGTCAATTGTGTAGTGTACTGTTCATATCTTTCCACTTTTAAATGAACATTTTATTCACAACTCAACTGTGAGCGCGCGCGCGCACACACACTTTTTTTTTTTTTTTACACAAATTTGATCGATAAAATAATTTCATACTGTAGCTTTATGCAAATAAATGCCTTCCTTGTCAAGTCATTTTTTTCACAAAAAATAGTTTCCATAGCTAGACTGAATGAATTTCAAATATTAATTCGAGTTAAAAAAAAAAAAAACATCCAAAATATACTTTTATTTAAATAATTAAATTAACTTAAGTGAAGAAATGTTTGCTAGACTGTTGATTTTTAAAATGCCTAACAATCTGAATTCCATAAAATGAGCGTCTTCCATGAAAAACGACCTACGCCACTCTGAAGACGTGGTGGGTGTGCGCCCAGTTTCTCCACCTACAAGCTAGCAGCAAGTAGGTTTTACTCTCTACGCGAATATAGTTCACACTGACATTAAATCTTCTTTGAAGATATCTATATAATCTAACTATATAATTTCCACCTATTTTTGTCGTCTTTCACATTTATGAATAATTTTTTTTAAATCTTCATAGTGATAAGTGATCCTGTTCCCTTTTTCAGTTTCGTAGGCTAACGCCGCTAAAAATCCCTATTAAAAACGTACTTTTACTATCTGCTTAGTCCTCGCATCATAACGCTACTATAAAATTTAATTTTCTTTATAAAACATTTGCTTTCGTAAAAAAATATTAGAAGAAATTACTCGTTACTCATGAATTATATACGTGAGTAAAGAAAAGGCGAAAAATTTGGGTAGGCAATTATGGGAAATATACGTAAAAAAAAACAACAGATATACGTATGTCGCATTGTGAGGGAACAAAATTTTCGAATCTACATTTTATTTGTTGATAGTGCAAATATGCATATATAAAATAATTTTTCATATTGTTTGAACAATTTCACATTCAGACTTGTCAGATTTTCAAGCATAACTGGAATTTGTATTGTTCTCAGTAACACGTGATAAGTGACTTCCTTGTCATACCAGACTTTAAACGTATAATTAAGTTTTGCACTAAACACAAGTATAAAAATAAAATTAAAAGTTTTTCAAATTGATTTTTTCTTCATTTTTTTATTCAAGGCATTGTCACAAGCTTTCACTGGCATATGCCACAAGCTTTTTTTTTTTTTTTTTTTAAGTACCTTTTTAATTCAAGCTTCATTGAAACGAAATAAATTTTTTTAATGTATTGTAATTTTATTAATTCTAACTTATGTCCTGGGAAACTCATCTCTTCGAAATATTTTTTAAATTAAGACTTGGTTAAAAAAAAATCTTTGAACTGTAGAGATTAAGACATTCTGAAGTCTTTTTTAAATTAAGTCTGTTTTTTGTCAGATTCTGGAACAGTTTTCTGACTAGTTGATACTGCCCATCATTTAATTTGTAAAATTAAAATGTTATTTACTAAAAAACACTTTTTATCCAGGTAAGGTTACTAACTTAATTGTCTCACGCGAATTTCCCAGTAGGCCAATAATACGGGCATTTTTTGCATGAACAATTGATTGCCTATTGATTTCAGAGAGAGACTGTCTCTTCTCTTTAAAAACGAACCTGTAATTTTCTGGTTGTAAACGTTACCTTAAGGTTGTAAGGACTGAGTAAATGTAATCAAATATTCTGATCACAATAAGGCTTATTGTGATCAGAATATTTGATTACATTTATACTCAGCCCTTACAACCTTATACAATATATCCCACTTCGCCAATTTCAAACTCATCAGTTTCACCTAAATCGGGTTCTTCGAAACTAGTCTTGTACTATTCATTTCTGCTTTCTTAAAGTTAAACTTTAGTCGTCTGCCACATGAAATAAATTTTTATGCGTTCAGTTCGTTATCTGATTGGTTTCTTCAATTAAAAATGTCCAACGGTAGCTAATTTTGGAATTAACACTTTTTGAAATATCCACTTGAGCAGAAGAGAATTACACTACAGCACCCTTTCTTTGAAGATGCTGCCAAATCTTCGGCGACTGTATCCTTGCTGGTTTTCTAGTTGATCGATACAGATCTGGTTCTGACTGAATGTAATACTTTCAGTTTCAGCATACCGGCGGTGGCAAGAAAAATGAAATAAAATACCATAGTCACAGAGCATTATCATAAATCCAAATTCAAGAAAATTTCTGCTTTTTTGGGCTTCTACTTATGGCATACTCATTTCACGTGAGATTAGACTTTTGCAATGATTCATTTCTAATAAAAATCGTACTATTATAGATAAAGAACAATGCAGACAGGAAATAAAAAGAAAACCTTACTTAAATGAATTGCACGAGTTTCCTTGTAGCAGTTTTGTTTCAATGAAGCTTGCAAGCTCATGTTCAAATGTATATTGTATAATTAAAGGTAAAAATGTCTACCAGCGTCACTTTAGCGGAAGTTTGTAAAATTAACATGCAAATAGTTAAGTTGCTTATATTGTAGATTATAATTAAATTTCTTGTATTATACAACTTTTATTCATTTTGATAACAACGATAAATTTACTTCTGACTCAATGTGCACTTTAAGACAGGGGAGGTAATCTCTGATATAAACCGGAAGTAATTCTCCGGGACGGAAATCGTCGAATATTCTCCTTGCAAACAGAATCGGTAGCCATATTGACCATAAGCCGAAAAAAAATCTCTGTCCATCCAAGCCTTTCCTCGTCTAGAGTAAAATAACCATTGTAAGTATATAAATATTGATCCTATCATTTATTGGTGCACTGTTTTTGTGTTTAATCTGATAAGTTTGAATCTTTGCTTTTTGGTAGTGAAGTAAAGCTGATATCTGATCTCGTTTCTTGTATTTACTATTACGTCAAGGTCTGGGCCGATAAACTACTGTCTTTTACCTCATCAATCAGATGTGTTAGCATTTGATTCCAGGTTATTTTACTGTTCGTCCCATCCTAGTACGTTAAGAATATTATTGTACGCTATCTGGGAGAGTAAATTTTATTGTAATTTGTTATTAAAATGTTCAAATACATTGTTTCTTTTTCTTATTTGCCGGACATGGTTGGTTCGCCACATGGATCCGTTCAGTCAAATATACGTACACCGGCTTGCACAGGGTTGATCTCATTTTGCTCCGTCTTTTCACATTTCTTTTCTTCTAATGTATTTTAAATTTTTATTGCAAGTTTATTTCTCAAGCCATAACATATTTTAAATACTTGTATATTATCGTATCTTTAGTAGTTTCAATCGCAAACCCTATCACTCTTGAATTTATACGTAGGACACTGTGTGTGTGTATATATATATATATATATATATATATATAATGTGTGTGTGTGTAGAATTTTCGATATCTATCGAAATATGCTTTGAAAATAGATGAATGCGTATGCAGTTTGAGAATTACTGTATGTTAGTTTGTGGGTTTTGTTTATTTTATTTATTTTTGCTTGAAAATGTGTATTTAGTAGGCGGGGCTGGCGAGATTTTGATGTCCTCTCTTCGCCGCGTCTGTGTCGGTCGTCGCCTCCGCCTTTGCCATCGCTGTCATTGTTGCAAAAAGATAAACTGAAGTCGTAAAAATTATTTAAAAAAAAAAAAAAAAAAAAGTAAATTTATTTAAAAAAAAAAAAAAAAAAAAAAAGTTACATTACTATCACTTCTCTTTTTCTACTATGCAGCTTCATTTTAACACCCTTCACCTCACTTCACTTTCATCTCTTGCTTTTCTCAATTTATTTTTTTCTTATTTCTCAAGTGGTTGCTTTCTTATTTTGCCGGTCCAAGAACACGTACTCAGTAACCACGCTAGTACTATAGTTAAACACGCACACGCACGAGCGACCGTACTCTTGTAATAAATACATATGTACATAGGATGGTCTTTTTTTCTTTTCTTTTTTTTTTCTATTGCTATGACTGAACAGCTCTACCAACATGGCTTCTTGTTCTTCGCCTAAGCAAGTATTTCATCTATTTTCTCCTTAATATTTTGGTCTATTCACTATTTGCGTCCACAATCGATATTTTATCCATATTCTGTATTTTTCTGTTTACCTTTTAAATCGTTTAATTTAAAATCTAAAATGTGATCCATATTTACCCCTAGTAACTGGTAATTGCTTACGAAGTGTTACGAATGACAATTTTGAGACTATTTCTTTAAATTTTTTGATTTTGTCATTTGTTGAATATATATATATATATATATATATATATATATATATATATACACACACACACACACACACACACGTTTTATCGGCGATCTTTTAAAATATTAAGGCATTGATATTAACTTAAATTCGCCACATAACCTTTTTAAAATACTGAACTCTTTTCAAGATTTGGGTGAGAGAAATTAACCGTATCTCTTTCATTTCAAGCCATTCATCAATTCAATATGTATCGGTGATTTTAAAATTATAGTTAAGATAATTAAATTATTTTGATTTTATCTTTCAAAATTCAACTATTTGGTGTGACGAATTTTCATTTAATTTTAAGGTGTACTGTATAGTCTCTAGTATTTTTTTCTTTTTTATTGCTTAGTATCTTTAGAATAAACGTGTTTGCATTACGATAGTTATTTTCTTGCGTTTTGTGGGCGGAAGTTGAAAACTATAAATTATATTGCAAACTAAGTTTGTTTTTTTTGGTGACGTGTTGGTATCAAGTTATATAGAGTATAAACTTCATATAGTTTTTCACTGCCCGTCCTCAAATTGCCATTGTTAGTGCATCACGATGAGGATGCATCTAACATCATAGTTTCGATCATCTCTTTGGAGTCGCGCTTAAAGAAATACGACGTATCTGATTAACTTTTCTTTTTTTTCTTTTTTTTTTGTCACCTGTTCATCTCTAACAATTTACATATCGTGATTAATTCATTACACGATTCTTTAAAAAGTATAACTACGCTCTTTTATCCGTTTATTTGTGAAAAAAAAAGATTAATTTTTATTTAAAAGATCTAGAAAACTTTGTTCAAATCCGATCACTGCTAATGACTAATGCACTAATATTTCTATTCACAATTTTTCATTTTAGTAATCATTTATTTTTCCCATTTCAAAAATTTTATCTTGCATCGAAATTGTGAATAGATAGAAGTAGTAGACACTGATTATTTTTTTTTGTCACTTGTCTCCCTTTTATGATTTGTAGCTTATGAAAATTTATTGCATTGTATGTTTTAATTTTAAGAATAATTACGTGCATTTTTTATACTTCAAAGAATACTAGTTACATTTTCTGTTGTATAAATTTGCATTATTTCAAGTAATGACTTTGTAAAGTGGTTATGAAAAAAAACTTCAAATGTGATACGGTTTTTGCTTATTGCATTATCTTTTCTTTCTGAAACAAAAATTAGTCACTGCTGAAAATGATAAATACCTGAAGGTATTTCTTTTATTATATAAACAATCCTCACAGGGTGATCCATAGTTTAGGCTCTGTCCCACACATAAGCTATGCTTAGTAAATCAAGTGCCATTGAATGAAGAATAATTGAAAAATAGAAGTAGGTGTACTCAACTGTATTGTAGCCTTCTGTGTGCATTTTGATAAGAATTTTGCTTGTTAATTAATGGGTGCATACCCAAGATTTTACTCTCCCCTGTTATTGTCAAACAAAAACTATAAAATGCAAGTTTTAATTATCTAATATATTGTAATGAATATTTTGTTTTAGACTTGTTGAGTGAAAGATCTTATTTTGATAAGTTTAGTACTGCCAAATAAAATTACCTTATTTGGTACTTATCCTACTATTTGGTACCTACTAAGTCAGATCTCGGTGATTACCTGGAGCAGTAATTATTGTAATGACACATTCGTTGTCCCTGGACATGTCAATAGGCTACTTTTAAGTGGCTCATATGTGTACATGTATATAATGTGTGTGTGCCAGCTACCTCTGTTCACTTGTTTTTTTTTTTCCTCATGATTTGCTATTTCTTGATATTTCAAACTTTTTCTTTGTAATGTAGTTTTCTTAACATTCCATAGGTCATTAGCCTACATTGAAAATGTATATGATGTAATTGTAGATTTTCATTTGCTATGGGTATACTAGAGTATACCCATAGCCCCCATTCCTGTTTTTCCTAGTGTATCTTTAATTTATTATATGACCCTTTTATGTTAAAAATAATTAAAAAAAAGTTCTTTTTGGCACTATATATTTTTTATGGTTAGGTGGCTAATACATAAATTATGTTCCAAATGAAATAATTTTGTACAAAGACATGTACTTTTTTACAAAGGGGTGGGTAATTAAAATATTTAGTGCTAGATATTGTAGCCTAAAATGTAATTTACTATGAAAATTACTATTGATCTTTTTATCAATATGAACATTTTAATTTTCAATCACTGATGATTGTCATCCTACAAAAAGAACTGAATAAAATCATTTTAAATAGAAATGTAAATTAAGCTATGCTAAATATTTTTGGAAATTTTCTCAATACAAATAAACTACTTTGGGCTTTTTAGTGATGTTTATGAAAAGAAATGAGGGAATTTTACTCCTGCTTTCACATTATAATCATATTAAACTTATTTGTCAGTTCTAAATTATTAATCAAATTAGTGCATATTTATATGCATTTGTTTGAATTAATCACTCATAGGAATTTGTTAGCAGATTAACTGGCTAGAGTTCATGATTGTACGTTTACAAAATGATCAATACTCTTCATTATCTGTTTTATAACATTTAACTGAATGAAATTCATTTATTTTTAATTCACTTTTAGCTATTCATTTTAGTTAATAAGTAAGTACTTTTATTCTTGCAAGTTTTAGTTACTACTATTACATAATCTATAGTTGCTGATCTTTTTCATATTACTATCTAGGATTTATTGTAGTTATTACTGCTTTAATAACTTTTGTTTGGTGCATTGATGAAAAATCAAACTAAGAGGATTTTGGCTACTGCTATTTTATCCTACTCTATGCATTATAATGTTAACACTTCTTTGCATCTGCTTTTTCTATTAAGTGCTGATCCCTTAAAATTATCTTAATCCAGTTCTGATCATTTTTGTGCATTAGATGCAATTAAAATTCAGCTTTTTTTTGTACTAGTGATTTGAGTTTATAACTCTGGACCGGGGATCACTCAGCTCGTCCATCGATGAAGAGTGCAGCCAGCTGCAAGAACTAATGCAAATTGCAGGACTCTGTGAACATCAACACCTCAATTAAAATTGAGCTTTTTTATACTGGCAGAAATTTGATTTGAGTTTATAACTATATGCCTGAATTACTTGGTGTCACAATTTTCATTATCCTTTAAATTTATTGAAAGATAGTTGAATATTTTTTTATATACTTATTGTAGAACTTGTGCTTTTCTCTAAAATATTTCATAGGTAATATTTTGTAAATTGATTTTATTATTTCATTATTTTTATCTTTTACTCTGGTATGCATACAGTCCCTACTAGTTTTGACTTCAAAACTAATAAATCTCCAGTATCTGTATGTAGTAGATTAAAGCCATAATCAGATTATCCTTGTCTGATAATACATTCAGAACCAATGTGTCTAAGAACTTCTACTATTTGAAGTAACATGTCCTCTTAGAGGGAAAGCTGTAATTCACTGTTGGCTGTCAGTGGTAGCATGATAACCCTGCCGGAGGCCACAGTTGATGTAATAATACTGCAGTTGCCTACTGTGTGTGTTTTCCAGCATGTAAAATAAGGTCACACACTTGTTACCTACTATTTTCTCTTGCTCTTCTACAATCTACATTTAGATTGCCCAACATTCTACTTTTTTAAAACTGGTCCCATCATGATTTCTCTTGTTTATTCATGCCTTGCTCTTCAATCATATGCTCTATTCTATTAAAAATCTTTATGAAAACACATTCTTCCCTCTGAAATATATTTGCCTACTTTCAACATTATTTGTTTGGTTTGCACAATTCTCATTCTTCTCCCCTAACATGTCTTGTACAGCCTTTTATCTTTTATGGCCTGGAAATTTGCCAACCCAACTTTTTGTGTTTTATTATATATAACTTAATCTTTATTTATAGTATGACATTCTCTTAGTCAAGACATATATTTTCAACATGTTCTTCCCATCTCTGCCACACTTTTTTATTAATACTTATCAAACTTTACTGTATATATGCACTTTTTGTTAATGGTTAAGTTTTGTGATAGTGACAATTCTATTTATGTTGATATATAAACTTATCTCTTCAGCCATGTTCATCTTGCTATTCTGTCTAGTTTTCTGTGTGTGCATACATAGTGTTTTTTTTGTTTTTGTTTTTTGTAAAACAAAATAGTAACATTATCTGAGTGTATATAAGCATAAATATTACAGATAATGAAAGATAATTTATATTGTGTAATTTTGAAAATGCCATCACCTTAGTTTTTAGGACTATTGAAATGAGTTCTTGCTACAAAAATTTTAGCTGCACCATTCTAAAGGCTTCTTTTCCCTCTCATTGACTTTGTAGATTAACTATAACATATAATGTTAGTAAGCTGTATAACTTTTCACTGAGATAAAGATTTGTCCCTTTAGAATCCTATGTTTAGTTTTTATTATAATTAATGATAGTGGCTTTATTTTAAATAATATTGCATATTTTCAGAATATTCAATTGAAGTTTTTAGTTTTTTATTAAACTTTAAAAAAAAAAGTCTATATTACTCATTTATTTTCAATTGAACAATTCAGTTTTCTCTTGTAGTTGTTTTGTAAGTCATTCTAATTTACCTCAAACTAGTCTGCCCATATTACTTATTTTTTTCTTTTGTTGCAGTAATAGAAAAATTGACCACTAACCAATGACTATAACAGGTGAGCTATTTTTCCCCATATCAAAAATATAGATTGAAAAACATTCTACATTATGAAACTTAAATTAAACCTGGATTTTTAAATCTTACGGCCTTTTTTTATAGTTTGTAAATATGATGTCAATATTAATCTACACATAAGCTAAATTATTTATCAATTTGAAATAATAGGAACAGCAACAGACTTTCTATAAAACAAGTAAAAAAGGCTAGCAAACTCATTTTAAATTTAAATGTCTTCTGTGTTAACATTTTTGGTGTTATTAAAAGATAAGCCTAAAGTTAATCCATAAAAAACTCTTTAATAAAGATTTTAAGCTTTTTAAAATGAAAATGTAAAAACAAACTCACTTCAGCCTAGTTTGATTAATTTAGTGAATGCCAACAAGAGATAATAATACATGTAAAATTTCTTACAAATCCAATAACAGTCCCAGACATTTGTTTAAAAGCAAAATAGCAAATTTGTTTTTATTTATTTGTTATAAAGTCACTTAAAATTAGCGTAGCATGATGGAAAAAATGCCCCAAGCTCAAGAAAAACAAAGTTTTGCCATCAAAATGTTTATTATTAAGAGGAAAGACCCAATTAATTTTTTTTTTTTTTTTTTTTTTTTTTTTTTCATATTGTTTTTGAAATTTTTTGCTCTTTTCTAGCATGTTAGAAATTCTGGTTGAAAAAGTTGTTTTTGTTTTTTGTTTTTTCTTTTACGGCAGTGGTGAACTAGAGGCAAAAAAAGGTTTGTTTTATTTTGCGCTTTTTCTGAGGAAAACGGGCATTAATTTGGAAATTCTTGAAAAATTCAGATAATTGTTGGATTTTAATGAAACTTTCAGGACATATTCAGAAATGAAATTATTTTTGCAATTTTGAGAAATAAAATTTTTAAGGGGTGTATATTTATTAGTTAAAAGGACTCTTTGGAGAAAGTAAATTTTTTTTTTTTTTTTTTTTTTTTTTTTTTTTTTTTACTGTTTCATCAAATCTGTTCTGTATTGTAAAGAAAAAATGCAATAAAACTATGACATTATTTAATTAGAAAAGCTTTTAATAGCTCTTGTAAATAAGCTATATTAAGGATGCTATTGTCTGAAGAAATAATTTTTTTTTAAATAATGAATTTTTACAAGGGTTTTTTCCTTTTTTCTTTTTTTTTTTTTCTTAATTATGATAATAAAATAGTTCAAAAATCGTTTAAAATTCTTCATTTTTTTTCCAAGAATGTAATTGGGTGATATCATTAAGTGAAAAGTAAATTTGCAAATCAAAATTTGAAGTCGTTTGTACCTGAATATTTTAAAAATAATTTTAAAAACAATTTTTAGTCAAAAAAAAACATTCCTAATTTCTACCTATACATATGGAGAGAAAAGGGAGATCACCGCCTTCTGTTGGATCAGGTTGAGATCTTAGACAAAGAACACCATTGGAAAATTTGTAAACTTAAGGAATCGACGCACATGCTAGGCAACATAAATCTCCTGAGCCGACCAAGCATAGAAATGAATACAATATGGGAACCAGTAATAAGGAGAAAAGCGATAACAAAAATTGCAATATGAGCTATGGTAAAAACATGGATTGATAACAGCAAAAATTGCAGTAAGAGCACTGGTAAAGAATGCTTGCTGAAAATATTAGGTTTATAATACCCAGAAATTCATATTCAAGGATACGTGGCACAGTGGATTAAGGCGTTAGATCTAGTGACAGGACCCAAAGAGTGAGTTCAATACCCAGTTTAAGTGGTGGAGAATTTGGTGAGGAGAATTAACATGAGATAACTGATAACTGACATCCATTAAAACCTGACATGTGGAATGAACAATCTACCCCAGTGAGTGAAATAAAGGGTTCAGTTCAGCATTCTGACCACATGTAGAAGGTCGGAGCATACAATGGTCGAAACGTAATAAATATGGTAACAAAGATGAGGACAATAGCCCAAATAATGTAAATAGTGTACATAATACCTCATCTCAGAAATATAGACATAATTCTCATTTGTTCATGAAAAACTTAAAAATTCATGGTCATTTTTAAAATATTACTGAGGAAAACTAAAACACATTTTGAATCATTTAAATGTCTTTGAAATTAAATTTTATGTTTTAACTCAAGCAATTTTTAAAAATATTGCCACTCTCAAAAGTAATAGTCCTTTATGACAAATGAAATAAATTTTAAAATCTAATGTTAGTCTTTTGTTACAAAGTAAATTAGTAAAATTATGGAATAATTCACTGAATTTTGTTTAAAAAAAAAAAAAAAAAAAAAATATTCCTTAAGACAAAGAAAAGATGAAAATGCATTCAATGATTCTGAGTATTTAAACAATTCTAGCAGTTGTGAAGAAGAACCACCTCAAGTAACCTTCTGTTATGAGTGCCAAGAACGATGGGTTGCTTGCACTATATTATGACTTTTACATTGACCAAGTCATCGATATTGCATCTCCATTCAGTGCTGTGATAGCTTTTAGATCCATCAAAGAGCAGAAATTATTATTTCTGATGGCTTTCGTCAGATATTGCACAAGTGGAATCGACATTTGTCTTCAGACGAGACTTTGATGTAATACCACTTTCAAGTGATGGGTGGATATGGAACGTTCAAGAAATATCGGCCATATCAGAGGCTTATCAGGAAATTCAGTTGGCAAATCACCATTAGGAAAGGAAGTGCAAGAGCATCATTCACAATGTCCAGAAAAAAATTTTTTTTTTTTTTTTTCCTATCGGTTTAAAATAAAGTATTTGTCTTCCTTTAGTAAAACAAATTTCTAACTTTTGTAGTCATTTCTGTCCTGTTTTTGACTAGTTGAAAATTACATAACAAAAATTTTCCAAAATAAGATACATGTATTACAAAAAGTATTGATATTACAATGAAAAGACTGAAGGTTTCAGGCATGGATACATTTTACAACACATTCAGTATTGTATATTTTGACCATCAAATTGCACCTATGGCTATTTTTATATGGTGTAAAAAAAAATTTTTTTTTTTTTTTTTTTTTTTTTTGTCATACTACTGAAAAAAAATAACTTAATTTTTGTTGTGCTATAAAGTATACTAAGTTTCAAGGCATTAACTATTGAAATGAAACTTATATGATCAGTCAAATTTGCCCTTTTTATATCATATTTTTATTGTTTTTGAGATAAAAATTTTCCCAAGCTGGTGTAATCTAAGAATTATTGATTCCATTAGCATTATCTCTCTTACTTCAAGACTGTCTATATGACATTACATTTCTAATTATTTTTAATGTTTGATGCAATATTTATCATTTGCCAATATATAGAGAAATAAATATAAAAAATTTTATTCGTAAATTTATAAACATTAAATACAGGGTTTGTACAGACCTGGGGAATTTCCTGGAAAATTGTCGGGGTCTTTTACAAGGTCTGAAAAGTCCTGGAAAACAGCAACAGCCCAAAAGCTTGAAAAGTGAAATTTTCTAAATTAGGCTGCCCGCATATCCTTTTTTTTTTTTTTTTTTTTTTTTTTTTTTTTTTTCTTCTCTCTTTCTCAATTCATGAAAGTCAAAATGCCAAATCCCAGAAGTCTTGCTTTTTTACAAGCTAAAATTGTCCTTTAAGAAATTTTTTTTTTTAGTCATTAATATTTGACAATTATTGCAAATTGTGTTTTGTTTCCTTGATTAGAATGAGTTCATGACCTCCATAGTTATTTCTATATTTTCTCGTCTAAGTAGACAGAAAGAAAGGGAGAAAGAATGTTAAACCGTGCCTTCTAGCTGCTACCCTCATTCAATGAGAAAAGATAGAAACCAAGGATTAAAGGCATCAGAGACTAGTAAACATGTCTGTCAAAGATAAATTCACACTCATTGAATTTGGAATTGAAGATAAATTATTTTATAAAATACATTTTAGAATCTCGAAAAATTTATCAATGTTCTTTAAAATTCAAACAATTGAAATTTTATTCACATTTCAATTTCAAAAGCAATAGTTCTTTTGATCTCTAGTGGTGGGTGAGTTCATGCTGAAAAAGATACTTTACACATCCTGTGTCAATGTGTATGTGTGTAAACTACATTTGTCTAAATTGTTGCCAAAAGTAACAAGTTTGAGAATCAAATTTGGTTCAAAGAAAATGTAGACAGGAAGGATGATAAGATAGAAAATGCGTCTTTGAAAAAATAAGAATGTTATAAAAATAACAAGCTTGCAAGTTAATAACCTGTTCAAGTCTAATGTCGACCGTTATCTTCCTCTCGTATCTATATAAACTACCCCTTAATGTAACCCTCTACATGAGTGGCTCCGGTCCTTGTACAGTGTGACCCTTACTGTAAAAAAAAATAAAAAATAAAGTTTGTAGCATTTTAAGTGTGAAAAAATTATGAAATATATTAAAACTTATTTGGCTTTATATTAAAAGTTCAATCTGGCAACTCTGTACCTTTTTACTGTTGTGTTTTTTGTCATAGATGGCTAGAAATTGTACAAACATCTGAATGAGACTCCTAGACATTTGGCTAGTTGTCATCAAATTTGTGAACTTAAAAAGAAAAATCCCAACCAGACCAAGCCCTTTTGTGTGGTGCTGTTAAATATGTTTTTTCCAGTGAAACTGCAGAATTTTGTGTCTGTTTCAAAAGACATTGAACCATTTCTGATAAAATATCAGAGCGATAAACTGTTGCTTCCTTTCCTTGCAGATGATCTTTTTAGCACGATCAGAAAACTGTTACGGAAAAAAAAGTGAATTTGTAAGAATTTTGTCAAACCTAAAAATGCATAAAGATGCTGCAAAGATTGAGTGTGGATTTCTGGCAGATAAGGCTATGCAAAGTTTGTCCAAGAAAGGAAATGTTGACAAAAGATCTGTTTGTATGCAGAATTACAACAGTGTTCATCATTGAGAAATTTCTGGCAAAGTCTCCCTTTAGGTAACCTCTTGTAAGGTCACTTGCATTTCTGAACTCTGGATCTATTTGTAAAAAAAAAAAAAAAAAAAAAAAAAAATCTGCCACAAAGACTAAAAAGATGTCTTTCCCACATGGACAGAAAGCAAATCAGCAAATCTGATTGTGGTGACAGCATCAGTACAAAGTTTGAGGAGGAAGCTGCTGGAAATATTGCTTTCAAGAATTTCAGCAGGCATGAAAACTGTCAGGATACTCTTTGTCTTAGCAACAAAGAATATAATAATTTGTGAAAAGTTCTCTGATTTCTGGTACTCACATATAGACAAGCCTTGGTAGAGAGAAGTTTCTCAGTCAATAAGGAAATTTCCACTGACAGCATGAAACCGTAGACTCTGGTCACACAGCACATTATCACAGATTATTTGGCTACAGTTGGAGGTGCTTCAAATGCCAGAACAGCATACAACCAATACCTTGAGGATAAGGGAAAATATAAAAAAAAAAAAAAAGGCAGGAAGAAGCAGTTGGACAAAAACAAATTCATACTTATAGAAAGATCAGGAGACCAAAAAACACAAGCTTGAAAGTTGCACACAGGATTTGCTCAAGTCAGCTGACCACTATGTGGAGAAGGCTGAGCCAATTCAAAACTTCACACTTATTGCAAAGGACAAATCCATGAAGATATCAGTTGGAAGAGGAGCTGGATGCTAAACTAGATGAACTGAAAAAATGTTAACATTGTGTTCTGTGCCATGTGCAATAAAAGTCAAAAGTAGTATGTGTAGTCTTTTTGTGAAAATTTTTATTTGAAGTTGTTCATTAAACTATTATACTTAATTTCACAAATGTGCAGCAATCAAGAATTTTTGTGATATTCACAAACTATGAGTAGCCTAGATAACTGAAATGTATAGCAGTAAGAATTGTGTAATTCAAACTTCAAGTGTAGTAGAACTCCAAACGGTAGAATGCTATTTACTATTTTATAAATTTCAAATTCATTGACATTAAGCTAATGTTATACCATTCTCATAAAAAATGAAATAGTGTAAAACATTCTAATAGTAAATAATAAATTATTTTTGTCTATTCTAAATAACAGAGAAAATGTCTAAATTCACTTTCATGTTTAGGATTATTAAAATTAAAATTCTAATCATCTTTTTTTTTTTTTTTTTTTTTTTAACAAATGTTGCCAAGGTGTAAAGATAGATAAAATAAAACTGTCCTTGATACACTTTTTTTTGGGGGGGGGGGCATGAAGTTTCAAGATCAAAGCTATATTAAGCAGGTAAAAAAAAATAACATCAGCATAACTAGATTGGTCAATTGTTTTAACCAAAGTATCTTCATTGGTTCCTTCTTGGATTGCTACACTTCTATCATCTATCTTCTTGCAGCCATCATGAATCATTAGTCACAAGACTTCATTCAAGATTCTAGTTTTCATTTTTGATCTTTGCAGAATAAAAAATCAAACTGTTGTAAAATGTAAAAAAAAAAAATTAAATTTACTAAATGGCATTAAATGTTACAATTTACCTCAAATCCATCTTTATTTTATATCAAGTTTATCAGCAATGTCAAAGATCTGGAAGTTTTTAAAGTCCTACTGTAAGAGTAGGCAAATATAACATTTGTAATGATTTTTAATTTGAGTATATTGAGTTAGTGTTAAAAACAAAAAAAAAAACAACTTTTAAGCAGTATTTCAAAATTTATTAATCAAAATAAGAACCCCTAGAATCTATGCATTTTTGACAGCAAATACATTTGTTTATTCTGGTAGAATTCCGGAGTTCCAGAATCTATGACCTGTTTGAAAGTGTTTTAAACTGCTGTTTGGTTGTTGAAGTAATTCTTTTACAGAAAATTGTCATGATAGTAGTAGTGGTGTCTGATGAGTAAGTTGGTTCATTGAATTTCTGAAGGGTCCTCTCCTCTGGGATGTGATCAGGTTTTTGTCATTAAGAATTGCTCGTGTTGGAGATAAACATAGCTCTTGGTGTGCTTTGTCAATTTTCTATCGGTAATCTATGATGGTTATAGGATAGTTTTCCTTATAAATCACTAAATAGCAATCATAACCTTTTGCTTTGTGGAAATGTTAGAATTGTTTTTTTTTTTTTTTTTTTTTTTTTGTTTTTTTTGACACAATCAAATGAAGAAATTGATCATTTTTGTTACATAAGCTCATAGGATTTTATTTAACTAGTGCAGCGCTCACATATTTAATTGTCCAATTTGGCTAGAATATTGTTGAATGGTCAACTTTTGATTCTTTTTCAGCTTCTGAAGTTGTTTTTCCTGTGAGCTTCAATAATTGCTTTTAATTGGTGACCATTAATCACAGTATGTTTACAACTCTTCTCATCTACAAGGATCTTGTAAAATAAGATTTTTGGAACCAATATTATGCTATATTTATTGTTAATGGGTCCTTTATCTAAACGCTTGCTTCTGCTTTACACTCATTTTTTATGGTAATATTTTTCTTTGACCTCCAAAAACAGCAAAACCATTAACACAAGGATAGTTTTAAAATGGTATATTATATAAACATAGTCGAATAAACAGTTGATTAATTAAAGCTTGAAATAATAAATAGCAATTTTTTTTGCATCAGCCTAATTTAATGGTTATTTGAAATTTAAATGTACATTTTTATTTGGGTTGCCTTCGAAAGTTTTTGAAATTAATAATATGTAACAATGCTTTTCTACATAAGGATTTTTTCCTCATCTTCAATTTCAAGTTTGCAATATGTCCATGTTAGAATAACACTGATAATTTTATCTATAGCCAAAATTGTTAAATTATTTTTGAAACAACTACATTATAAGAAAAGTGAAAAGGACTTACAAAAATAAAATATAGAACTTTTTATGAAATCTTCAAATATCTCTAGAAAAAACTTAATATTACTAGATGTATTAGTTATTGAGAGATGTATTGCTTGCATTGAAACCCACCCATCACTCCAACTATGCCATTCTGACCACAATATACTTTTGTGAGTGGTCTCTCTTCTGTAAAGGAGAAAATGTTCTCTAGAGTAATGAGAGGATGACTTTCCAGATTTTGTGGTTGGAAGCTCCAGATAGTACTTTGTAATAGTCTCAAATTTACTTTGCTTTCTATTACAAGTAAGAATATTTTGGTTTTCCAAAAGCTTCATGCTGAAGATAAAATTCCATCGATCAAGTGCGGGGTGAATGTATTTCTTGTCTTTATGGAAACCATGTAATTTGCTAAATGTTGGTCTGCCTTATCTTTTCTTGGGTATCCCAAACTAAAATTTTATTTTCTAATATATGTAAAATCTTTTAATAGAGAGCTTGACAAAACAATGGTACCAACTCGAATTCCAGTCAAATCCATTATATTCACTTAAGTGCTAATACTCTTGGGAAAGGTATGAACCCTCTTCTTCTTCCCCCAGCTATAGGTAAATAGCAGGACAGACTAGGTTCTGTAGTGTTGGATGGCAACCTGTCTACCACAGAAAGAAATAGCATCATATTGTGAGGAAAAATCTGCCTCATCAGTCAAGTATCAAAAGATACATAATCCCCTATGCATGTATCATGCGTGGCACATAACTGACTGATAACTGAAGATGTTGGCTTTAGACTAGTTAAAAAATCCTTATAAATGTAGGGTGACCTAAGTAGTCTTGAAGTAAAGGAAATATGATACTAAATGAATCAATTATTAGATTAGATTGGCCTAAAGATTAGGGGAAATTGTATTCTCAAAAATGAAATAGTTAAAGGGGGATTTTGTTTTCTCATAAGTTTCATTTCAACAGTTAATGTCTTCCACCTTTTTGCTATGATTCCTAACACAACAGATGTATATATATATATTTTATTATTGGTGGTATATCAATAAAACTGATATTGATACTAGGTAAAAAACAGAAGTGCAGTTTGGCAGACAAAAAACAGGTTAACCATTCTGAATTTGCCATAAAATGTATCCATTGGAAATATATGCCTGAAACTTTACTAATATTGGGATGAGGAATTTAACAAAACAGTTGCTTTCCTTGTAATATGTCAGATTTATCTAATTTGGGAGAATTTTGTGAAATTATGCAATTTTTTTACTTGTGAAAAAAGGACTACAAAATTTTGTTTTAGGGAATGAATCATTGGTCAATCCTTCAATGCTTATTGTAAATTCAGTTAAAATGTAACATTTCATTTTAACAACTGTAATAGGACCTAATACCTAGAATTAGTTAACAAAGTTAAGCTATGTGTCCTTGAGGACATCTGTGTATGAATTTCTGGGTATTATAAACCTAATATCTTCAGTAACCATTTTTACCAGTGCTCATATTGCAATTTTTTGATGTTATCATTTCATGTTTTTACCAGAGCTCATATTGCAACTTTTGTTATCGCTTTTCTCTGGCACTCCTTATTACTGATTCCCATATTGTATTCATTTCTATGCTTGGTCGGCTCAGGAGATTTTTATCGCCTAGCATATGTGCTGATTCCTTAAGATTGTGAATTTTCTGATGGTGTTCCTGGTCTATGATCTCAACCTCATCCCACAGAGGGCAGTGATCCCCTTCTCTCTCCATGTGGTCAGCCACACCTGATTTTTCCACTTCCCCTCATGTTACAGCTTTCTGGTGTTCTTGAAGCGACCTGTCTCTTTTATATTTCTTTCTACTGCTGCATGGGATAGCGTACACACAGCCTTTAGTCATGTTCTCCTCTATTGGTGGGGGGGTCTTACTTGGGAGAGATATCTGTGAAGTGTTGTCAAGCTTTTGAAGGTTGTCCTGATGTTATATGGACCACAGATCCTTTGTATTTTCTCTGATAACCCCTTCACATAAGGCAGGCAGAGTTTTCTGAGTGTTGTACACTGCTTGTACTCGCCTGTCCCAGTTTTTTGGGGCTGCTGCCATGTATTCAGGGTAGTTGTTACATTGTAGGGTACTACTTATACTGACCAATTCTTTATCTAGTGTCTCTGGGTTGCCACTTATAACTTTTGCTCAGTGTTTTAAGCAGCAGACAATCCCTTTCTTTATGCTGTATGGATGGTGGGAGTTGAAATTGAGGTACTGTTTGGTGAATGTTGGTTTACGGTATACAGATGTCTTGAACCCATGCTCTGTTCGAGATATTAGAACATCCAGGAATGGGAGTGTGTTGTTACTCTCTTTTTCCATTGTGAACTGTATTAAAAGTTTTATTGAGTTAACATGGTCCAGAAGAACCTGAACATCTTCCTGGTGTAGCCAGAGTATGAAGGTGTCATCTACGTACCTTGACCATATAGTTGGCTTTAGAGATATAGATTCTAATTCCATTTCCTCAAAGTATTCCCCACACACACACATATATATATATATATATATATATATATATATATATATATATATATTCGCCTTTGCTGGTGATAATGGTGAACACATTGCTAAGCCCTCATCCTGTTGATATGTGTGATCCTTTTCCGAAGTGTGTTGTTTGTGTACAGAAAGTCAAAATCTCCATCAGATTATCTATTAGAATACTGGTCCGTTCTTCTAGGGATGAGTCAGACCAACCTGTCTCTGACTACTGAGTGCCTCCTCCATGGATACCTTGGTGAACAAACGCATGTCCCAGCTCACCATCTGGTTGGATAGGATGGGAGCATCTTTGATTATTTTCATGAAGTGGGCGGAGTTTTGGACATATGAAGGACACTTTCTGATCAATGGGTCAATTATATCTACAAGGAAGCAACTCAGGGGGTGGCACACAGAGCCTTGGCAACTAACAATCGGCCTGAGTGGAATACCGTCTTTGTGAATTTTAGGGAGACCATATATGTGAGGTAGCTTGGTGTAATGCTGCGATAACTGCCTATACGTCTTGGGTGCGAAGTGATCCTTGTTCTTGATTAGTATCTGTGATGGTTTGCATTCCGTTTTCATTGTAGGATCCATTTTTACTTTGCTGTAGCTACTATTGCTAATGAGGTCTTCCAGCTTTCTTGTATAATCTGATTTGTCCATCACTACAGTTGTATTGTTAACTGGTAGTATGATGTTTTTGTGCCTCTGTAGGGATCCAATCACCAGCCTCTCCAGTTTTGTTATCTTAGACCTGGGCGGCATGGCCTTCTCCAAGGTCTCTCTCACCTTCCATCTCAGTTCATCCACCTGAGCCTGAAGGATGTTCAAGGCCACCTCCTCAACTCTGGCAATGATGTCCAAGTATGGCACTCACCTGATGGTTGTGGCGAAGTTGAGACCCTTTCAATACTGACTCCTCAGAGGTACTCGGCTGATATTAGCTGATGTTGACTACTGCTTTCACTGGAGTGTGATGGACTATGTGCGTCACCTTCTGATCTTTCAATTTATTTAATTTAACATGCCCTTGTCCAAGAGAGAATCCAGTACAATCATTGGATAAAACAGAGACTACAAGCTCATATCTCCCAGAGGATCAAGATTTCTTCAACAAAATTACTAATGAGGAAGACCAGAGAAGGATCCAAAATGACCTGGATAAATCCTTCAGACATGAATTCGATGTAGTCAAGGCTTGCCAAGTACAAAAATTAAATAGATTGAAAGATTATGCAATGATTTCTTTCGTATTTTACCAATTTGTTAATGAATATGGTAGTTATTTATACTTGACAATTTATTCAAAAGTTTAATTTAATCCAAGTCATGAATTCTATAACTAAATTACCTTTAATGCCTAAAAACTGACTTTAGGTGAACAATTCCTGCTTTATTACCCACCCTGATTCGCAGTTTTCGGGGTTTTTTATTCTAGTAGTCTTTAACACGTCTTATAAATTTTTATTACCCTTTCAAACCAAATATTGACCCCTTATTTAGGTACCTCCAAAAATTCGTAAAATTAGCAAATTTAAGTTAAATTAATCTGTTCTGAAACAAAAATCACTTATAGCATAAAATTTTCTAGACAAACATTTCTTGACTTCAGGGTCTTATTTTCATGTCTCTATCAATAATTTGATAACTGAATGTGTCGACAGGTTTAGTATGGTGCATCAAAAGTGACATAACGTTTTTTTTTGTTTTTTGTTTTTTTTCTTATAATAATTTAAAATACTATAAAAAATTTCTTACATTGAGCTACCTCTATCTCTTTCATTATTTAATAGCTAAGATAATAACTAATTTTATTATTAATATTACATTAAGTTATTACATTTTTAATTTAATAACTGCAATAATAACTAATAAAATTATAATTATATTAATAATTAAAATATCTCCCCGAGTTATTAATTGTTTAAATTGATAATTTTATTATTGATAATTTTATTATCTCTATTTAATTTTTAATTTAAGTGAGAGTGAGATAAGACCTTTACGTGTCAAGGGGCTTTGCCCAAGGAGGAGACAAGCTTTGAAACACCTGACCATTTAACCATAATGTCACTTATGAGATATCATTCTAAAAAAAAAAAATAACATTTTGACGCACAGGAAAAATCTTTTTAATTATTGTAAAAACTCTTGGCAGCATTATTTGTATGAAGCTTTTAATTTTCGCTTAGTAAATATAGTTTTCACATAAAAACTTAATAACTGACCCCATGCGCTGCATGAAAGAATTTAAAATTAAAGAAAAAATGAAAAAAAATTATAAGAAAAATGCAATTCTTGTAAAAATTCTTTGTCCATCAAAAAATGTTTTTCTTCAGATAATAATGTCCTTAATGTATATTGTTTATAAAAGCCTATCTAATTTGATAATTAGATAGTTTATTGTAGTTTTTATTTTATGATTTGGAGCAGATTTTTTAAGTTGGCATTAGTTGTGAAAAAAAAAATTGATTATTTAATTTCTCCAAGGAGTCCTGCTTATAAAAAAAGAAAGTTTGCAAAGTTTCATTTAAATTAGATAATTTTGATTTTCTGCAATAACTTCAAAATTAATGGGTTTCTCTCTTCCCCCCCCCCAACTGCTACACTAAAAATGGTGATGACCACAAGTTTTATGGTTTTAACAAAAAAAAAAAAAAACGATTTTTGACCCAAATTTAAAACGTGTTAGAAAGAAGAAAAAAATTAAAAAAAATATTTAAATACTTTCTTTCTTAATAACATAAACTGTTTAATGATGAAACTGTGTTTTTAAGTTTTGGACCTGTTATCATTATGCTATACTGATTTTTTTTTTTTTAGCAAATTGTTGGAGGTACCTACCCCTTATGCACCAGTTAACAGACTCCTACAATGACAGACATTTAAAAAAAAAAAACACTCAAAAGTTAAAGTATATGAGGCGTTTATTTTATGCAACAAGACAGTAAGTTTCATTAATTGAAAGTTCTTTTACCACATATACTATCAGTTAATCTTGGGATTGAGTGTACAATTTCAAGAATATTGATAAAGATTAGTCATATTGATTTTGTGAAACAAAATAACATGTAAAAACACTTTTCATATTTTTGGCTGTTTGAAGCAAAATACCATTTTAACTTGCTGTAAAAAACATACAATGAATAAAAGCACATACAAATTACATATTTAGAAAGATTATTTTCTTTTCTTTCCAGCCATATTAAGATTTGACCAGAAATACATGAGTTTGCAATTTTGAACTAAGTTGCAAATTTATCAATCTCAAATGAAATCAGATATCGACTGGAAATGCTATCATTACACAAGAAAATAAATGGATTTCTTAGAAAGTGAAAATACTAAATTAAAAACTGAATCGAAAACTGGAGTATCAAGGGGGGGGGGATGGAAACTGATACTGAAACATAAATTGCCAAACAGACCAATTCTAACAGATACTATATCTGTAAAACAATTTAAGAAAATGATGTGAGTGCCTATTTTATATAATAATCTTGGTGCATAATGATTTGTATTAAGCTTTTTAATTTTTGATTAGTAAAATAGTTTTCACTCAATAACTATAACACAAAGTAATGCAGAAATTTAAATTTTAAATTTAAAAGATTTGAAACTTTATAAATTATTAATTAAAAAAAAATTTAAAAAAATATTTTTCTTAAGACAACAGTTTTCTTATGAATAAGTCCTGAATGTTTCATTAAAATCTGACAGTTATTTGATTTTTGCAAGAATTTCCAAATATGTGCCTTTTTTTTCTTATTTTATTGGGGGGAAAAAAGTCACTAAAACAGCAATAGTAAAAACCAAAATTTAACCAAAACTATGAATGTGCTATAAAAGATTAAAAATTTAATAAAATAATAAAAAATACCTTGGTCTTTCCTCTTAATAATAACATTTCTAATGATAGAACATTGTTTTTTATTAAGTCATTTGTTTTCAGTAAATTAGTGAAGGTACCTAATTTAAAGAATTAAAAGTATGTCCAATTTATCTTATAATGTGAATTTTGTTTAATGATTATGCATTTTTAAGAATATGCATAACAAAAAACAAGTCACTGTGACAGTTTTAAAAAAATGAATTTAGTACTTTAACTTTTTTTTTTTTTTTTTTTTTTTTTATGATTTAAATTTCATCAATGAAACGTGTCTGATTTAAAATAGGGTTAAAAGGTGGATCTTTTTTAATTTTTCTAATTCATCCACTAAAATAAGGATGTTAAAAAATTCATGATATCTAAGGTTTAAAATGTATTTATAAAAAATTAAAAATCTTGAAGCTTTCTTTTTAGCTTTAATTCAAAGGTAAAGGAATAAATTTACTACACCCAATAAGCAAAATACTTTACTGAATTTATATTGATTGGTATACTTTTTTGTTTCCAGTAAAATGGAATCCATTATTTTTGAGTAGAAGCTTTTAGATTTATTAGTAAAAAATAGTTTACTTAACAGTATTTACTAAAAGTTACAACATTGAAACTGAACCATAAAATATCTACAAACTTTATAAAATATTGTAATTAAAATTTTTACAAAAAATTTTTGTAAAAATTCATTTTTAATTGGAAAATTTTTTTTGCTTCAGACATTATTGTCCTTAACATTATTCATTTAAAAGCTTTTCTAATTAAATAAAGTCTTAGTTTTAATAGCTATCTATTTTACAATCCATAGCTGATTTTTGGTAACTGCTCGTTTGAGCTTACCCAAAAAAATTTATTTAAATTCTTCAGACTCCTGCTTTTAATTAATATAATCAAAAGTTACAACTTGGAATTTTCATAAAAGTTTTCATAAAATTAAGTAAGGGGTTGGGGTAATAGATGTTAAAAAATTTCTAAAATAATTTCATTGATTTGTGAATAAATCCTGAAAGTTTCATTAAAATCCAACAATTTTGATTCTTTTACAAGAATTTCCAAATCAATGTTTCTTTCCCTGCAAAAAAGACACTAAAGTTTTCTGGTGATGCCAGAAAACAAGGTTTTTAATCAAAATTTTGAATGTTCTAAAAAGGATAATAAATAAAATTTACTAAAATAATAAAAAAAAGCACTTTGAGCTTTCCTCTTAATAACACAAAGATTGTGACTATAAAATTCAGTTTTTGTCAAGCCTATTTTTTTATATATATATATATATATATATATATATATATAGAGAGAGAGAGAGAGAATTGATGAACATCCCTATGTTAAAATTTTCAGCTTAGAAATTTTTTACTTCATGCCCTGCCCTTAAGCTATTAAATTGATGAGGATCCTTTTTACTTTCATTGGGCATATTTTAATTTGTGTGGGGAGACAACTCGGTGCTGCAAGTTTTTAAAGACACTACTACACTATGAAATTGTCAATTTTAAAAATGCGTTAAAGAAATATCAGTTGTTGAAATAGTAGCATAATTCAGATGTGGAATAAAAAGTAATCCTCACACAAAAAAGAATTGTATCTTTATAAGGAGAAAAGGTTAATTAGTTTGCATATTATTTTGGCAGGTTTTTATGTAAACTAGGGAAGTTTGAGATACCAACTTTTCTTAACAGGTGACTTATAGCTTTTCTGTTGAATACTTGCTGGATGTTCAATTCTTCTGTATTATAAATAGTAGTAAGGTGTACATAGAGGGACAGATTTTTCTCATTTCAAATTTCGTTTTCAGTATAGAATTTTTTTTTTCTCCACGTTTTCAGTATAGAATTTTTTTTTTTTTTTTTTTTTTCTTAATTATAATACTTAGGGAGAAAGTGTGACAATATGTAAATGAACATTTTACTAGCTCAAATATCCACCCATTGGATAAGTTGCTCCAGCTTGATAGTTTCAAACCTCATACATCTTAATCTAATTTGATTGAGTTTCCAGAACAATCCTAAATAAGAATTAAGTGAAAGTGGCAAAACCTACAGAAAAGTAGCACCACATACTACTAACAGAATTACAAAGTAAGCATAAATAAAATCTAAAATGTTTGAATATTCATTTTGTTTTTTTTCCATATTACAGACATAAGAAAAAAATAACTTTATAAACATTGTTTAGTCAAATAAAGTTTAAGCACAATGGAAAAGTTTCTATATTGAAAAGGCCAATAATGACAGTATTATACCTTTTTGGATTCCAATTTCCTCAAACTTTAGTGTGAAAGTAACCAGTTTAATTTATTTTATGGTCTTGAGTGTCACTCATGTAAATATAATTTCAGGGTAAGATTATCCTGGAAAGAGGAAAAAATACACAAACATGCTGGCTAGCTTATTAATGTATATTACATGTAAAGAAATATAATAAAAACAAACAAAAATAAATTAAAACCAAGAAATTAGCATTTAAATTCAAAAAAAAAAATTAATCTGTGTACATCAAAAGATATTAAAATATTGTATTGCAGAATTGTCGTAGTGTTTTAACAACGATCATTCCAAAGAAAAACTCTGAAATTTATGTTCAGTATCATAATTGATTCATAAATATACGATACTCCTAGTTAAAATTAGCCCATATTGCCCAGAGCCTCTATAAAAAAATTTAAGATTTTGAAATTATTGATAAATTATATTTAAAAAATTATACTTTTTTTTTTTTTTTTTTTTTTTTTTTAATCAATAGGAGCTATATATAAAATGTCCAAATGGGGGCCAAAATTAAAATAAACATTTAATTATATTAAATAAGTTAAAATATTTTTTAAGTAAAAGTATTAAATGCTCAGTTTTCTGGGGCTTATTTATATATATATATATATATATATATATATATATATATATATATATATATATATATATA
>OZ010616.1:42202178-42252178 GCA_963932145.1 Acanthosepion lycidas | reverse complement strand
ATCAATCACTGTCAAAGTTTGCCATCTGTTCCCTTCATGAAGTTACTTTATAATGAAATCCTTGGCTTGTTGAAAAATTAAATTCTTTTATCTTGCCAAATCTCAATTCTCCACTCTATTTTGTGTCTCATGCCAAAATTTTACAAATGCCATATTGCTATTCAACATCTCGGCGTCTGAAGCGACACATTGTTAAGGTAAATAATATCAATCCTCTCACCTATGTTGAGACAGTGCCAAAACTTTATTGCCATATTGCTTCTCCTTGCCAGTGGCCAAGAAAAAAATAAATAAATGATTGGAAAGATAATTAACATTGATTCTCCCTGCCTGTCTCAAGCCAGAATTTTTATCGCCGCCATGGTCAAGCTGATATCTAAACATTTGCCTTTCCTCCTCTCTCCCTCGGCGAGGCATTAATCAACTTGACAAGACCTCACACCTGGCTTTTTCCATGGTTTTACTGTCCTTTGTGAAAAGTATCTTTTTTTCATAAATAGAATAAAATCTTTTTTTAACATTGATCAGTCTATCTTTCGGGATAGCTCTTTTTCGCCTTAAGTATTTCCTGTTTTAATTTCTATTGTTAGCCAATTACCATAGCTAAATAGTGTCACGGTGGGGGGTGGAATTGGTTTACTTTCTCAAATGAGTCCTGCTTTTATTAGGTCAGTGCAAAAATAATGACGTAATAATGTCGTTTTCTGACGTTAAAAAATACGTCAAAAAACAACGTTATTACATCATTATTTTTGCACCAACCTAATAATTAATAAAACAAAGTTTGTGATCAGAATTTAGTTTTTAAAATTAAGTGGGGGCTAACATATGGTTAAAAAAAAATTATCAAGATTTTCTTAAAAAAAAATAGTAATTTCGTTCATTTGTGAATAAGTCCTGAAAGTTTCATTAAAATCCAACTATTTGATTTTTGAGAATTTGCCAGAAGAAAGGTGTTAAATAGTAAAAGTAGGCTACTGAAAAAAAGAAAATTAACTAAAATTCTGAATGTGCTAGAAAAGATTAAAAAATTTAATGAAATAATAAAAACAATACTTTGGTCTTTCCTCTTAATGACATAATCATTTTAATAAAACTTTATTTTTTTATCAAGTTTAGGGCCTTTTTCATCATATGCCCCCTCCCCCTCTTTTTTTTTTTTTTTTTTTTTTTTCTAACAAAAAAAGTGGAGGTACCTACTTTTGTAAAATGTTAATGACTTCACATTAACTAAGAAACGGATGTTTTTATTAAACAGGTTTTTGTGTTTTTTGGGGGGGTGAGGGACACAACAAAAATACAGGAACCTCTTGGCGTTTTGGATAAGTGTGCTGATATTTTTATATACCAAAATTCGATAAATTGCATAAATACTCGGTGCAGTAAAATATTCTTCAGTTTAACCATACTAATTGATAATAGATTTTTTTTTTTTTTTTTATAGTTACTGATTAATAAAAAATTTTCTAAAATTTGAAAATGGGTAAGTATTTTATGTATTACACTAAGTAGTCGCATTAGTATTGAAAAAATTGAATGGTTATAAATAGATAAATTTTATAATGTAAGCCAATTTTTATTAAAATGTATATTTGAATATTTGTCTATATTAGCATTTTTGGAATATTTTTTTTTCTTCTTTTCCCTTCCTTTTCTCATGTTTTTTATGAACTTCTTAAAAGCAAATTTCTGATTACTTGTTAAAAAAGTCAGAAATTTGCTTTTGAGACCTGTTAAAAAAAAAATGTACAATTAGATACAGAAATTTACATTTATTTACATTTATTACATCATTTCCTCTAAGTTATATTTGGTTCCTGTACTTTCATTCGCAACAAATGTCCATAAGACTTTTTGAACTGACTTTTAAGTGACTGATAAATATCAGCTGGTACATTTTTATTGTCAGTATTTCTGTATAGTGTAGGTACCTCCTTAAAAGAAAAAACAAGGATAACATATGGAAAATGCAGAAAGTAAAAAAAAAATTATTAGCAAAATATGTCATTAATAAAAATGAAAAGTATTTAAAATAAAAATTTTGTATTCTGCAAATTTTTATATACATTATAAAGAAATGCTATTTGGTTGAAATGTTGCATAAGTCAAGGTGAGATTTGTATGAGATTTTCTAAAAATATAGCAACAATTTGGTAAATATTGGATTTCAATAAAACAGGTATTTTTTTAGATTTTGAAAAAAATTTATATTTCCCAATCAGTCAGTCCCATTCCTTTTGCTTGGGTTCATGGAAACTAAGTATTTGTACAAGAAAATATTACTAAAATTACATTAGTTGAAATTTCAACAAGTAATGTAGAAAGCATCCAGAATCTGAAGCATTTCTTATGTTTGTACAGATCCCAAATCTTAACAATGCATCGAGGAAATTGCCCACCCATTTAATGTTCTCCAGAAAATTAAGGAATGGTCCTACTCTAAATTGTTGCCCGAGTTTCAAGGGAATAAAATAAAAAGAAAATTGCAACTCTCTGAATTGGAGATGAGCTATAAAACAGCTGTGATGGAGAGATTGTAAGGAAAACTCTTTTTGATCACAGGCACTGCATGACACATTTAGCTGCTCGTGGCTACCATAACACCAGGCTGATATCAGCACCATGTGTAGGCAAAAGGAAAAAATGTAGCAGCTAGCTGAGGGTCAATTCAAGTTTTAAAAAAAAAAAATTCGGGAATATGAAATGAAAAGGGAGATGTGACTGCGTATTTCCTGCAACTACTGTGACAATGAACTTCTACTTATAAATACAGCAAGTAGTCACATTAGAGTAGAATTTGAGTAGTTGATTTTACTTAAGTTTTTTTCATTCTATGTATGAGTATTTAATAAACCTCTATTTTCCCTACCTAGTCTTCTATTCATTCTATTGTCTTTAACTACAGCTTTCCTAATCCTCGGTGATTTCGAACAAACATTTCATCAAAACTTTAATGTTTTAAAATAATTTCCTTGGCCACATTTGAAACCTCTTAATCAAGAAATATAAAGTATAATGAAATCCAATGAATTAGAAAACTTATTTTTATGTACAGAAAGCCTGCAATTAGTATGTATGGAAAAGCAAGGAAAAAAAAAAACAACTCTTTAACACCCCCTTAGCATTTTCTAATGTAGAACCTCTATGAACAAAAAAATAGGGTGTTTAATTTTTGGGCATAACTACTTCAACTGTCCCATGATGTGCTTTTAAAGAATACATTTTCATCAGTCATAATTTAATTTTGAGTGACATTATCTAAAAGTAAATAGGTATCTTTTTTTCTGTATTCAATTATTTTTAAGTGGATTGGATGGACAAAATTAGATTGAATTTGGAATTAGTAACCTTACTAACATAGGAAATCAGACATCAAGTGTATTTTTATATCTATTAAGCATTAGTATATTTAATTTAAAAAAAAAAAAAAAAAAATCTAAATCCCTTCTCTTTTAGTTGTTCTGTGACTTGCATTTGGTTGATAACTCCTTTTACTTAAAGCTTGACTATAAATTGATAAATGCAAAAAGATCTTTATCAATAGGTACCTCCACTATTTCCGTGTAAATTTTCAATACGTAAAGTTCAAGATGAATTTTAATGAAAATTTTAGCTTTAATTGAAAGCAAAATGATTAAAAAAAAATTTTCCAGTAAGTAAAATATTTTGGTATATTTCAGATAGAAATTATATAGATTGGAATGTCAAATTTAATTTCAATTTTTTAAAATTTTCTTAAAAGTGGCCATTCCATTTTCTTAATTTTAAGAAATTTGTGAACAAAAAAAATTTATCGATTTTAAAATTATTCAAAAAAAATATATATGACACATTATTTGAGTAAAATTAGAAAATTTAAAGTTAATCTGATTTAAAATAAATATTACTTATAGCATAAAAAAGTAATATACAACCATTTATTTAATGATTTGCCCTGCTTATCTGAGGCTGATTGAGTGACAAAGCAATGACAGCTAGTATGGCTGGCTAGAATTGATACGAAATTTAAGAAATCTTAGAGTATTTTTTGGTTATTAACTACATAGTAATTTTTACAAATGAACATATTTTCCACAATTATCTAATTTATTGACTTTTACTTAACTTTTGAAGGTGCTTTATGCAAAAAAATTAAAATACTGCAAAATTTTCTTAAATTAATTTCTTTGTAAAGAGACAAATGATCACATGACCATTTCATAACATCACATTTAGATTTTCATAGATGAAAATGAATAAATAAATAAATTTAAAATTTTTTTTTTTTTTTTTTTTTTTTTTTTTTAATCGAATAGTGTAACTATATTTATTAATCTTTGAAGTTTTGGATTTGTAAATTTCATTTCCACTTAATTACTATATCACATCCAGAAAATAGCCAGTACAGAATTTTACATGATTTTAAATTATTATAAATTATAATTAAAATTTAAAAAGGGGTGGGGTGAAAAAATTTATTATCTTCAGACATTAATGTCCTTAATATAACTTATTTACAAAAGCAATTAAAAGCTTTTCTAATTAAATAATGTCATAGTTTTATTATTTTTCAATTCAGAAGATTTTCCAGTTGGAATAATGCAAGTTTGAAAAAAAAAAATAGAAAGGTTTTTTTTGTTTGTTTGTTTTTTTTTCTTTCCTTTTTCCTTGAAATTTCATGAAATTTAGTAAGTGGGGGCGGATAACATGTTAAAATAAATAAATAATTTTATTCATTTGTGAATAAGTCTTGAAAATTTCATTAAAATTTAGACAATTATTTTATTTTTACAAGAATTTTCAAATCGATGTGTTTTCAATGGAAAAAAGCACCAAAAAATCAATGTTATCATGCCACTCTGATGACGTAAACACAGGATTTTAACTAAAATTTTGAACATATTAGGTTTAAAAAATTTCAAAAAATAATTACAAAATACTTTGATCTTTCATTTTAATAATAACATAAACATTTTGACAATAATACTTCATTTTTATTAAGTTTGTGGCCTTTTTCATTCTGCTATGCAGTTTTCCCATGAAAAAGTGGAGGTACTTATTTATCAGCATAATAAAACAATTGAAGTCTTAAATGAATAACCATTTCAAAAAGCAGATATGGTTTCAAATGATTTGTATATTCTAAAATGAACTTTGGCACAAGTATCCAGATATCTGGAATTAAATAGGTTGATTACTTTATGTATATTTAAGCAAATATCTGCCAATGATATCAATTTTAAAATAACATTAAATTCTTGTAAATATAAAAATTAATGCATTGATTCTTATAGAACAGTTTCTTAATTTATTGTTGCTTTTATAGTATTTCTGTTGCAATAACTTAAAAATAAATACAGAAATGGTCATTTTTGCTATGGCTATGTTTATTTGTGCTTTTAAATTTGCTACTTTATGTCAATCTGTTCAAAGTTATTAGCTTATTCTATAAGTTATATATTCAAGATATTTATGTAACAAAAATATTCACTATTTAATTCTTGATAGGTGTTCTCTCTCTCTCTCTCTCTCTCTCTCTTCCATTCCATTTATTTTAGATGTTGTCTTATATTGGTTATGTTGGTAGCATGTTGGTATTATAATTTCAACTTTTTACTTCCACTATTCTATCTGGTTCTGTTCTTGCCTAACCCAGGAAGTTCTCTGAAACCTTATCACCCACCCCCTCTTCTTTAAGATGCTGAGCAGACCAGCTATTGTTGAGGGTGTGGAAAGCCAGTGAACCTCTCTCATCCAGTGACTGGAGATAGATCACAGGTGCTTGATGGGAGAGATATCAGGGAGCTTGGAAAAGCATGGTAAGAATTTTGTTTGCTGCTGCTGCTACTATTGCTGTCAGTGTTATCAACAAGGCTTCTCCATGTTCCCAAGACATGCAATATTGTATCAGCTTATATCCAACTGGTCACTCGTTCAAATATACAAATTTAATTTTGTAACTTTTTGATTTAATTTCATTTTCAACAAACAATATGCATGTTGAGATTTTTCATTTTACTGTTTCTTTTATTTCTCTATAGTATTATGTTTTTGCCACTATTGCAGTGTTTTTCCTCATTATTTAGTTACCTATAATGCTTTTTCCTCTCCTATAAAACTGTTTCTCTTCTGTCTTGTTGATGCATCTGTAAGGCTTCTGTAAAAAAAAAAAAAAATTGTCTTTTTGCTTCCTTTGCAATTCACTGCTTTTATTTGATGGATTTTTATCACTGTTTAATTAAAAAAAAAAAAAGGTAATTAATGTTATTAATTTTGATATTTTCTTAATTGCAAAATAATGGAATTAGGGAGCATGCTCTGCAACATAATTGTTATTAAAGCTTATTTTAGTTCATTAATTTTATCTTTTAACCTATCCTATCACTTAAAAACGAGAAATTTTCAGACTTTTGCAAATTTGTCATTCATTATGAAAATATAACACTGTTTTGTAAACCAATAGAAGAATTGGATTTTTCATTTTTAAATAGAAAAAACTTTAGTCATTAATTCAAAGATTAAATCTTTGAGTACCTAACAAAAACTTGTGCTTAGAATAAGGGGTAAATACAGATATAAAGATAAATACTTTTTTCTCTTCAGGATAAAGTTAAAAACAAAACTGCCATCAGTTAAAGTTATTGATTTTTAATTAAATCGAAAATATCTTTTCTTTTCTTTCTTCTTCCTTTTTTTTTTTTTTCTCTTGTTCCTTTTTTTTTTTCTCTTGTTCCTTTTTTTTTTTCTCTTGTTCCTTTTTTTTTTTTTCTCTTGTTCCTTTTTTTTTTTTTCTCTTGTTCCTTTTTTTTTTTTTCTCTTGTTCCTTTTTTTTTTTTTCTCTTGTTCCTTTTTTTTTTTTTCTCTTGTTCCTTTTTTTTTTTTTCTCTTGTTCCTTTTTTTTTTTTTCTCTTGTTCCTTTTTTTTTTTTTCTCTTGTTCCTTTTTTTTTTTTTCTCTTGTTCCTTTTTTTTTTTTTCTCTTGTTCCTTTTTTTTTTTTTCTCTTGTTCCTTTTTTTTTTTCTCTTCTTCCTTTTTTTTCTCTTCTTCCTTTTTTTTCTCTTTTTTTTTCTCTTTTTTTTTCTCTTCCTTTTTTTTTTTCTCTTCCTTCCTTTTTTTTTTTCTCTTCCTTCCTTTTTTTTTTTCTCTTCCTTCCTTTTTTTTTTTAGGAAATAAGGAGGATAAATATGAAACAGGACAATTTCTCAGTTTCATTACAGTGGAGTAACAGATGTTAAAAAAAATTCTAAAATAATTTCATTCATTTGTGTCTTGAAAGTTTCATTAAAATCTGGCAATTATTTGATTTTTGCAAGAATTTCGAAATCGATGTGTTTTTCATCAGAAAGGTGTTATATTTTCTAATACTAATTTTTGCTGCCCTTGCTGACTCAAGAAAAAAAGATTTTAAACCAAAATTTTGAATGTGCTAGAAAAATTAAAAAATAACTGGGTCTTCTTTTAATAATAAATATTTTGATGATAAAAACTTTGTTTTTATCAAGCTTAGGGCCTTTTTATCATGATACATTCTTTTATTCAGCAACTTATTGGAGATACCTACTTAAGTTTAATCACTGTAATGTGTCCATCAGTTTTTAACTTTATCAGCAATCTTTTTATACATTGCAAGGAATTTGGAATTTTCTTTGGCCTGCTTCGCCCATTAGAAAAAAACTATTTCTCAGAACATGCACTTCATCATCCACAGAACAGAAGATTAAATAAATTTTTATTAAACTCCCAGGTAGGGACCTTTGGCATGGAATACATTAACATGGGTACCTCCAATAAATGATGAAAAGGGGCCTTAAACTTAATAAAAAAAAAAATTAAAAAAAAAGTTTTAAGAGGAAAGACCAGAGTACTTTTGAAATTTTGGTTAATAAAAAAAAAAAAAAAATTCCCTGTCAGTGGTGTAACAAAGCTGACTATGAAAATTTTAACACTTTTTTTTCCATTAATTTGGGGATCCTTTACAAAAATCAAATAATTTGCTGGATTTTAAAGAAACTTATTCACAAATGAATGAAATTATTTTTGAAATTATTATTTTTAAAAAATCTTGGTTTAAAATTTAAAAATTTTTTTGTACATCTGTTACAACCAACCTCACCCCAATCCCTTTACTTAATTTCATGAAATTTCAAATTTAAATCCTTGTTGCAAACTTTATTTTATTAGATAAAAGCAGGACTCCTTACAGAATGTAACCCCCCCCCCCCGCCACCACCAGTTTGTTTTCCTAAAAATGTAATTCAAATAGTAAAATAAAAATGCAATAATATCCTAATTATTTAATTTGGTAAGCTTTTAATTGCCTTTATAAATAATATATATTAAGGACATTATATTCTTAAGATTAAAAATTTTAAAAATTGTTTTTATTCTAATTATAGTAATTTAGAAAGCTTCAAATTTTTTTAAACATTTTGTAAAACTTTGTTCATGTTAGGTTATTAAGTGAAAACCATATTTACTAATTATAAATTGAAAAGCTTAATAAAAATAATGACACACTTAAAAGATGGTCATGTGTCATCATCTTAAATTATAAGTCTCCGTAGAACAACAATAAACCATCAACTTATTATCAATGTTTTTCAATTATGTAAACAAGTATGTTTCTGTGTTATTTTAAACTTAAAGTAAATAGTTGTTTTCAAATCAGATTAATTATACTTATAATTAGTCAGCTAATATTCCTCAAAGTTTCAGAAAAGACTATCTTAATCTCAGATGATTTTTTAATACATAATTTTTTACATTGTGATGAAAGGTGATTTTTTTTTTTTTTTTTTTTTTTTTTAAGTGGCACTAATTAGCTATTTTTAGTTATTAAAAAAAAAAAATCTATTCCAATCAATATAATTTCAGTTTGAAATACACTACAGGTTATTTTGCTTACTATAAGTAGTAAATTTAAGGTTTTTAAATTTAAAATTCATTTTAAACTTTAGGTATTGCGAATTAGTGGAAGTACCTACACTACATATACCAATACCCACTTATCTTCCGTAACAACTTGCAGAAAGACAAAGCATGTTTACAAATGTTGATTTATTTTTTTAGCCTTCAAAGTATGGCCTAATTCCTAGAATTAGTAAACAAATAATTGTGGTCAGTGTCATCATGCCCAGGATACTTAATAGGATAACATGTCAATAAAGCTTTAAATTGACACCTGGCAAATTCAAATTTCTAGTAAGCAGTGACAAAATAAATCCTGAAAAAAAGTTCACATGTTGAAATCCACAATGAAGTTAAAATTACCAATGGGGAAAAAACATTCTACATATAAATATAAGTAGTCATATACATTCTGCATTAAAAACTTTATCTTGTATATGGACCATGGTGTGTTTAGAATGTTGTAAAGTTTGTGGAAGAAATGACTGTCAATGAAAGTGCTTGTGAATGAAATTTTGTAAAGTCCTTTAATGAAGCCCTCCCCCACCCCAAAAAAAAATTAATGTTACAGGAAATGTCTACATGTTCCAATTTCTATGCCAATACCCATTACCTAATTTCTCTATTACTCCTTGTCCACTTTCTACAAAGCTTTGAAAATTACAAAAAATTTAGATATGTATAGTGCAACCCCAAACTATTTCTTACAAAATAGATTAATACCTTTTTATTTGAAAAATGTAATTAAGAACTTTCATTCTTAATTGTTTGTCATGTAGAGGGAATTATTTCTAGCAACAAATTTTAATATAACTTTATATTAAATCATGTTCAATTTTTAATTACAAAATTGAGGAGTTAATTAAGTTTTGAAAGAATAAATAAAAAGTATTTGAAAAATACCAAATAATTAGTTATTATTGAAAATTACATTAAGAAAACATTGTTTCAGGTTTGTGATTTCTGTTTGCAATTCCACAATAATGGAAAATTGGTCCCTCTACTGGTGTTGAAATCATTTTATCTCTAGATTTGTTCAAACTGAGAAACAGTATCAGTACACATAGAGCAAAAATCTGTTTAAAGCAATGAGTACAAAATCTTCATGAAAATCTTGAAGACGCTTGCCAAATAAATAATTCAAATTTTATAGTGAAAATGTTATTACAATTAGAAAATTTTTATTTGTTTCATAATTCAATATACATATTTATATTAATCTTCCTTCATGAGAATACAGGTAAGCAACAAAATACTTTGAAATCCTGTCACCAGTTAGAACATGACAAAATTTGAATTAGTTTATCCTACTTTAAATGGACCTTTTCTGTGGAGAACTTACTAGGGTTGAATTTTATGCCTTCAAGTCAAAATTTTATACTGCAGAATAAAGTAAAACCTTGCCTTGATTGGCAACTTTTTTTTTTCTTGATCACATCTGCAATGTAAAATAAGTTGTAAATAAAATATAAAGGGATTCATTAATTCTTACATGCTTTACATTTCATTCTTTTTAACAAAATGATGAGTTTATACCTTAATTATGCAAACATGCCATTTCCCTATGATATTCAGTTTATAAATGTGACAAGGTATATTTTGACCCTGCTCATATAGTGGCAAATATTTGGAATCTCTGTTACCTGCAAAATATCTGAGAATATTTAGGAAATGATCAAAATATTGCCAATAAAACAAGGAAAGGGTTGTGGTCATCCCTGGCAACCATGTGACTGGTGTCAATTACTGAAGGTGGACATCTGGAAATTTATATTACTACTAAATAACAATTGCTTATAACATTTTTAGCAGGGAACTTGTTAGTAATGTACAGTAATTATTTAATTAACAACTATACATATTAGGTTGGTGCAAAATAATGTCGTTTTATCACATATGTTATTATGTGAGAAAACGACGTTATTTTTGCACCAACATAATAGCAAGCAGTTTACAATTACTGACTTATTTCCATAAATGCAAATGTATAAAAAAAACTAAATAACCACCTTTCCTATAAAATAACTAAAAGCAAAAAAATCACTTTATTTACCATAAATTAGATGTTTTAGATGATGTTCATTTCTTTATACCAATTGATTACAAAAAATATAATTGTATAATTGGAAAGCAATTTCAACATTTTACAAAAATATGTGAATTTCAGAGAAACAATTTTGATAATCTTTACAAAATTTGTGATTTTTGTTAAATGTACAATTTATTTTACAGAAATACTTATTTTGCTATGATAAAATAATAGATATTACTAGTATACATAGTTTTAATAATGAAAATCAATTTATATTAACAAGAACACAATTAATGGGATAATTTGGAGCTAACCAAATAAGTGTAAAAAGTCGGGAAATTGAAAATAATAATAAAAAATGTCTGGTAAATACTTCTCTGAATGATTAAGTATATTTTTTTAATGCAGCTTCATGAACATATTTTTACTACTTGAAAAATTGAATTTTTTAAATACTGATTAAAGTTTTTAGATAATTTAAAAATGATTAGTAATGGTTCTTGTGTTGTCTTTGGTGAAACAAGGTTTAAAAAATATATTTGACAATATAATCCCATACTCTTTTCATATTGAAATGATACCTATCAGAAACAGATTTTTATCAAAGAATTTTTGCATGTCTTCAACGGCATCAAACATAATAAAACAAAAACACTCATTGAACTGTGGTATCCAGTGGAATTATAAAATATGCACCGCCAGAACTTTGTCTTAATTGTCCAAATTCTTTTTTTAAATAGTCCGCAGTAAATTCACCAAGTATAACAAAAATTAAACCCCGCCTCACTACTTAGTAAATATCCGCAAACATCGATTAAGCCCATTGCATGTATCTCTTGTTAATGATTTCATTATTTTTGTTTTCTTTCCTCATATTCTTTTTCTAATTTTTCCAAAATTAGAAAGAAATAATAAATATTCATTTAAATCTGATATCACATTTTTTCAGTAGATCATTTTTCTTAGTGTTACTATATAATTTTTTAACACAGTAAATTTAATAATGGATATGTTTTATTCGCAGCTTTAGTTTTTGATCACAAAAAATCTTTTAAACAATGAGAAACATTTTGTCACTCAACAAGTTTTTGGTAAACTGCTACATCAGTTTCAACAGTTTAACAAATTGAGTGTTTTCATACTTAAAAAGACCTTTCACAATTTCCTATTTTGCTGTCACCTTTTTACCTTTAGAATAAAATAGTAATTCAGAAATTCAATTTAATTATACCAAATATTTTTAAAAAGGTGGCCATAATCACAAAGTAACTACAAACCATTTTTAATTATCCAAGACTTTTTAAAAAACAGTTTGAATTTTTTTTTTTTTTTTTCAAATCTTGATGTTTCCTATTATTGTTGCATCAACAATATTATAAAACTTTTTCATATAAAACATAATTTTGCAACTTTTTAGTTAAAGATTTTAGTCCACCATTTAAACATTTTACCATGATGCTTGTTTTTGCTAATCCCTCAGAATTTTCAGCTAAACCAAATAAATTTCCTCCATGATGTAGAGAAACTTTGACAGGTTTATCAAGTAAAAGAATATACTTTTTCTGATTTTTTCAGACATTTTATTACCTGTTTCAGCAAAGTGAATTAGTCATCTAAGTTTGAAATATAAAAGCTGTTAATGTTCTCTCACTAGGTAACTCAAAATCATTGTGAATTCTGTTATATAATGACAAAGTATTCAAATGCCCTGATAAGAATGTCAGGATGTTTCATCCCAATCTTTTGTGCTGACATTAATGTCTTCTTTTCTTTTTTCTTTTTTTTTTTCTTTTTTTTTAATCAATTTTTAAGTTGCTAAGATAATGAATTGCTTCATTGATTTATGACCAGTGCTGAAACCTTGATATTCAACTGCATGGTAACATTCAAATTTCAAGTTTTTAAAACGTTTTAATTAGAAACATTGGAATACCTCCAGTGAAAAAATAAACAGATTGAATAAAGAGCTAATTGTTTGATTTATAGCATGTAATTGCTGATACAAAATCCTGTTGATCAGCATTGTGATACAAATTTTCAAAAGTGAGGTATTTGAAGCCTCTACATAACACAGGTTAATCATCTGAATTACAGCATGTTAAAATAACCAGAAGTCTTTTATGGTATATTTTTATTATTAGCATCCCAGTCTCTAGAGATGGAGACCATAATAGATGTGTTCCTGAAGTGACATAGACTTGCGGCAACATTTGTTATGCGTGTGCATGCTGATGTGGCAGTTGCATGGATTGGCTCAGCACACATTCTCTGATCCTTTGCCTCCACTACAGGTTGACCCTCCCTACTGTCCACCTCTGCAATATCTCTACAGTGTAATGCCAAGCAGCATGATTTGATTTTAAGAACGGTATTAACATTTAGATTTACTGAATGTAATTATGACATTAATATTATATGATGGGGGGGGGTAACATATTTTGTCTTCTATTGTGGTGGCCTGGATTATCCCCACCACTTCCAATGTAAATATTTTATTTTGAACTTTTTTGAAAAACTTTCAATTATCTATTTTTTGTTCTTTTATTTGTTTTAAATTTTACAAAGGGGTTCAGTTCATTATGTAAAATCAATGTAAATTCATCACCTACTTTATTACCATAATAATATAATGAAAAAATGGTTACTTTTCATCTTTAAGGAATTACATGGTTCCAAAGGATTTCCAAATTGTTTCCTTTTACATTGAAGTTATATGGCAAACTGAACATCCCTCATTAAGGCCATATAGGGAATAAGAGTGAAGCTTCTGGGATGAGATCACTGCTAGATTGGCTGACCTTTTAGATCTTGCTCTCACTTCTTGAAGACAATTCAGACTAAAAACTGCTGAGTCCACTAAAACACATGACTCTCCACTCTACCTGCTCCAAGGCTAAGCGCTCGAGGGTGTTATGAGGTATATCGACAGCTGACAGGTTGCTCTTCAGCTTGTCTTTGTATCTAAGTCATGGGTGTCCTACATTTCTGTAGCCCTGATCTAACTGGCTGTACATAGGATCTTGGGTATCCTGTCATCAGACCTTCTCAAGACATGACCAGTCCACTGTAACTGAGACTATACGAGGAAAGTCTCGATTCCTACAATGTTAGACTTGTTAAACAGGTTTGTTAGATGTCCTATCTTAAAGGCTAACTCCACAGATGACGCACAGACAGTTCTTATGGGAAGCATCCAGCAGGTGTATATGGTACCTCTGTGTATATAGTGAAAATCAGTTATCAATGTTTTTATAAATGAAAATTTTAACATTGTAAGCATACTAAAAAACAGGAAGACTACAGAAAATGTAAAACCAATTTGCATTGGCTGAAACCCAAAAAGAATCTAACCAACAAATAATGAGCCAAAATTTAGATGTGTTTCAAGGAGGATTAGAGATGAATTCTCCTGGTTGGGTTACTTGGGAAAGGGGGCCTGATGTTTTTGTAGGCCTGGATCTATCTTCCAATCACATCAGGAAACTTCACTGATGAAGCTTGCTGACACACTTCAAGTGTGTTTGAAATATGTGTATATGTTTGTAATTCTCTTGACTTAATATTTATGAAGCATAATATTTAAGACTGATCTGTAAAAATTATAAAAAAACTGAAAATTAAAAAAAATTTTAATCTATTTTTATTTTAGACTGACTTACCAGTATATTTTATTTTTTTTGTCTCTTCAGTTTGAAGTATTAGGTTGGTGCAAAAATAACGTCGTTTTCTCACATATGTTACTAGGTGAGAAAACGACATTATATCTGCACCAACCTAATAGAAACTTAAGCATTAAAATTAAATAAAATCTTCACTGACAGTTTTGAAATGTGCATATATTGTAAGAAATCTTTATGAATTTTTGTCCTTTAAAGAAAGATCAGTGAAATCTGAAATACCTCACTTTTCTCAATGGATTCACCAGATACATGCAAGTGGAAACCATTCAGTTAAATATTACAAATAATAAAAAATAGAGTAGCTTCATTTTAGGTTTTGGTGAATACTAATAAATGATAATTGTTTAAAATTTTAGTTATAATTGATATAACTGTCCCAACCTATTGACTTTAATCAATTTCCTAAATTAATTCCACTCTTCTGAAAGAATAATTGTTCTCATCTACAAATTTTTTTCCCTTAAATAGCTTTTATTAGAGGTATGTGAATTTGCTTTTATGTTTTATGTCAAACTTCTCAAACTTAATGCTAAGCAATTCTATATTACTCAAGATCACTTTTTTTTTAATGTGGTAACAAAATAAGTTTTTAATGTTGAATTAAAAATTGAATTGTGATATATTGATACAATATCATTTAAGTGAGGTAAAATTATTGCTATTAATGGGCAATTATTAAAAAAAAATGTAGTTTTAACTTAAAGATGATGGTTTTGTGTATTTATTTTTTTGTCATTTGATAAATATGATACTTGTATTTGTTAGTAATAAAGGTTTATTTTCTTTCTCTCAGGCTTACCCAAAGCTAACCCAACATTCGCTTACCAATGATATGAGTAAGCAAGGATTTGTGCCACCGAGTCGAGTGGCTACCACTGGGGTCAACTCGCAACAAAATATGTTTCCACCAACACAAAATTTAAGAGGCCAGCCTCCTGTAAGTAAAAATTTTTTTTATGCATGTCAGTTTAAGCTAGAAATTGTGTGCTGTTAGTTAAAATAAGTATCTGATGTTTGGATGGAATTAAACTTTTTATTGATAATTATTACATGGGACTAATATTTTTGTTGAAGAAATTTTCAAATTTTTTTTTTTTTTTTTTTTTTTTTTTTTTGTGTGTGTGCATGTGTGCTTAAGCAACCTGAAAACACTTTAGCCCTATTCAATTTTTTTCCCATTTTCAGAACTATTTTCAAAATGCTACCCAGAATGTGCAGACCCCGCGGACTTACCCTCTCACATCCACCAGGTCATCCATGCCTTTTCTCTATGGATTAACTGGTCAAACTACTGGTCAGGCTTATACCGCCTCTCCTGGAACTCCAGTCATAATGAATCCCAATACAGTAATGACGGTGAATATCTCTTTCAATAAATTGAGATTGAGATTTTTTATCTCCATTTCTATAAACATTGAAATGGCATATTCGGGCTTGTAAGAATTTGCCAAGTAATTAAAATGTTATTACCAAATATTAACTCTATTTTTGATTACCTGGATCTTAAAGGTTTTAAAACATTTTTAACAACATCTTATTGCTTAAATTAAAAAAAATATCAATATTATTACTATTAAATTTAAGCCATGCAATTTGTGTAATATCAATATCTTAATATATATTCACTTCTTATTTTAATTTAAAAAAAAAAAAAAAGAAAAAAAAAGGCATTTAACTTTTCTGTATGGAAGTTTTTGCCAATATTTAAAAATAAAAAATCTTAGTTTCAGTATTTTAAATTTAAAATGTCTGTTCTCCTACCCTCTTTTGAGAAAAGGAGTGCTCCGATATTTACCAGTTGAAATTCTCTTAATTTGATTTTGTTATTTAAAAGAAAAATGAACTATGCACAAATATTTAACCAGGCTTTAGGTACACATGCTTAAAATAATGGGAAGTATTTTACTTCAGAACAACAAAAATTGCACTTATGACTGAAAAATTTTAGGCTTTATCTTTATTTATATTATTTTTTTATGAAAGCCTATTGAAAAGTTTTCAGCTTTACTTTTCAAGAATTTGAGTAGGTTAAGAACTCTGCATCACTCCATGTACATGACTGAATCTACCAATTAAAATTTTTCAATGAAAAATTATATCCAATATAGGGTGTCGTTCCAAGTGTTCCAAAAATTCTTGATAGTAACATTTTTTTCTTCAAAATCTCATTTACATATTGGTTGTGATAGTAAATTTACTGCCAGCTGGCAACTTATGAAAGGTTGTAAATTGTAATGAAGTAAATTTTGATATTGTAATTTAATCTGATGTGCTTTGACTGCTCAGCTACAAAGAGCATCATAATCAAGCAAGATTCTATTTGCTTTTAAAGCAGTTGCTTAGTTATAAAAACTGAGGCATGGAATTCAGTATTTTTGTGTGAAGGAAAAAAAATAGTACTCAATTTAAAATTCTAGTCAGTTCAGTAAATGGCATGGTGCACTATATTCCAGGTCAGCTCATGGTGCAACTGAGAGTCAGAACTAGAGGCCTATTGAAAAATGTTATAAATTTTGGAAGAAAATTAACTATTTTTGAAAATACTTGAAATAACATTTTGACCCATACCTGAAGATAATAGGACGTGTTGAAAGTTAAATAAATGAAAATATGTATTTTTGTTGTGGACAAAACAAAGAGGCACTTAAAATTTCTGGTAAAAGATATGATCCACATAATGTTGAAACAGAAAAATTCACATGATTTACAGGTCTCACCAAACTCTTTATTCAATCTATCCCCAGGGACCCAGTAAAGTGTCTGTTTCAAATTTCCATTAAAGTTACCAGGTTCAACAAACAGTACCTGAATAAGGCTAGAGGGCATCAGCTGAAATGTGTATAAAACAATCATCCCAGAAAGATAAAACAAATCATTTTTAGAAAGTTTCAACACCTTTAAAGCTAGTTCTTTATCTGATCTGGGTGTGTAATGTTTGCAAAAGTTTTTCAAAACTATATTTGTAAAAGTATGAGCATGCTTTCTCTCCATGTTGAAAGACTGAAATTTGGAAATAAGTGTAAAAATGTTACTTGATTTATAACACACCTTTTCCTTTATTGTATGGAAAAGGATGAAACAAAAAAATGTGGTCAGAAGAAATCTTTTAGTTTTCCACCATCAATTGAATTGGTATATTTTTCATACATTTCATAATAAAAATTAAAATTACTAAGGCAGTTATAGTATCGTGTTTTGAAATTATTACTATGACCACCTTGTCCTCTTATGTATGGAAGGTTAAACAAGAGGATAAGGACCCCATTTTGAAATGGGGGAAATATTTAAAAAAAAAATGTCAGTTATAAAACAGGTGATAAATTTTATTTCCTATGCACAGAGGAAAAGTTAGCTATTGCTAGCTATAAACCCAATAATTTATTAAATCTAAAATCGGAATTCCTTAGATGTAAACATAGGAAACTCTTGTTGTTAGAATAGGGTTTTTTTTTTTTTGGTTTTTTTTTCTTTGTTGTTGAATAAAGAACGTAACCCTTAACCCCCCTGTTGTTGAATGCTTACTTTTTTTTTTTGTGTGTGTCATGTGGTCATGGTTGTTTTTGGTTTAAGCTATATATTCTGTTCCATTTTTACCTCTTTGGCCAGTTGTATCCTGATGATCCGTTTAGGTGAAACCTAAATAGGTTTACCTGGTTCTTTAGGTTTATATTAGATTTGCTCTACTTAGTGTATTGAGGACTTTATGTAGTTTCTTTACTCATTTTGGAGGTTTTTTCCTTTAGACTCTGGGCTTGAATTCTGGACGACGATTGTTTTCACCTCAATTTCATGTTCTTAGTTCTTTCTTTTTTTTTATTCCTCATTTTTCCTTGGGTACTAGTTTGTTCAACTACAAGCCGAAATACCCAAGTTTTTTCCAAGTGACTACCACTATATATATATATATATATATATATATATAAATGCACTTCTCACTCGGTCTAGAATAAGTACGGATAAGAATGATACTGCCATCTTCATAAACAAGGTTTTGACATGGTGGAAAATTTTAAATTGATAAACTACACAATGACCCTCTACAAGCTGAAATCGGATCTCTGAATGAGAGCTGATGATTTTATCATTGAGTTTGGTCAAATGGCTTTTAAGGTAATCATATAAAACAATTATCCAAACACACTGCTACTATCATACACCATACTTGCAATGCAATTGATAGCCTATATCAACAACTTTTATCTACAAGCCATAAATATGTGCTATTTGGGCAATTTACAACTGATCCATTAGAAAAAGAATTTAGCAAGCTTTGTCAAGGCAAATATATACTTTTAACTTTTAGAAACAATTACACGAGGCATTAAAAAAGAATTCGTTTGAAGTGTAACTTTTTTTTTTTTTTTTTCCAAATCCCCACCTCCGTACACACACAAGAATATTGAATAAACTCTTAACAGAAAAATGTTGAGTCAGTGACTATTAAGCTAACTTTTTATCATATTTCTTAAAAAAAAACTCTAGAAGATGCAGGAAAAATGGCTGAGCAGTAGGATTAATTTCATTCACACTCAGTTTTTTTTACAATATAAATTAAATGTTTAGAATTACAATTAGATGCATTATGTAAAAACATTCTTAAATGTTTTTCATTTATTTTGTAATACAAAAATATTATATTTGTGTCTACATTTAAGTTTAAATGTTTAAAATGAAAACACAAATTACTCAAAAGAATTAAATTTTATCAATGAATAATTTTTATATATAACAATATTAAAAAAATATTAAAATAACTTTGTGACCATTGAGAAATAATGGCATTTTATTTTAATTTAACAATAAATTTTGCAGTAAAAACAAGTGTATATTAAAAAAATAAATAAATTCTAGCCCTCATAGAAGAAGCAAAGCATGTTAGCCTTTTTATTTATTTATTTTTTATTTATTTTTTTGAGAAGGGCTTTAATAAACTTCAAGTGAAAAATGTTAAACTTAAAATTCAACAAGACCAAGATTCCAAATACCATTTTTGCATAGTGAATTACAGAAAAAATGTTTATTTTCAATTTGCAATTTTACAGTTTATTTTAATTTGAGTTACTATATTATTTTATATAGTAACCCAAAATAAAATAAATCTTATACTCACTTCAATTAAATAAGGTAAATGATATTCAAAATGTAAGAAAAAATGTTTTTAAAATTCTAAAAAATGTTCAATGACAGTATCATATTATACGTAAGGGAAATAAACCAGTAGTATGTTACTTAAAGCTTTTAATATTGGCTGTATCAAATTTGGGTTAGCTTTTTGTATACCAATGTTTGTTGTAGTTAATAAATTGGAATGCTTATCAAAATGTGTGGTGCATTATTGTCTGTAAAAACTATACCAAGCTTGAATGGCATTCTGATGTATTGGAGCTTCCAAATGTAACTACAGGAATAAGTACAACTTTTTGAAAAATCATGTAATTGAAATAAAGATTTAATTTTTTTAAACCTTGCTTGGTTTTGCTAGTAAGTTAAAAAACAAAAAAAAATAATTAATATAATTAAAATTCATAATGTCAGTGTTTGCTTCCATTGGCAAAGCATAAATTATTAAACCATATGTGATATAAAATTGTTAAAATCTATCAATCATGCTGATGAAAAATAAGTTTCATAATTGCTCAACTGAATAATAAAACAGAAGTGCATTTTCCGTCGCGAAATAAAAATAAAAACGTACAGAGGTCGACAATTTAGTGGCTAAAAAAAAGGGCTGTAATTGTCACTAATCTTCCTAACAGCTTGATCATATCAAATATTTCTATAAATAAAAATAACATTCTACTCTTGAAGGACTTTGAATGTCATGCTAAGAATGACCTTTTCACAAGCAAAATGGTGGCAAAAAGAGGTAGCAACAATATAAAAAGTACTGCATATTTTTCATTTGTGTATTTATTCAATATTGTTACATTTTTAATAAAATCTTTAAATGAATAAAATAGTTTTAAAAGTATTAAATTTGGGGTTTTTTTTTTTTTTTTAATAGACTTCTAAATTGGCACCTAAATCTAAAAAGTTGCCAAGAGCACTATTTTACTTTTTTTTTTTTTTTTTTTTCTTTTAAATTTCCATATGCATGCTAGTAGATTTTATTTTGAAAAGGTATGTAATTTATTTCTTCAGTGACAGTAAAATAAATGTAAATAATGACTGGATATTTTTTTTACTTGGAATTTATGCATGTTTTTCTTTTTTGCCAAAATATTTTGTAAAAATGATTTTTACTAAAATAGTTTGGATATGGAATAGTTATTAAAACTTGTGTGCATGCATTTAATTTTTTTCTTTTTCCTAGTACCAATCTGGGCAGAGGATACAAACACCTCCATTTCCTAATCAACCTCAACAGTCAGTCCAACAATTTCAGATGGCTGCTGCAGCTAACCCACAGTTCTACACTCAAACTCCAACTGCAACAAATCCCAGTAAGTATTGGGAAAATGTTTGAATTTAGATTGCTGAAGATAGTACTCTGAATCTAATTTTTTTCCCCCTATGTTACATGCTTATGGCTTTTTTGGAAAGTGTTGGTATGACCCTTACATAATGAACAATATATCAATAGGTAGTGGCAGGTAAAATTTGAATAAAATCAAAATATTATATATACTCATTATAAAGGGTAACTGTTGGGGCCAAAAATAGACACAGAGAGGAATTGAGTTAAATATATTAACAGAAAAATAGTAATACAATCATAAACAAATAAGCAAGAATATTCAGTCTGACTGAGCTGACTGCTGGGAAACTACACTTTCTAAAAATCAATACTTGCTTTTATTTGTAACTTGGGAGAGTCCATCTGTGTATGGATAATTTACCATAACAGTAACACATTCTAGAATAAAAAAAATAAAAAAAAATCTTATGCGTGTGTGTGTGTGTATACAATGAGAGATAGGCTCTATTTGAATAACCACGAGATTTTGCAATATGAAGTTTGGCTAACACAATGCTTATTTTTACTAAATATAACTTAATGTCTACGACAGACAAGCCTGAAATTAATTTTCACAGGCAACTTACATATAAAATGATTTTTTTTTTTTTTTTATTCAAGAGACACTGCATACCAATTTCATACTGTCACAAATTTGGAAATTAGCCAAAATAAGAAATATTAACTTGCTCAGGTGCTAATAAAGTTGTAACATTTGACTTAATGCATGGATTCACTTAAATTTTGAACACATGTCAAATATACAGTGTAACCCGGATATAAGAGAGTTGTCGGGACTGGCGAAGAAGTCTCTTATATCCGGGTTTGGTCTATTTTGTTTAGGTAAGTATGGCTCTAATTTGGGACCAGAGAAAGTTTCTCTTATATCCGGGTTACACTGTACAACTAACTTCAGTTTAATGCATAAATACACATTGCTTTGTTTTTCCAAAAATGGGACACGTAAGTAGAGAAATGCAGAACTAGATGTGGTAGGAAATCTAACTCTGGATCAGTTCCTACATTGGTTAATACTGTCACTGGTTTTTGAGGTTGGGCATTTTAGTCTACATCCTGCTCTGTCCCACATGCTTTTTGAGTTGGCAAAGACCAAGTTGTCAACAATTGTAGCCGGTTCAAATCATGACGGAGTTATGTCACAAAGGGAAAAAAAAATTCTTTGCAGATTAAGGGTCTATTTTCGATGTAGTTTATATTTTTCTTTATACAGAAATGTTAATCCTTCCCACTTTGAATTCTATTGTGACACTTTGCCCAGTTTAGCCTGGAAGTCAGGAGTTCTCTTTAGTAGCAAATCAAATGGAATTCAACAGCTCCCCCTGCTGTCTTGTCTTTGGCTGGCAACTCTGGAACTGTCTTGGCCACTTCAGTGTTCTGCTTATATTGACTTGGCATGGAGGCTGATGTGTTTGGGTGACCCTATGTTTCCTCTGTCTTTCAACAAGAGTTCTTTGTTGTCTGGCTTTGGAAAATTAATTATCACTCCAAATTTGGGAGATCCCTTTTCCTATAGGCAGTGATCGCAGTTACTGACACACCTCGATAACTCTTTCTTTCTCTTATTTGTACCTCCCACTATCACTTCCAGTGCGTGTAGGCAATTCCTCCATCCTTCTTGGTATCTCTCCTACACCTTTCACCTTAGTTGTCATTTTGACAAATCTGTTTTTTAAACCTCAGCAAATTTTTCCCAGGCTGGTCTTGTTCATACAGTCAGAAAATTATCAGCTGTTTTCTCCAGCAGCTATCTACATAGCTCAATCACACTTTAAGAACCCTGGGCTGGGTCTTTACATCAAGAAATTCTATTTCTTGATTTGTTTACAATTTCCACTTTTGGATTTGTGGAATAATTCATTTTTGGTTCTGCCTTGTCTTTAAAAATTACTAAACATTATCTTCTCAATTGGTTTTCTTTTCTGGCTGGTCTCTAGATGTTTTCATAATGTCCACTTAAAGGCAGTGCCATCAGTCAATTGTCAGCCCAGCTCTCCCAGATGGCCTCTTGGTAATATCTTTCCCCAAAGCAACAAAGTCACTTTCTTCAAGCTGTCTCTGCTTTAAAAAAATACTTTCAAAATTAAAAGCAATTTCACTTTCTCTCAGTTTATCTATTGTTTCATTCTTTAACCCTTTTCGTCTTGTTCCAACTTTTAAAAAACTTTTTTCTTTTTTTTTTTTTTTAATTTTAAATTTTAATTTATTTTTTTTTATATATTTTAGACTTTAATTTTAACCCTTTTCTTTCCATTTGCCAGTGTCACATATTTATAGACTAATATCTTTAGCTCTAATTGTACAAGAGTTCTGCCAGACAGGCCACCTAAAAATTGTTCTTCCTTTGAGATTAAAGTGGACCTTCTCCATTAACAAGAGGACTCGCTCATTTTCAGACATAACACGCTTTACTTTCCTGGTAAAGAAATCTTCAAGGAAGAACAAAAGTTTGACCATCTTTTGAACTTGGTATTCAAAAGTGTATCCTTCACTTTCTTTCTTTTCTCAGTCCTCTTAAAGTTCAATGCCAATTTCCTCTTCATGTATACTCAAATCAATGTCACCTTCATGTTCCAAAGCAAGATGGCTTATTGGTAATGGTAGCAGGACACAACCTTCAAACTTCAGCTAAATTACAACTTTCTGGAAGCATATTTTGGCTTGCATAGCAGATTTCTTCACTCACCTGGTGTCATAGTTGGACATCTAGGTGTCTGCATCAGCTGGTGTCAAACATGGACTCTGGCGTGGTTATAGACCTGTTGAATACACTTGTTTTGATGGCAATCTATCTTGAATCTCTTCAAGGAACAGTTTTTGTCTATCAAAAGTCTTGTATTCAGTATTTTCTGGTACCTTCCTTGAAGACAATTGGTTTTGTTGATAGTCACTGTTGAAACTGACTTTTTCTCTTCATTTTGTTGAGTTTTAGTGCTGTGTGGATATATTTTGCATCTTGAAAAGAGAAAAATCTGGATACTTGAAATGTTCAACAAGAAAATTCAGAAGCTTGATCAAGTAAAAATATATTAAAGGTTACTAGTTGAACTTAGGATATTTTTTCAATTTATCTCCTTGTTTTCAACTTGAAAAATATTTTAAAATACAGACTTTTCCTAGTGCCTTGAAATGTACTTAATATTCATTAACTCAAGTTCCTTAAACTTTTTTTAAAAGAAATATTTGATTTAATCTGACCAGTTAATGGTGCTGCAATAACATTAAAAACACCCAAGTTGGCTTCAATAAACACTAATACTAAGCATTTAAAAAAAAAAAAAAAAAAAAATAATTGAAGAATTACAGTAATACTTATCAAGAACATTTTGAAATTGATGTAAATTGTAGGCCACAGCCTCATGACTTAGAATCAACACCATTTTGCTTTTTACTGTCTCAAAAATTAATGTTAGACTGTTCTAACGATTCTCTCTCCTTGTTTGAGTGAGTGCTTAGTTTTGTATAACATTTGAAAGAAAATTCATTCAGCTTTGTCAAAACGTATGGTATTTCTTGGGGTATGAAATATTTTGACGTATAAAACTCTTCAGAAAATATATGTAAGATGATTTTTGCTCATACTTTTATTTAGTATCATTGGAAAGCCAGTTCTTCATACATTGAGGAACTAAAAATAGCATATGTACTATCATATGAACCAGCAAGTGGCAAAAATGTGATGCAGACTTTTTTTTCTTTTTATCCATAAAACATGCACAAATGTGCAGCTGAATTGTAGTTACATTAAGATCTTAGTTTCATTATATGTACAAATGTGGTGTCAAATAAACATTTGTATTTTTTCATACAATTATTATTCAAATTGGTTGGTTATACATTGGGATCAATGTGAGAAAACATGAAAATTGCTGGTTTCATAAATTATTGTGCAGCACCACCATGTATTTTCTCTGCCTTCTGCTTTATAAATAGTTTGTCCTTTAAATGCTTTATGCTCTTGCATTTAAGGTTCTTTAAAGTTTTAATGACTTTTCTTCTACTTGGAAAATAATTGTAAAACTTGTGTGTCCAGTTTAATGTATTTAGTTTAATGAATTAAAGTTTTTAAATGATTTTAACCAAGAAGTTTAGATTAACTTTTTTTTTTTTTCTTTTTTTTTTTCCAAAAACATTTTAGAGATTCTGGTTTTACATTAGGTTGGAAATATGAATACCACTGTTCATTTTTGAAGGAAAATAAAAGCTTTGTATCAAAATAGCTCAAGCACTTTTTAAAAATTTTAGCTATATTTTAAATATTAAATTTTATATGATATTATGGAATCCTTAGATACTATGAAGACTTGTTTGGGTTGAAAATTTCATGGTATATCTTCACAAAAGCAAAGAAAATATACTTGACCATTGTCATGTATGTATTAAATATATGGTTTATTGGGAAATCTTGTCTATTCACTAGATGTTTTTTTGTAAAACTGCTATAGTCAATTTTTAATTTTGCTATTATAACTGTCTTAGGATGAGTAGAACTTCAAAACATCCTATCATTTCAAAAGGTAATGATACTAAAGAGATTTAAATTATGGATAAAATGTAGTCTTAGCATGCATAAATGGCTGTTACTTAGATATATCAATAGTGCATTAAATGCATTTCTTAAATTTTGCAACATTGAAAATGCATGGACGGAAAATAAAACTACAGCATTCTGAATGTACTTTGGTTTACATGGAAATAGACATACAAGTAAGATAAGTTTGATTACAATAAATGATCCTATATAGATCAATGTGTGCACATGTTCTAAAATAATCAACAGTACTCAGGCTCAACTTTAATACTCTATGGACATTAAAAAATTAAAAAAGATGGTGTATTTCTTCCTGTCGTACATTATCCGAGGCAAGTATTGGGGGATAACTGGATAAGTTAGGCATCATTATTTACTTTTTATATTCAGTGGAGGGAGATCTTGTGATCATATCAGCCAGTGAAGTTGTCAAACATTGCAGTAAACTTTTGAATAGTCCAGGCATTATCCTGCTGCAATATCACATCTTTCTGTTGCAAGGATGGCTATAGAATAAGTTGAATGATATTTTGCACAAATGTGCTATTATTGAACATCTTTCCACAAAGACAATGAGTGCAACTTAGTGCATTCCTCTACATCACATCATTTGGCACTAAAGGGCACTATTTGATCCCTCGGGTGACCTTTTCATAATGTCACTAGAGGCAGGCCTAATATCGTTGTGGTGGCATAAGTGGAACTAGAGGTAAACTATTACAGATAATTTACTTTCAGCACACTCTGTATTAATACCCCTGGGGACACATTTTCTAGGATCTGTACTATAAATACTGTATGGTCTGTTACAGCTGATCTTACAATGAAACAATCTTAGCAAGCAATTGTACAATTATCCAGAATCTACAGATTTAGAAATTTTCATTTGACCACTATTGAAGTATAGCTGATGCCTCACATTCAATGATAATGCATAATACTCTAAAATGACCATCCAGATTCAAAAATAAAAGGAAACTTATACCACATAATCTTCAGACATGTAAGAATAGGTGGTAAAAATGAATTTTTTCTTAAACTGCCTAACTGGCCTGCCAATGTCATAAAAATGGGTAATTTTAAGGATGTTAAAAAAAAACAAGCAGTTTTGAAACCATAATACAGGAATGAAAAGGTTTACTATCTGTTGGGTCATAAATAACAGGAAAACTAATTTGGATGTTATATCTGACATACTTTGTTAATGAGAAATTTTCAAAGTGGATAGTGTCTTTTTGCAATTTGATAATTTTCAGATCTTTATAAAAGTACGCATAAGTTGTTTATATTTTTGTAATTTACAATAAATATTCCCTATTTTCACCAAGTTTCAAATCTGTATATGTAATATCTTTGGCACTAAGAATGTCAGAAATTTGTTGAAAGCCTTGTTTATCAAAAAACCAAAAATACAGTGAAATTTCAAGATGCTTTGATTTTAAAACTATTAAAAATGTAATATTTAACAATAATTTTGATCAAGGAACACCTGAAAATTTTCCTGAGCTAGTCACCTGTAGTTGTTGGTTGATTTCAGATAGAATGACCCATATATTTTATCCAAGTCAAAATTAGTATTGTTCTCCATTGTGTTGTAATTATTGTGTCTATTGATTGTACTCTTGAAAATTAGATTTAACCTTTATTTATTTAGTCAAGATTTTCAAAACTTTCTTTTCCAGTGTTCTATCAACAAACACAGACATTTCCAGTGTCCCCACAAAGACCTCCCTCTGCACCTACAGTACAAAATAACCAAGCATATCAAAGGCGGCAGCGGTCGTTAATACAAATAGTTGATCCAAGTACAGGCAAAGATATATCTGATGAGATACTCAATAACCGGTCTGCTGTGGATGGTTCTTTATCAGTAAGTTTGTTTTTTTTTGTTTTGTTTTTTTTTTGTTTTTTTTAATAATAATTGAACTTTATTTGCCCCCTTTTTGCTGAATCACAATTTGAATTACTTCAGAAAAGATGTCCTCAAATGTGATCAATATGAGCTAAGACTAATTTCTTTTCACATACAGTATCTTTTATGAAAAATTTAGTAACAAAACATGTTTTCAAAAACATTTCCTTGATAACCAAATAAAATAAAAATATATTATTTTTAGGAAAAACAATAAGGTAATGTGCGTTTATTTTTTAAATTTTTTGTTCTTTATCGTATTCTGTCAGATTCTGACCCATATTTGATCCTAACTTGTATGTATATCCAGACACAAATGGATTAAATTTTTTAAATTCTCTGAAAGTGATAAAATTGTTGATAATGACTAACAATGGTCAAAAGTACTTTATCAAAAAAAAAAAAAAAAAAAAAAAACATCTATTTATAAATGTCTAGAGCAGCTTATATGCAAATTAGAAAAATATTAAATAGGACAGACCTTGTTAATCAGATTCAATAAAGTTGAATGAATTCTTGAATCTCTCTCATATATATATATATATATATATATAGGTAAGGAACATATCTGGAGTACCTTCATCAGGGTGAAAACACTTTCCCCTTTCCCTGTAAGTTGACCCTTGATGAGGTTAAAACTGTAGGGATCAGAATAACATCGCCTTGCGAGACTTCAACATCACAGCAGTTCTGGAGTAGGAACTGTATATATTTTTTTTTCCAGGGTGCAAAAACATGAACACCTACTGTTTTAAAATTCTTATGACTTTCTTTATATTGTGCATATAGATTTTAATTTTTGTTCACTAATAAAAGAATGAATGAGAAATATTTTGATGTAATGCATTGTTTTGCATGCATGTTTTGATGTTGAAAACAAAAAAATATTGAAACTCAAAATAAAAAATGCAAAATAAAAAACAAATAAAAAATATGTAAATAATTCAATGTACTTTAACTTTTATTACTCCTTGCAGAGGTCTGGGGGTGCAATAAGAAGCAAAATCGCTAAAAAGGCTTTTATTTTGTCAAAAAAGTGACGTGTCTACCCCATGTTCACATATGAGAAGACACTAGCATTTCTTTGCTCTTACTTTCACCTGACTCCTATTTATTTGTCTTGTTGATGAATAAACTTATTATTTTGTCATTATAGACAAAATAATTCGCCTTCAGAAAGACCATCAGATATGTCAATGGTTGCCAGTAGCTTCCATAAAATTACTCAGGCATGGATGATAGTAGTTGCTAGTGGTCATCGTTACTTTCTTCCATGTCACTAGTGTGATTATCATCTCCCACCACTTCACTGTCAATATCGAGTAAAGCCTTCAAAATCATCATTGGAGTCCTAATCAAAGAAAAACTGAATAAAGGCTTTTTTGGGTCAATTGATGTTGCCATTTTTGTTTACAAAAAATCAAAAAAATTAACATGAGCTTAATCAATGTTACACCTCGTGTAGTCTAGAAGAATTCAAAATAAAGTTGGAAAACAAGTTTAACCTTACCCTGTTCCAAAGCCATAGTAGGTGATTTCCAGCTTAAAATACTGGAAATAACTGACAAGTGTTTATTTATAACAACTGTCTCAAGGTGATAGAATGCGACTAGAGTAGCAAAGGGAGAAAATTCTACGGCAACTATTGTCGCTTTTGGTGTAGTAAAAGTTAAAGAAAAGCAAAAAAGCTATCAAAATGTGTATGCAAAGCCTTTTAGGAAAGGTCTTAACAACCACTCCCAGATAAGAAATTGATAAATTCTTAACCACCACTCCTGTAAATACAAATTAAATATTTATAAATTTCTTTGTTTGGTTGAAAATGCAAATTAAGTTGCTGGTGCATATTTGTGTGTGTATTTTATATATATATAAAACATTTCCTTCAAATGATGGTTAATCATATGAAATCATCTAAGTTAAAAAAGAGAAATGTTGCCTAACCCTTATGGATTTTCTTGATTTTTTTTTTTTTTTTTTTTTTTTTTTACCAAATGTAGGTATTAAAACTAGGAAACCTTGATCAATTGTTAATCTAACCAGCAGCTCCACCAAATTCCCCTAATCCCTGCCACAAGTTCCAAAATTATTCCATTTTTAGGATTTGGAATGTTGATGTATTGGGAACTAAAATGTGATATTTTGAAAACCTTATTGTATAATGTTTCAAGTTCTAAACAAGCTCTAGCCTCCAGAATGAGAAATCCTGTAGTAATGTCAGAACATTGCAAAAGTTTCTACGCGATTTTCATTCATAATATAAAATGATCACAACTTGACACTAGCATTTGTTTTGGTATTGATTGCTTTGGTGGGTTCTGGATCAAAGCCTAACCCAGAGTAAGCTTTGGAACTGTAACCAAAATCAGAAGATTTATTTAGATCATGCTCCAGCTCTTTGGGTGGTCAACATGTGGTTTGCCAGGGTGTTTTTTTTTTTTTTTTTTTTTTTTTTTTTTCAAGTAAATGATCAACTACACTCCAGGTGACCGTCCGATGTTGATGAAAATGCCCTGTTTGTCATCATGAGTAATAAACCAACAATTTCAATGGAATAGATTGGTAATAATTTGAAAACCAATATCTTAACTACCTTTTCCCATTTTGTCCAATTTTGGAAAATCTAAATCATTTTTCAACACAAGACTGCCATATTGCAATACAGAAGGGTTTATTTATTTAAAAAAAAAAATATAGTGAAGTACTCCTTTATCTCTATACTTTTTCTCTCCCCCCCCTCTCTTTCTCTCTCGCCATAACATGGTACAAGAAATTATAAAAATCCCAATTCAAAATTGGTTAGTTCTAATGTTTTCTTAATAGCATTTATAGATTGCTTGCCTTCAATAACTTTCTGGTAGCGATTTTTAAGGACTAGGGCTTGTCTAGTTATAGTTTCCAAAATGGTCAATTTTGCTTCATGACACCAATAAAGCCAAATAATAAAAATGCAATATCTGTCTATATTTCTAAGATGAGGTATTATCTACACTATTTACATTATTCTGACTATTGTCCTCATCTTTGTCATTTCGGCAGTTGTATGCTCTGGCCTTCTTCAGGTGGTTAGAATGTTGAACTGAACCTTTTATTTCGCTTACTGGGATAGGCTGTTCCATGTTTAATAGATGTCAATTGTCAGTTATCTCCTGTTAATTTCCCTGTCCAAGTTCTCCACTGCCTTAACCGGGTATTGAACTCACACTCTTTGGGTCCTGTCACTGGATCTAACTGCCTTTATCCACTGTGCCATGTGTCCTCAAGGACATTCCAACCACCTGAAGAAGGCCGGAGCGTTCTACAGCCAAAACATAATAAATATGGTGACAAAGATGAGGACAATAGTCCGAATAATGTGAAAAATGCAATAATTTTGCAAACTAGACATTCAAATTTGCAACGTTTGTTTAGTTTTAATGACGGGTGGATAAGGAAGTTTAAGAGGGATGAGTTATATAATCTGGATGGTTTGATGCAGAATTTTCCTGATGTAAAATGAACAGATTGTCCAAATTCTGTATTTAGGACTATTTTATCATCCTTTCTTGATGCTTTTTCTCATTCTTTCACTCTCAGTACATCTTGGTGGCTTTTGCCTTCTGCATGTGATTTGTTCATTTCCCACTGCTATTTACCAAATTCCTACTTTAAAGCATTAATACTATCAGGTACCACAGGGAAGTTTTCTTTGGCTTAAATTATCTTTGTTGTCCAGACGTATCCAAATGTAAACATTAAAAATGTCTTAAAATAATTGTCGGACTTTGTCTATTTCATAATGTGACGGCATTTGTTTACATTTGGATATGTCATGAGCAGATATGAATGTACGTGAGAGAATCATGGAAGATTGCAGTTTAAAGACAGTAAAATCAACCTTCCTAACCAAATGCTCCTCTGTGGCCAAATCAGTTAAAGGCATGTAAGGCTATATGATGGTTCCGTATAGCGTACAGGTTCGATTCCTGTCAGAGGACAAATATTTTCTATGAAAATTTCTTGGACATTCAGGCTGGTAAATGTTGTTTAATACTGTTTATTATAAACAGAGCATTTACTTAAATATTTGTATCTATAAAAAGAATGTATAAACATAAAAATGTCTTTAAATAATTGTCAGACTTTGTCCATTTCATTTTTTTATATAATCCCCTACACACACACACACACACACACACACACACGTTGTCTCAATGCTGTGTAGTACTTTTGTTTTGGGGCAGTCTTCTACACGTACCTTTTCTAGGAGTTAATCACTTTAATTTATTATTAGAAAATACAGTGTTGTAGTCTGATTTTTATTCTAGAGAAAAACTTCTTATCAAATTTTCATTCAGGAAACTTTTTAAACTACGAGCACTACTGGGAAAGGTTAATTTGGTATGTCTCTGGATCTAAATCACATATAACAAGAAAAGGATAAAATCTAACAAAATTGATAAAAACAAGTTGTTTTGGGGGGGGAGGGGGGTCTAAGAATCCAGAAATTTTGTGAAACTTATGCAATATCTGGTGGCGGAGGCTGCTGAGCTTATCAAGTTGTCTGTTACTCTCTGACAGTGGTTCCCAAACAGTGCAGTGTGCCTCATAGGTAAGATAGAATGATTGAAAAGACAGTCAAAGATTTAGAAACAGTTTAAAAATTCTTGTGCCAAAAATAAATGATTTCAAAATTTTAAATATTATACATTACTTGTAATTGCATGCATGTTTCCAAGTATAAAGTTATGGATAATTATTGATCGATTTTATCATTGTGATATTTTTTGCATTTAGTAACTAAGTTCCACAAATTGGGAGGAGAAAGTTATAAATGATAATGTTCTAACTTCTCTCTTTAACTCTCTCTCTCAATACTGGTGTTGCTCAGAAGATCTCTGAATAATAGTTTATTACTGGAAATTTATTAATATTTTTAGCCACATTATGGAAAATTAATTTTTATTTTTTTTTATTCAATCTTTAGAAAAACTTTTTTTTCTTTTATATATATATATATATATATATATATATATATATGAAATAACTAAATTCAGGAAAATACGATACTACCAATACCATGCTTGGGGGGGTCATAGGGAAGCTTCCCCATATTTTTATTCAAAAAGATATTTTTTGATTTAAATACTAAAATAAATACTCTGTTAATGTTGTTTTCAAACAAATCAAACTTAGATAAAAGTTCATTAACTTTTTTTCAAATTATTACTAATAAAAAAAAGTAAATGAACTTAAGATATATTGAAACATTTAATTTAATCTTTTTCTTTTTCTCAAGCAAAAACTATAGCAAGCCTTACTTCTTCAAAAAAATAATTATTTACTATTTATTTTGAGGGGAATTTAGTTTTTTTAAGTAAAGTTCTACTTTTAAACATTAGAAAACATTTCTCTGTAGATGAATTCTATTTTGAAAGTGAAAGCAAGCAAGATACATTAAGAATTTAATTTTGAAAAGCAATTTAAATTTCAAGTTATATTTGTATTTGAAGAAAAGAGAAACTTTAGTTAAATAAAAATTAGGAAAGACGGATATGACTCACAGCTAACATTAGTTGTGTTGAATATTTGTTTTACAAACTTAATTATGTTTTATTTAAATTAATTTTCGAAAAACTAAGGCTTGCTATAGTTTTTTACTTTAATAAAACTTAATTGAAAATTATTTACTTTTTTATGTTAGTTACAGATCCAAAAAAGAGTGTCTCTTTATCTTTTAAAGATTGAATTAAAAAATTATTTTCCATAAGATGGCCAGAAAATATTAATAAGTCAATAATACACATGCACACAAACGACTGCTCTTTAAGGTGATACTGAGTATATACAGACAAACTGCTCATCAACAGACTAATAGGCTGATTGTTTGTATATTTATGTTGTAGCTGGCACACACCCTCAAATATTTGAATAAGTAAATATTAAACTTTTGTGAAATAACTGTATTTAATTAGGTACCTCCATATCATAGTTACCTCCCATCTTTTTCATCAAACTATGCTCTTTCTTTAGCAATTTTGTGGAGGTAGCTATATGTAATATTCTTCTTTTAAATTTGTTTTCGAGTTGGTTGGTTTGGCAGTTTCTGTATTTTATATATATATATATATATATATACACACGCACACACACATATATACACACACCCCTCCGATGCCATGGTTTTCAATTCGTTTTTTTTTTTTTTTAGTTTTTAATTCAGTATTTTTGCTTTGTAAGGAAGCCATTCAATTTCTTGTGTAATGATAGCATTTCTAGTCAGTATTAATTATGTTTGAGATTGATAAATTTGCAACTCACTCCATTCAACTTGCAATATATCGTGTATTTCTGGTCTAATCTTAAAAATATTCATATAGCTGGAAAGAAAATAAAATAATCTTTCTAAATATGTAATTTGTATGTGCTTTTATTAAATGAATTAATTTTTAGTCTGTTAAATTGGTATTTAGCTTCAAATAGTCAAAAATGAAAAAAAATTTTTTTTCTTCTTCAAGACTAAATTTTACATGTTACTTTGTTTCACAAAATCACTGTGACCAATCTTTATCAGTATTCTTGAAATTATGCACTCTATTAAAAGACACCTTAAACTACAATCAGGAAGATGTTCATTTCTTCTCTAACTGTGGAAGTGAATTCCTTCAAAAATTATAAAATAAGCATCTCATTTTCTTGAATATATTCAGGTTTTAATTAGCCAAATGGGCAATTGCAAATGTTCTGTGTTTTTTTTTTTGTTTTGTTTTTTTTTTTTTAAACATTGTTTTGAATGTATGTGGTCTATGTCCTTTATAAACATTCTTGTCAAAGAAATTAAAATATTCTTTGCATCAAATACCATGATTAGCTTGGAAAGAACCTATATTAGCCTGAAACATTACTCCACATTCCTACTGTTATGCTATTCCCATGAAGAACAAAACCTCTACCATAGCTAATGTAACTCTACATTTATCACTAAAAATTAAAAAAGAGAAATCAGTTTTCATGCCCTTCTTTAAAGGCCCAAATTGTATGTTTCTCTTTGATGTTTATGTAAAGGTAATGATTTTTTATGCTTTCATATTTTTAGCCAATCTTCACCTTTTGTCTTAATTTTGAAAAATTGTCATCCTCAAATATTTTATTATTCTTTAGATATTTCTCAAATGTGTTGGTCATCATTGTTATTCCCAATATTTATACTTCTGAAACACAAGTATCCTCTCATATATTTCTTTACAATATGATCATCATCTATAGTTTCAGATCCAACACCACCAAATTTATATATTTCAAATGAAATAGAAGATGAATTTAATGTGATATGTATGAATATAAGTATATCCTGAAAATTTATTGGTTAATGCAAATTTTATTAAAACATTTGGGTTTAATAATAAAATTTGACACTTGTTTTACTGTGTGTCTGCATCTACAAAGAGTACTGAAGTTCTCAATTCAGCCAACTTTCTCCACATATGAACAGACATGTTTGTACTTCTGCTCTCAAACATTTGTGCCTGCCTGTTTAAGCAAAGAAATTTTCAGCCCTACTCTATAGATTTTCACTGATGTGTACAAGGAATTATTAGAAATGACTACATGCACATTCTGATATTTAAGGAATGAACTGTGCCAAAACCTTTTCCATATCCCATCTCACTCTTAAATGGAGATTTCAAACATTTAAATAGAAGACAATGAATGTCTATAATGTTTGATCACAAGCTGTTCTAGTAGACATTCGTTGTCTGTTAACAATACATGTTTGAAAAATGATCTGCTACATCAATATGCCAAATATATATATATATATATATATATATGAGTACTTGTTTTGGTGTGCAATTATAGTTTCACTGGGTTGTTTGCAGCTCATTGGGCACAGGATCTATGTTGTCTGAAGTAAACAAATGGCTCCTGGGAATTTCACTGCTACGTTGCACAAAAAATAAAGTTGCACAGAAGTGTATTAAATGCAATACTGGTGAGTTCCATTTTTTTGCAAAAATATGAGAGAAAATTATATAGTTCTCCAGAAATTAGTTTATGATAGGGCTTTTAAAAAGCCAAAAAAATGAAACCCCTCATGTTTTTAAAAATATGTCAATTCTTTTCTGCTACACCAGTCAACTGTTATTGGAAAATCAATGAGTTATTTTTTCATATAAATAAATTTGTTTATCTAGCAAATACACAAAAATAATTAAAAGCATTTAATTTCATTTTTAGAATGTGTAGATTTCCAAATCTACAAGTATCCCTTGTTTTTTTAGAGACACATTTTAAAACTGAAATTAAAAACTATTTTAATCATTTTTATCTAATCTTAAGTGTATTTGCTAGATAAAACCATAAAGACATTTGTAAAAATAAAATGAATTAATTTTTCTTGTTTAGAAGAATTTTGTAGGCAGAGAACACCCACTGAACTATAATGGCTAAAAAAGAATAATTTTCACTAGGGGTTTAAGAAAAATAACATTTTTAATTTTACACTAGAGACTTGCATATCTGGAAATATACAAATTTTAAAAGTGAAATTAAGAACTATTTTAATTCTTAATATCTAACTTAGGTGCTTTTCCTAGATTAAAAAAACAACAAATTTATCTGTCTAAAAAAAAAAAAAAAAAAAAAAATCTTGTTTACAATAACTTTTTCATGATTGGTGTACTCACTGGCTTAATAGGAAACCCTTACAAAAAATCTGACTTTATAAAATTTAACTTTAAGATGAAACTGGTAACTTTTTTTTTTTTTTTTTTTACTCACTATTTTGTTAACTTAATCTTACAACAAACTTTTTTTTTTTTTTTTTTTTTTTTTTTTCTGAAACAAATAAATTTCAGACATCGTATTTCCCTTTTTTTTTTTTTTTTTTTTTTTTTTTTTTTCTTTCTTTCTTCTTCTTTTCTTTTGTAAACATATAGATTTCACATTTATTTCCTAAAACTAGTCAAATGTTTTTAACATTTTTCTTTTCCTCTTACAATAATGGTATAAATGTTGATAAAATTAAATTTTTTTTAACATCTGAAAGTCTTTTTTCAAGAATGTTTCTTTGGATATGATCACTAAGTAGTGATATAAAAACAAAACTGAAATCATTTGGTTTTGTGAAAAATTTCATTGCAGTTTCACAGTGTGAAGATGAAACCAAAAAAGTTGGTTTTTCAGTTAAACTGCACATCTCTAGTGTGTGTGTGTGTGTGTGTATATATATATATATATATATATATATGTGCGCACACACATTTATTGAGAGGGTAAAACTAATTCTTGATTATGCATTGCTCTGTAAACTCTAACTGTACTTAGAGTTCCTTCTAAAAATGATTTTTAGGTAATTATAATTATTTAATTTTCTCATTTTAGGGTAGTCAAATGACTAGCGATATGCGAGCTCAATTTGCTGCACAGGTGGCTGCAACATTAAAGCCGGGGCCACAAAATCAGTTGCAAGACCCAATGTGTCTTCCGTATCAATTATCAATGCAGCAAGTTCAAAGCGTTCCACCTACAGTTCAGCAACAACAACAACCACATCAGCAAGTTCAACTAACCCAACAAATTCAGTCCCTTCCAGCTGTTGCACCAGCTGCTCAAGTGCCACACACCCAAACCCAGGTACATCAACTGGCTTCAGTCCAGCAACAGCCAGCACCACCACCACCACCACCACCACCACCACAACCAGGTCTTTCTCAAGCTCAGATTTCACATATCTCTCCACGCCCAGTGACGCCTCAATCACAGCCCCAACCCCAGAGACGACAACCTAGCAAGAGTCCACCATCGACTATTGGAAGCATCTCTGGCCCTGTACAAAACCTGAAAGACACTGGCTGTATGGTATTCCCAAGTGGTACATCACAGAATCAAGACTTGATGGCAGTACAGTCCCACACTTTATCATCTCCACTTTCTCTACAGGAATCACCTCTATCTACTCAGCCATCTTCTCCAGTACAAAATAAGTCTCCTCAGATAGCACCTACTCCAGCACCTCCTGGTGCTTCACAAGCTTCTCAAGTAGCCACACAAGCAGTACCTCCATTGATAGCATCACAGGTGGTACCACCAACACAGACAGCACAGCAAGTAGTGGCACCTCAATCTTCACAGCCTGTTGCTGCAGCACCAACATCACAGCCTTTAATCTTGACACAAACATTACTTCAGGTTTCTCAAGTTACCTCTCAACAACCCTTGCAACAAGTTGTTTCTCAGCCACATCCGCAATTGGCTCCTCCTCAGCCAATTTCACCAGTAACTTCTGTGGCCCCGCAGCAACAATCTCAGCAGGTTTCACAAACTGCTCCTTTGCAAATTTCACAGGCTCCTTTACAACAATTGCCCTCACAGCAGCAGCAATCCTTGCTTCAAGCATCACAACAGCAAATTACTCCACAGTCTCCAGTTTCAAGTCAAGTAACACAACCTGCACAAGTGACTCAGCAAACACAGAAGAAACCATCATCACCACCTGTTGAAATAGTCACAGAATCTGATGACCATGCAGAAACTACATTACTCCCGACATGTTCAAAGTCTGATACCAGTGTAGAGAAAAATAATACAGATGCTAAAATACAACAAACACTTGACCTTAAAAAGGATATTTCTTCTCCTCCATCTTCACCACCCATATCTCAAACTGCAGTGCCTGAAAAGTCTGCAGAAAGTAAAAGTATGAAAGTAGAAATTGAGGCTGAACAGAAACCAGTAACTGATGATAAAGATTCTGCCAGAGTGTCATCACTATTGGAAGGCTCAAAAATTAATGAAGATTATACTGGTGAGTTTATCGTATTCATTTGCTAGAGAAATTAACTGATTTTTGCAAGTTTTTCTTAATAAATTTTTTGCTTAAATTTTACAGCTAAAGATTTAAAGAAAGACAAACCCAAAAAGAAAAAGGAAGAAATTGTTAAAAAAGGAAAAAGTAAAGAAGAATTGGAAAATGAAACACTAAAAGATTCTGAGGTAAATATTTAATTCTGTCCTCTTAATTATCTGCAAATTTTTAAAAACTTCATATTAAATCACAATTTTGAACTAAATAATGATTTTGTATATGTATTTCATTCTGCTATTGATCAGAGGCTTTAATTGAATATTGTCCTAAACTAATTTACTACATGATTATAATGTAATGCTTTTGAAGCTGTTATACCTAATTGCTGGCATTCTTTAAACAAAGGAAATTGACCTTAAAGGCACAGAAGTGGAAATGAAATTTGTATCCTTAAGCACTTCTTGGTAAAGCCAAAAAGATTTCAGCACCCATCTACTACTTATTATATACTTTGCTTCATTTTATTTTGTAGTCTTCTGTACAGGAACTAAAAGAGCAAGATAGGGAAGAACAATGTGCTTCACCTAATGATGTGGTAAAGGTTGTGGAAAGTAAAGAGGAAAAACCTATTGAAGATGAAGAAGACATTACTAAAGTAGAAATAAAAATTGAAGATAAAATTGTAGCAAATGAAAATGAAAAGAATGAGGCTAAGAATAATGAAGATGAAGAAAATATTGATGAAGGTGAAGAAACTATACTTAAATATAGATATAAAGAGGGTAAGTAAGTTTTAATTACTGAGTTATGAAAATATTCTGGACTTATTTGAAACATAAAATTTATCTGGCAAGTGTACTGACAGTACTCTAAGGAATCAGTTTACCATTATGACTAAATTTTGAATTACAGTGTTCTCTCTAAGAGAAAGCTCCATTGTAAAAATGCTATAATCTTTTAGTTTAATCAAGTTTGCATATGAAACAAATGATATTTTGAATTATCCTGAATCTTAACTCTCATAAAGTAAGTGTTTTTATTAAGTTTTGGAGCTAATTCTTATATAATGAATGTTAATTGTGCAGTCTTTAAACTGTCCTAAATAATTAAAGACATGTTATCCTACTTCTATTCAAATCTAAGTTTAACTTCCCAGTATGTGTAGCACCTTTTGAAATTTAAAACTTAAATTTAAAGCAGTTGCATTAATTTTGTTGAAAAATTGTTCGTCAGTTACAGAGCTGCAATAATTAATACTAATTTTGTAGGATAGATAATTTGTTACTTTTGATTGTCATTGGTGTCTTTCCCTTTGTGTTTTGTGCAAGATTAAATTAAGTTTAGTAAATATTGGGTTGTCCAGAAAGTTCATGACAATTTTTAGTTAATGTTCCAACACATTAGTGAAGTATAGTGAAGGTGATATAGCTGACAGAACTGTACTGAAGTGGTTCACTAAATTTAGAGTTGGTGATTGTATTCTTATTGATAAAGAACACTCAGGCAAACCTCCATATATACATACACACACTACAGATGACTACCAAATCAAGACATTGATTGACAGTAACCCACATAATGTGTGAATTGGCAGAAACTGGATTTATCAAAATCCACCATCCATGAGCACTTAGTGACACTTGGGTACTCAAATTGCTACAATGCTTAGGTACCACATGATCTGAGTGAAAAGAATATTTTGGGTTGCATTTCATCTGTGATTTGCTGTATAAACACAATAAAAATGTACCCTTTTTAAGCAAATTGTGATGGGTGATGAAAAATGGATAATGTTCATTGTAAGAAAGTCGTGTATTTCTGATGGAATTAGAAAGGAATCTTCTGCCAAGTAACCAGTCAATTTATTCTGAAAAGTTCTACTTGCAACTGGACGAATTGAAGGCAGCAATTCAAGAAAAATGCCAGAATTGGCGAACAGGAAAGGTGTTGTTTTCCATCAGGACAATGCCACACCTCGCATTTCTTTGGCAACCTGGCAAAAATTGTTGCAGCTTGGCTGGGATGTGTTACCCCACCCACTATATTTACCAGATATTACTCCTTTGGGTTTTCATTTATTCAGGTCCTTCCAAAATAATCTCTATAATAAAAATTTCAATTCTTTGGATGACATAAAAAAATTAAGAAAAAAAAAAGGCAAATCTTCTTTGCTGAGAAGCCACTGAAATTTTAGGAAGATGGAATCTAAGTTGAAGGAAAAATGGAGAAAGGTTATGCACCAAAATGGTTTATATTTAGTTGAATAAATATTTAATGTCATAAATTTGTTTCGTTTTAATTTTCCTTAAAAATTGGCATGAACTTTCTGGTCAACCCAAATTTCTAGTTTGATCTCCTTGTTACATTCTCTGTTGACATCTGTTTGTTAAAAATCTTACTTCCTCTTCTTGTCTATAGTTTGATCCAACACAATCTTGTAGCCACTATTAAAAAAAAAAAAGTATAGCATTTAAGATATTTTAGTTCATGGAAGATCCAACAGTACTGTCTATACTTGAAATGCTAGCATTCAGTCAGATAACAAATACAGAGGTGGATTTACAAACAAAAGATACTGCAGTAAAAATATAAGATGGGTCAAATTTCTTATACTAAACAAATTGCATATGAATTGACGAGATTTATATATTGATTGGCACTTCTGCTTATATGCATGCTCTGCTTGGGATTAATATGGCATACAAGATACTACTATAATCCTAGGTACATGGCCATGTACCTAGGATTATAGTAGTATCTTGTATGCTCTGAAAAGTGTTAATATCTGGATGTACATTACAGTTTATATATGGATTTATATTGAAATTCTTTTCATTGTAAGATTATAGTTAGGCAATGAAATTCCAATTGTTTTGGTTAATCTTTGGAAAAGAATCTTGTTTATATAATTTCACTTTTATTCTAAATGAAATCTAAAAAGGAATAGCTGGAAAAAGCATTTTGTTTTTTTTCCTTTTTTTTTTTAATCACATCTTAGTTTTTATGACAAAAAGATCAGTGAGTAATATTTTAAATTTTATTATCGTACCGATGAAGTGAAAAACTATTAGAACTACTAGGACAAAACTATTTCATTTATATTAAAGTATAGTGTTTTAATGATTTCTCAGTTTAAATGTAATTTTATTTTATTTTTGAAAAATTTATGAACTATTATATGCTAATTTTCCAGACCAATGGAGTCCTCTCAATCCTGAAGGCAAGAAGCAGTATGACAGAGACTTCTTACTTGAGTTGCAGTTTTCTAATGAATCTTTGTCTAAGCCAAGTGGATTGCCAGATTTACCTGATGTGATTTTAACAAAGGTATCAATATTTTTTTTATTTTTTTATTTTATTTATTTTATTTTTTTTTTTTTTTTTTTTTTGTTTATCTACCTTTTCAAATTTTTTTTGTAAAAGATAACTCTTAATGTTTTATTTTTTTTTTATATTTAATATTTTACTTAATGTAGCAATAACTTGGTTGGAGTGGGGGCTTTTTTTTCTCTCTCTCTCTTTCTTTCCATTTCAAATTTTCATTCTTGGTAAATTAGTTGTTTGTTTTTTGTTTTGTTTTTAATACTTAATTGGAAAATTGCAATAATATAATTAAAACTGAATGCAAAAACAAAATTTCAAGTTTTATGACCTATAAAGAAATATATTTTTAATAAAAATAAATTCAAATTGAGTGATAAATTCCAGTTGGGTGGTGGGTATAAAACTAAAATGAAAATGCTTACAAAAAAACAAAGTGGCAGATATCCTGGCAGTCTCCTCTGTGGTGTGGAATGTGACTATATTTTTCTTTGAAACACTTCACATACTGGCAACAAACAATGGCTTGTGCACCAGCAATGCTACTTGTAACACTGGCATATTTTACCATCATCTAATTCCAGAATTCTTAAAAAAATTGCACATGTTATGAGAGATTAAACTGCATTAAACCTTGAATTCTATTTGATTGCCACTGGCACTGGAAGTAATTTGCTTTTTATAATAGGATACTGAATTTGATAAATTGCAATGATTGCCAATGATCATAGTTTGTTGCTAATGTGGACATGGGAGGATAAACAAATCTGGTAAAAATGTGTTGGTGTAGAAATTAGTAGTTAAAGTCAAAAATGGGAACAATTCAAGTTTAATAAATAAAGCATAGATACAAGGTGTCTAGAATGCTGCAAAATTTGTGAAAGTTATGTCTACGAAGTGAATGTCAACTGAAGTGCTTGTGAATGAAATCTTTTATAAAGTTCTTTAATGAAAGCAACACCATCCCACCTAACTTATGTGAAATGTCTACTTGTTCCAATTTCTATGCCAATACCCATTACCTGATTTGTCTATTACTCCTTGTCCATTTACTACAAAGCTCCTTAGTGTCTTTGAAAATTACATAAATATTTAAAAATAGACATAGTGCAAACCCAATTTTTTAGAAAATTGGTTACTACCTTTATTATAAAAAACTAATGTGCAACGTTCTGTTAATTTTCTTTTAAAGAGTGGAATAAAATTAACTTTAATAACAAAATTGTACATATAGTTCTGAAAAATTAAAGAGACTTTGAAAGAAGGCCAAATGATTAATTCATCATTTAATAATGAAAAGTATGTTAAGAACTAGTCTGAGATTTGTGATTCTGGAAAATTTGTACCCCCCCCTAATAATTTATAATTTTATTTGAAATTAATTGAATAGCAAAAAAATTTTTTTTACATATCTGCCAAAAGTTATACAGTTAGCAGATTTAGGTTTTTTGTTTAATGGTAAGTAAACATAATTGCTGACTATTTTGGCTTCCTAAAATATACTTTAAACAAACTAGATTAGATTATTTAAATTAATGGTATAACCTTCTTCCCCCCCCCCAAAGTCATGCTTGGTTGTGTATCATCAAGGGTAGAGATCACAAAGAGGAATTTTTGGTATTACGTTAAATCTTGGTGTCCTCCCTACATATAGAACGTTTTTTTGCAGTTTGCTTACCCTTTTGTGACACAGGCATCTATTTTGAAACCAAAATTTGCAAATATTCTTTATACATTTCATATAGGCATGTAGCTGATAAAAGTAAGATAGGTGAAAATGGATTATTTTCAAAAAGTTTAGCTTGAAATTGGATTATCCCTGGTTCAATTTGTATACATATGTTCAATTACTAAAAACAAATGGGGATAAATCACAAAAGATGAACCCAGATACAAGAATTTACAACTCCCAACCAAGAAAATTTTCATCTTTTTAAATTAATTTTTTAAATTTCGATAAAAATAGCTTAAATATAGTTGGTAAAATCAAATGGTTTCAAAGGTAATGCCTATTTGAGATCTAACCCTATATTTATTGAAATCATTTAATTTAGTTTGTTTAAGGTATGTTTTATGAAACCATAGTGTTTATCTATTAAATAAAAAAAGTTTTACATCTTACCTGTGATTATTTACTGCTAAATAAAAAAAAAAAAATAAAAAAAATTTAAAAAGTGAACATTTTCTAAATGTACTAACATCATAATTTTTGTGCAGTGAATTTAAATAGTTATGTTATTATCTAACACAACTACATGTCAGTTGAGTCAATATTAACATAAGTTCATTTAAGTCTTTCTTTACTTATGTTTGGAAAATTAACTTTGTCATGCTATATGTAGCTATTGAAAAGGAATATGCATTTAAACAAGCCTGCTATAAATAAAATATTTTGTATATGATATGCATATATACAGAAGTGGATTTCTGAATGAAACAGGTAAAAAAAAAATATAAAAATGAACTTTATTGAAAATGTAAATTGAAATGACATTTTGAATGTTGCTAACATGATTATTACCTATGCAAAAATTAAGAGCTTTGAGATTTGTATGCAGCTAAATTCTCTACATATCTACATTCTTAAATCAGAATAATTTAAACTTTTTTTTGTCAAAGATTTTAGAATATTATTTTTTCTTGGGAAGTCATAACATTGTTAATGTTTATTGTATGTGTATACATATTGTATTTATATATAGCCACACACTCAAGAATCAACAAGAGCCTATGAAAAAACTGGAATACAAAGTACCTATGACTTCACTCCAGGTTATGTGAAGTCTTCAAAAGGGGTATGTGTATGAACTTTTTTTTTTTTTTTTTTTTTTTTTTATCTAAAAAAACAGTAAATGACTTTTCTTGCTTCAGATGTTTTTAGATTACTTACAAGAATATTGTCTTGAATTATTGTATCAGTAGGGTTTCATCAGTATGTCTAATTCTCTCCTGTATGCCATTTCTAATCAGGTAAAATGAATATTGAGTAAAAATAAGATAAATTATAAGTAATTATAAAATGTTAATTGTATTTTTAATCTTAGACTATATTTTTTTAATCCTTTTCACTAAGTTTCAGTAAGTCTGTTTTAAAACAAAAACTATTTTACAATGATTAGCTATTTGTTTTCTTGATGAAAAGTTAATGGTATATTAAAATTTTGTCATTTTGTTTGACAGCCTAGTAGCAGTGGTAGCATGACAAAGAGGGGGAGTCAACAAGGCAGTGGAAGAAAAGAAGTAAAGAAGATTACAACCTTGAGCATATCAACAGATGTGCCATTAAACAGATGTGAAAATGCCTGGAAACCATCTTATAAAATTTCAAAAGAGTCTGAGGATGAGGTGAATAATAATACTGTAGAGTATCAAATTTTGCATGTATTTTTTTTTTTTTTTTTTTTTTTTTTTAATCCTGTTCCTTTCAAATCTTTATTCTATAGTGTAAGAGATTTCTTATAAAAGCAATTCAAGTTATTTAAAAAAAAAAAAAAAAAAAAAAAAAAGGCTTAATTGTAAATAATTTCACTTTGAATTGTTCTTTTCATTCTTAGATTTATTATCCAGGATATTTTGTTACAAGCACTCTATTGGCTTTTTTTTTTTTCCCCCTTAAACCTTTTCCCACTGCTCACTGGTTGATACTTTTTATTTTTCAGATAAACCGTAAAGTTAGGAGTATTCTTAACAAATTGACTCCTCAGAAATTCCATGTTTTACTTGCCCAGATACGTGAAATACAAATTGACACAGAAAATAAATTAAAAGTTGTCATTGATCTCTTGTTTGAAAAGGTATTTTCTCTTTTCTTTTTATTTAAACTTTAATTCCATTTAAGTGGTGTGAATGTTGTCTTTTGTTTTGTTTTTTTTATATATTCAGTTTTGAAAGACTGTTTTCTTATAAAACATGTTTATACTGTAACTTATGACACTCAAAAATAAATAGTATGTATAATTCAATAAAATTGTTTGTACTTATTTAGAAATAGTTTTACAAAAAAGTTTTAAAAGAAAATTGGACGATTTTAAGCACATGAAAATGAAACTAAAATATTGGTTTTATAATAATCAGATAAAAAAACATTAGATTTATTGTTTTATTTTCAGATTCAGGGCATATTTTCTATCACTTTTGATTTTTCTTTATAACAATGTAAATATTTTTAGTATTCATGTGATAGATTTCATAAAATTAGTATATATCATTCGATTTAAAAAAAAAAAAAAAAAATAATAATAATAATTTTCAAAGATCCTTCTTACAAAATTGCTCTTTTCATAAACTCATAAAAACTAAAACTTATGAAAACTCAATTACCTGATTTTTGGAATGTTCTTGTGATATTTTTACTGTTTAAAATTTCTATAGGTAAACAATTCTTAAAAAAAAATGGCTTATTTATATAAGAGTTTAAAGAAACTCGAATGATACGAAATTTATTAAGATACATTTAAGATAATTTTATAGACACTTTTTTTTGTTTTATAAAATTAGTCATTAGTTTTACATAATGTATGCTATCTTTTAAACTTGCTATCTTTTCCATCTGCAGGCTATAAGTGAACCCAGTTTTAGTGTAGCTTATGCAAATCTCTGTCGATATCTCACCTTGGTAAGTAAAAATTTCTTGATCAATAGGTCTAAATGCTCTCTCACATCTATCTCTCGTCTCTCACTCTTGTCTTCATGTCTCTCTACATTGGTATGTTAACTTTGGAATCTTGACAAACATGATTTGTTTGTGCTGCCAGACATTTCGCAAATGCTTATAGAGCTCTGAAATGATGTAAATTGTGACTATATCCTTATTCTGCTCCATGTTGATTACAGAAGTTTTGTGTTGTTTTTTCCCCCACCCCTCTTGTGGCCATATTTGTAGCTTAATTCAGTAAACTTTTGTTCTTGAAATTAAAATGGTGTGTAAATTATGAAAATTTGTATCGGCTAAATTTAAATTGGACTTTTTATTCACTTTGTATGTGCCATGTATGATAAATGCTTAGGCAATCATGTATCTTTTGATACTTGACTGACAAGGCAGATTTTTTCCTGCAGTAGGTTGTCATTTTTTTCTACAGTAGACCAATTGCTATCCAGTTTGTCCTGCTATTTACCCATAGCTGGGGGGAAAAGAAAATGATTCATACCTTTCCCAAGGGTATTAACATGTTAGTGAATGTAATGGATTTGACTGGAATTTGAACTTGACTTTCTGATTCCTCAACCCAAGCCATTATCTATTACTCCACCATAAAATTTATGCAATATTTAGAACATGCGCATAGATATTCATACAAAAATGCAATGGGCTTGCAACAAAGAATTTAAGTCTTACCATGTGATTTTAATATGTACCATACAATATAACTTCTTTTTTTAATCTCCATGTAGATTTTCTTTGTTTATGCAAAGACAAGACTATTCAACCACTCAAATGTATTATGTATTTTAGACTATAATTTTTTTTTTTTTTTTAAGTTACGGGTTCCATCTGCTACAAAGGCAGGTGAAATTGTTAATTTCCGTGGGGTATTACTGACACGATGCCAAAAGGAGTTTGAGAAAGATACTGCTGAAGAAGCTACACTTAGCAAAAAGAGGCAAGAGATTGAGAATGCTAAGAGTGTAAGTAACTTTAAATTTTTTATTATGTCTTTTCTGATGCTTTTGTGCTGTATTTAATTTCAGTCATAAAACTTTTTTTTTCTTTGTAGGATGAAAAAAAGAAAAAATTAACAGAAGAATTAGAGGAAGAATTTTCAGCTGCCAAACGGCGGTCAATTGGAAATATTCGGTAAGTTATTATGACCTATTTTTCTTTGTAGCATAGTTTCTTTTAATTACATTTTATGAAATGGTTTATAATTCTCTTAATTTTTAATTTCTTTTTAGTTTTATTGGCGAGCTTTTTAAATTGAAGATGTTAACAGAAAATATTATGCATGAATGTGTATTCAAGCTTCTCCGGTCAAAAGATGAAGAAAATTTAGAATGTCTGTGCCGTTTACTAAAGACTATTGGCAAAGAATTGGATTCAGATGCTGCCAAGGTATGTTACATTTTTTATTTTTTATCATGCTTTTTCTTACTAGAATAAAACATGCATGATTTGATTCTTGCAGTAACTTTCATGTACTGTAATTTTTTTTATTTTTTTATTTTTTTATTTATTTTTTTTTGATGCACTTGTACATCTTTATATAATAAATTAATATAAGTGTACTTTGTTTTTACTCTTTTTTTTTTTTTTTTTTTTTTTTTTTTTTTTGCAGCCAAGAATGGACCAATATTTTAGTCAAATGAAGAAAATTGTGTCTGAAAAAAAAACCTCATCAAGAGTTAGATTTATGTTGCAAGATGTTATGGAATTAAGAGAAAACAAATGGGTGCCCAGACATGCTGAAAACAACCCTAAAACAATTGAACAAATTCATGCTGAAGCAGCTCAAGAAGAGAAAGAAAAGAAAATTATGTTAGATCATGCAGCTGCCATGCAAAGAAGTTCCCACCATAGAAGTGGAGGTAATGTAGTGCTATTGATAGGTGAGAGATCTTGGCTTATTATTCTTGTAAAAGTTTTATCAGTGAGACAAGACATTTTCAAACAAAATGCAATTTGGTGTTCAGCTTGAGTTGATACGTGTAAATTTTTCTCAAATATTTGAACAGAATTCTCAGCCAAGGTCTTCAGTGCCATCTTGTAGTTTTTACTTTTGTGCTACTTTTTGTGTGTGTGTAAATTTTGCTGTAGCCTTATATTTTTAATTGTAGCTCAATTTCTCTAATATATTTTTGTCAGTTTTATGTTAAGGTAACTGGTAATATTTTGTACTTGTACACCTTAGTATGATAAACTATACTGATAACTTGGAATTTTTTTCAAATCTTGTTGCTAAGATGAATTGAAACAGTTAAATTAGTGATGTATACCTGTTTAAAAAGATGGAATATTCTAATATCTACTTTAATATTTCATTTTATTTTTATTTAAAAAATTGCTATATATATATAGGCAATATTTTTCTTAGTTCTTTTTTTTCCATTTCATTGGAAACAACTAGACACACTGCATCCAGAGGCCAGTGAAAATAAGCTGAAGAAAGCAATCATGCCTTGGACAATGCAGATATAAATTCTATCTTAGATAGAATTTATATCTGCATTGTCCAAAAGTCAGTAATAAGTAAACAGAAAATATCAGTGTTTAGAAGTAACTTTTTTTTTTCTTTTTTTTTTTTTTTTAACACCCCACCCTCCCCATTCAGTGGATATTTTTAAAGAACCCTATAATTTTAGGCCTAACAATGTTGTTTCCTGCTGTGTTCATAATAATCATTATTATCTTACATTTCACACTGACAAATTAGTCAAGTGGAGCCGGAAAATTTTATGGGATTATCTAAATAAATCAAAATAATCTCTTTAATTAGATTTTCTTTAAAATGTGCCAAATTATTTAAACAAGTGAAAAAATAGGAAATTTTCTGAATTATAATTAAAACAAACATTTAAAAATTAGTCAAATGAGTAAAATGTTGAATATTTTTTGAATTCAGAATTATTTAAATATACCATATTTTGGTAGTTTATTTGGAAAAGATGTAAATAAAACAGCTTTTTTATATTTAATTGACCAAAGAATTCTTATACAAATATTACAAAATTATTAAAATTAATAGTTTGTTGTTGAATTAATCAAAAAACATTACAAAATGATTTAAATACACAATGTTTTAATCGTATTTTAATTTGAATATATGTAAATAACTTTTTTGTATTTAATTGAAGAAAGAAAAAAAGCTCCACACATCTATCTCAAAGAAGATGCATTCAGTATTCTCCTTTGGAATTTTGATAGGGCTAATGGCAATGGGACAAGATATTTTATTAAATGCCTCAATGTACAACTATGATTGTGGTGCCAAAATTAACAGTAATATGTTACCAATTGAGATGTAATGTGTTGCAGGCGTGATTGTTTTCTTCAGCTTATTTTCACTGGTCTCTGGATGCAGTGTGTCTAGTTGTTTAATATTAATAAAGAATCCTTGGTCCTTCTGGTGGTTCATAGCAAAAAGTAAATGCTGTTGTAAAAACATCAACAGTTTAATATTACAGGCTGTTAAAGTTACAATCACTAATTGATTTCTACCAATTTTCTATTCGAAAATTAACAGCAGTGTTACACATTTGTGGGTATTGGAGATTCCTTTAGTTTGTAGAGACAGATTTTTCACAGTGAAAAATTTTGTGGTGCAAACTAAGCAACTATGGGCACTTAGTATTTTTACTCCTTCACTTAGAATTCTCAACTCTCTCAATACCTGAAGTCACTAAATGATATTTCATGCATTATTGTAGCCTTCTTCTTGGCT
>OZ010616.1:42124678-42197178 GCA_963932145.1 Acanthosepion lycidas | reverse complement strand
TGATTAAATTAGAAGCTATATTATTTAGTGAGTATAGTCAATTCTTGTTTTATGAAAAAGAAATTTGGATTAACAGAAAAAGCAATGGAACATTACACTCTTTCTACTAAATCTAGGCACTTTTTACCAATTACTGTTGTTAGTACTATTTGTTCAAATCCAATGGAAGGAGCTTATAGGAAACTACGTTCCAATCTCTACTATCACAATCTTTGGATTGAGACTAGTGTTTAGTATGGTTGGTGAGAGTTAATTTTCTATCCACTTTTTAATTAGCCATCTCTAATTTGTTTCAAAAACATTTTATGTTTAAATAGAAAATGTTCTATTTTTATAGATAATTATTTCAAAACACAGGAAATTCATTCAGAAACAGGATATATGTACTACAAAGAAAATGGATTTATAGGTTAGAAATTTTAAGTGATGCTTAGCAATCTAATATATTGGAATTATGATTTTAAAGTTACTCCTTAAAAATGTTTGCTTGTATAATAATAATAATAATCATTGATTGTTTTCAAATTCTCTTTACAATTGAAGAATTTTGCTTTTACTAAATTATTAATGTCTTCCTCATCTCTTCAGGGTCATAGGAAAGTTGGTGAATTATGGAGGTCATCTGGACTGCAATGGTCAGATTTCATGAAGAAAGAGGAAGTAGATAAGTTCATCAAAGAAAAGGTAACGTTTAAATTGGAATAGGTTTATTTTGTCGATTTGCATATGAAAATTAACATAAAAAGTAGATTTTTCTAGGTGTTCAAAATTTAATTGATAAAGAGTAGAATGCATTTGTCAAATTTTCTTAATACATTTCTTATATACTTTCTCTTATAAAAAAAAAAAAAAAACTTTTTTTTTTTTTTTTTTTTTTTTTCATTCCTCACAGAAATTAGAATTTACTCTCAGTGATGATGCACCACAACCAAATCCAGAGAAAATTTCCATAGCAAAAATAAAAGAGGAGCTCAATTTACTGCTGACACCAAAGGCCAAAAATGAAGAAATCTTTGATTGGATTGATGTAATTTTTTTTTTTTTTTTTTTTTTTTTTTTTTTATTTATTTACATGCATTTGGTTCACTACTTCTTATATATACATTATTAAGGATCTGTTTTTAATTTAATTTTTTTTTTTTTTTTTTTTTAATTGTTCAGGTTAATGTGCCCGAAGAAATGACAAAGCAATCCCCATTCATCAGAGCCTTGATGACAGCAGTATGCTCAAGTGCCATCTCAGGTAGGAGGTGGGGAGGAAACTCTTCAAATTATACTATTACCAGATTATTATTTTGTTTATTTAGTCGCATGAAACTAGAAGCACATCAGGACTCTCTTCTTCAGTTGACACAATCAGGACTGATCCAACTCCAATTCACATCTCAACAACTGGATATTACTCTATACATCTCTATTTCCACTTTGGTAGCTTGATTAGCAGTTCCAAAATGTTTGTATGCTTTAGGGACATCAACCAATGGCTGTGTGTCAGGATTCTCCATTGATTACATTTGAGGGTCTAACCTTTTTGAAGACCTTATAACAATTGGTGCACAGTTTGCCAGAGTCTCCAAACAACCCTCCTTAGATATTTTTTTTTTTTTTTTAATTCATAGATGTCCTTTTGTGTTACTAAGACTAAGGAGCAATGTTGGCCTAGCTATTTAATCCATGGCTTGAAGAGATGGAATCGTGCCTTTCCCAAGGGTATTTGCACAAAAGTGAATGCAATATATTTGACCAGAATTCACTTGACTTGCTAATTCTTCATTCAATGTTGCTAAGCCTTACATCACCTGCACAATCCATAACTCTGATGGCTGCAACTTTTTTTGATCATCTTGTGCAGGTGTTGCAGCATTCAGTGGCTCCTCTTGCAGTCTGTTCCAATAGCAGTTTGATGAACATTCATAACATTTTAGTCCACCAACTGAGGCATATTCTTTTCCATGCCTGCTAGTAGAAATGTTCTAATGGTTTCTCTTTTTCTCTCTTTTTTTTTTTTTTTTTTTTTTCCTGTCCTAGTCAAACAGATGTGACTGCATTCATTACACAGGTCAAACTGTGCCAAAGTCTTCATTGTTTTGGCCATGGCCAGCCACACTGAACAATAACCCAACCATGTGACAAGTAGTACTAGGTTGCATAGTAGTAAGTAACACTCAAAGAATGACTTGACCTCTTTACTAAAACTAACAAGATTTTTTTTTCTCTTTGCAGTTCAGGAGTCAACAGCCAAAGTAGAACAAGAACTATTTAAAGAAAGATGTAAATTACTACAAAAGTATTTATGCAACCAAACTCTCCAGCTACAAGCTTTGTATGCTTTACAAGCCTTAGATCACAAACTGGAACATCCCCAAAGTAAATAAATTTTTTATTACTGGTAAATTTTAAAGAATTGAAAGAAGGGTTTGAATATGACAAATGATAAAATATATATTCCATTTAATAAATTTGGTATTTATAATTAAATAGTCAAATTCAGTAATATATATTTATAATAAATATATTCATAAGTCATTGGTTTATAAATGTTTTTATAATTCAGTAGTTTCTTTAAACTTTGCAACTGCAAGCTGGATTATATTTCACTCTCACCATTCTTTCAAAAATTGAAAATGCTTAAACAGTATGCTTATCTCAGGAAATGCTTATTTGTATTTGAAACTTGTATATTTTATACTTTTATTTAAGGAAGTTTAGAGGACATTCTATTTAGTTTTCATATGACTATAGCTATAGAATTTTTTTTTCTGAATCATTCTCAGTATTTCTAATTTTTAACAGTAAAATGTTTTTATATATCAATGTACCAATTTTGGTATCAGTTTTGATATAATTATCTGTTAGAAACTCCTGAAGTTCAGTATTAAATTTGTTATATAAATAGAACTAATCTTTGAAATTTCTCAAATAGGTGTATAATTCCTCAACTGAAAAACATGGAGAATTGTTTTCAAGCAATATGAAATGCATGTTAATTATTTCAAGCTGGGATAAAGGCAAATGTAAATTTTAGGTAATATCTCAAAATTAATGAATTGCTGAATTGTTTAACTTGCTGAAATGCTAATTTTTATTTTTATACTTTTATAAATTTATTCTGTACCTTTTGTAGCAATTTATATAAGTTATTTTCTTTTTGTAAAGTGTTATCATCTACTCTTTTTTTTTTTTTTATAGAATTCAGATTTGTGAAATTTTTTGTGTATGTGATTTTAACATAAGATTTTTTTTTTTTTTTTTTTTTTTTTTTTTTTTAGATTGAAAAGTGCTTATTTAGAATTATGTAATCTTCAAAAATGAAGCATGAAATTTTCCTCTAAATGGTATTTTTCTATACAAAGTATTTATTTATTTTTTATTTTGTGATTTCAGGTGTCTTAAAGAGTATCTTTAACTTCCTGTTTGATGAAGAAGTAATTTCGGAGGAGGCATTCATTAAATGGGAGAAGAGTGATGATCCTGCAGAACAAGAAGGCAAAGGTGTTGCTTTAAAACAAGTTGTTCAGTTCTTTACTTGGTTGCAGAATTGTAATGATGATAGTTGAGGTCAAGTTCAAATAGGATTTAAACATGGACACAAAAATTATTAGGGAAAAGATTCACGCTTTGCTGTTAAAATGTTGAAGAAGAAATGGACAATTATACCACTTACAAAGAAAAAAAAAAAACATGCACAAACTATGTACATGTGTTAATGTTGGCGAATTGTCAGCCGTAATATTATCTACAAAGAAAAATGGAAACAACAAAGACTCCCCCCTCCCGAAAAAAATTTTTTGTCAATTTGTAAAAAGAAAAAAAAAAATGGAAAAATTAAATAAGAAAAAAAATTTTTTTTTTTTTTTTTTTTTTTTTTTAATCTTTTACTTCTGATTCTACTTCTGCCTCTCCTCCTCATCCTCTTTAATGACTCCAGAAAATAAAAGTTACTGTACATAAAGCATACTAACAATTTGAATATATTAATGTATGGGAAGTATTTGTTTGGCTTAAACCCACTGCCTTGCTCATAAGGAATCTGAGACTTGACTACAGGTGCTACCATACAAGCATTTGGTAATAGTAGCTCAATGTAGGAAAAATATTGGTCTATCTTTCCCAACCCTATTCTAATTTTACTTTACACACTTTAATTTAAAAATTCTCCATTCCCCTACCAGCTCTTAAACTTGCCTTTCTTTCTGACCAACACAAGCCAAATTTGGTGATGTTTCTTTCTCTACTTATTTAACCTAATTTCTTCAAAATTTCTATTCTTTTGCCCCCATCCAGTCCTAATAAAGAAAACTCTTTTACTATAAACTATTATTAAACTAAAACTTTCAAGATGGTAAATTTGGGATTATTTAATTGTTAAACTTTATAAGGTATAAGGAAACAACCAAACTGCTTTTTTGTTCTTTTGAAAAACCAATTAATAAATTAAAAAGAAAAAAAAAATTTATAAAACCACAAAAACAAATATTGGGAAGTGTAAGCATTCAGTTAACCACAATAACAATTATATACAAGATGGGAAGGTTTAAACTTGTAAAGTACAGGTTGAAAAAATATTTAAATTAGTTTCTGACAATAAAAATATAAGGTTTATGTAGTGGGATTTGATTCTTACTTTGCCTATTTAATAATTCTGGTAAAATTGTTTTTAAAAGATAAATAAAACAACGATAAAACTTAGAAAAATCTTTAAAATTTGATCTAAAGTTAGAAATTGAGGAGAAAGAAAGCTGTGGCAAGGAACTCCCACTGGTTTCTAATCTCTACTGTTGTTCATCACATGTTAAAACAGTACTTGCTTTGCAAACTGCAAATTTATTTGGCAACAAAAAATTTTAAAAAAAAATTAAAAAATGATAAAAAAAAAAAAAATTAAAAAAAAAAAAATTACAACTATACATACAGAAAATGTAAATAAAATATAATAAGCCTATTTTTTTGTTTCCCTTGTTATATTATTCCTATTCCTTGATATTTTTTTCTTCCTTTGTCCTGTCAAGGCTGAAACAAACTCTTCCGATGTTGCCTGTGGTACATAAGTAGATAAATTAATTTTATACTTATGTTTAAAGGCTTTTTGTTTCTCAAGTGAAGGGGGAATACTCCTAGTTATAGGGGTGGTACTTATAAATCTGGCATATATTGGATGAAAGTATATGGCCTTGAAAACAATGCAATTTTTCTGCTTTAAGATAGTAATACATAAAAATTTTTTCACTTTAACCTTGAAAAACAAAACAAGAGATATATATATATATATATATATATATATATATATTACACACAAAATTTTTTTTTCTTCGTCTTGCATGTTGCTATAATAAAAATAAACTTAAAAACTAACAATCTGGGCTTGTTGCCTATATATCACAAGTGCTACTTGTGAAGAGTTCTACTCCTAGGCTTTCTATATACTTTCATTTGACCAGGACATTTACTTGCAACCAGACAAGTTTATGTCAGTGCTAATGTAAACATTAATTCAAAATACACTCATGCAAACCTTTTCAGTTAGTAGTGTGTGAAACAATTAAAGCTAAATTTAATGTTAGTCATACTTTGTTTAAGTTTTGTGTAAATTATTTTCATGATTTTTACATTGTTTACTAATTGAATAGAAATTGCCTTTATTCTGCTAAATCTAGCATTTTTCTTTCATATAAAAGTTAAGATATATGTATAAACAAAGCTTAGAGAAAGGCTAACATTCCAAAAATTGTTTAGATTAGTAATTTTTCTTGATGTACAATGTGAAATTTTCAGTTTTTAAATTTCTTTTGCAAATGAGTAATTTAAACAAGGATATTAATAAAAAAAATTTAATTGCCTGTCCAAATTCAGATTGTTAAAAAAAAAAATAAAAAAAAATAAAATAAAATTTATAAAATCCACTAAACTGCTTATTTCTGTTTTAAGAAGCCTCTTTATGAATTTGTTCTTATCACCAGGATTTCCAAAAGTTTTTTTTTTTTTTTTTTTTTTTTTTTTTTTTTTTTTTGTTATTAAAATGATTGCTATTTGGCATATTTAAGTAAAATCTGCCCCTCTATGCTGTTAAGTATAACATTTATACTAATCATAATTTTCACTTTGTTGAATGCAAATAGACAATGTAAATGAAGCCTAAATATTGTTCCCTTTATTTTAAATCAAAATACTTTGTATTTGTTATCAAATGTAAATAAGCTATGATATCTGGTGCATTTTGTGAATAAATCAATTTTGAAAGCTTTGAATAACTTAGAATAATATAAAAGAGCAAGTTGGTAATTTTTTATTTTTTTTTTTTTTTTTTTTTAAGTTTAATACTTTGAAATTAGTTGGCTTGCAAAGAATTGCATAAAAATATCAATCTGCCATTTATGCTAAGGATATTAGCATATGAGATGTTCTAAAAATCAAGATTAAACATAAGTGATCAATATAACTAAGATTTTGATAAAAATGGTGATATCAACCAATTATGTATTTTATCCATTTAATGATGTATTTATTGTGCCATTGCAAAACTGTAGTAAAATTATAGGATTTTCCCACCAGCACCCCCATCTCTTTCACTTCAGATTTTGGTTTCTGGCTTTCACATTTAGTAACTTTACAATAATCCAATGTAAAGTGACCAAATCTTTAAAAGACGAATATCAACCATTTTAATTTAGTAATAATCTGGACAGTTTTATACAATCTCCATTATGATTAATGACTTTTGGACAGGAGTTTATACAATATTTTAAGTTAGTCTTTTGTCGGATCCTTTCCTTGTGGCAAATAGAATGTAAACCAGTTTTTTTATTACTCATTGTATATTTTTTTTCTCTTATTATGCAATACACACATAACTCCTATCTCATTAAGGGTTTGCAAGATCATTCACTTGTCATAGGTATTCTTTAGAAAAAACAGCTAATTGGTTAATGTTGGATCTTAATTAGGACATTAAAAGATATAGGCACATTGAGAACATCTCTTCTACTATTCCCATGACTTTTTAATAAGTCATTATCAAATTTTGTCATTCAGTTATGTATGTTTCTTTTTTTTATTATTACAAATTAAATTTTTTAGTTCATGAATTTTTCATCAAATATTGTCATTAATTTTTTTATTATTTCTTTACTTTTTATTGCAACTTTCATATCTTTCCACAATCATTGGTGAGCTTTATCAATTAAAAATAAGCTTCTGTGGGGGGGATGATAATCTGGAAGTTGGATAAAAACAAATGACATTAAGTTGAAAAAATTGGTTAAAAATTCATAATGCAATATTCCACATACACAAATTTGGTCACCCCTAAGATAAAAATAAACCAGTTAATAACTTATTTTAGATTATTGTAACTACATTAATTTCATAATTAATTCTGTTTAATGGAAGGAAATAACTATAAATGTTGCTTTTTTTTTTTTTTTTTTTTTTTTTTTTTTTTTTTTTATATATATATATATATATATATATATATATATATACCCGTTACATATATAATGTACACATACAGGACTACCAAATCCAAATTTAACTGTATTTGAAAGCCCACTACCTTTAAATTTTCTTGTTAGGGCTACTATTAAAATAATCTAAACAGCCATTTTTAAAAAGTATAATCTAAAATAGTAAAATTTCATAATTTAGTACTTCTGGCCTTTGCAAAATTAGCCCATTCTGTCAATCCTGTACATCTATATTTTTCTCCCTTCCTCTTTTAAGGCTATGTTCCTTGAAGATGTAAGTGATCATGGCTCTCTATCCATTCTTTTTCTTTATATGCGAATTGTCATATCTTGGGAATATAATTGAGTAGTTCCCTTCTGTCTTGGTTTGGAATTCAGTTTTTCTTCTTAAGATTGGTTGTTAACCAAAGTTAGAGGGCAGTCTACCCTGCTATTTAACCCTTGTATTGTGGTAGGGAGTGCTCATCTTTCCCAAGAGTATTAGTATGAAAGTGAATGCAACAGAGTAGCCTGGAATTTGAACTTGGTTCACCAATTCTACTTTCATTTCATCCATTACACAATCTGTACATATTAATTTCTTGATCATTTTAAGCTTTTTAGTTTCCTTTCCTATATGCATATTATACAGGGAAAAAAAGTTAAGTGTCACTACCATATGTTGAATTGGCAGACATGAATTTTATCATTTGATGTCCAAAGTATTTTGGAATTCTAAATTGTTTTATGAATGATAAATATCAGTGATAATGAATAATAAATCTCAAAAACAGATTTATGAGTCATCAAAGATAGTCCAGCTAGCTATGTAATATCTCTCATTTATTAATCCTTAACTAATAACATAAAAATAAAAAAAACTTTACAAATGTAAGCTGAAGCAGGATACACCTTTATTTTGTGTGTCAAGTATTATTCATAAATTTAATTTTGCTGCTTTGCCTCATTGCTATGTATTCAGATTTAAAATTTTTTTTTTTAATGATTTCACACCCAAGCAAGTGAGAATGCTAACATGCAAGGGAGTTACCAGGAGTGAAAGAAAATGTTAGGAGAAAGGACAATATAAAAAAAAGAACAGGAGGACAAAAGATGACGATTAATATCATAGTTGCCAGGAGAGCAAAAATCTAGAGTCACAGGTGATAAGTGCAAGAAAATCAACTATTAGACAATAACTTAGTAAAATGATAAGAATTAGTTATCAATCTAATAACACTGCTTAAATTCATGCAGTTGATATTAAGGAAAAAAGTTTAGATCAATTGCCATGAAAATGTTTATAGAAAAGGCACAGGAAAGTCATGAAGTTGAGATGCCAGGTCAAGACCAACAACATTATAGACTATTCATTGGATTTTGTCATGGATCTTGAGACACAACATGAACACCAGACCAGATATAGCAGCAATATTCAATTCAGAAACAAATGGGAAATTTATAAACATGCAAGATGGTTTCTGGCAAGAAAACTTGTCTGGCACAACATGGAACCAACTTTCCTAGTAGCAGACCTAGTAATTGATTGAATATAATCATTCCACTTCATGTCTGGAAAAGAAGGTGCAATGGAAGTTAGCATCAGCCATGCTGATGGAAGAAAAATGGTTCTCTTGTTTCGAGGGCATAAGCATTCAGTTGAAAACTTATCAGGAAGGTTATGTAGATAATCAAAGTCAGTCCAAGGATAGTCCTGGGTAACCCCTACAACATTATGAAAGGATCTAGGAAAATGCCCATTCAACACTATTTTCATCACACAATTTGTTAAAGATTAAATCAAATCAAAAATTCAGTCAGAAGCTATAGCTCTTCAGCTTGTGAAGACCAGCATACAAAACCCTGTCAAATGCCTTTGAAGTATCTAAAGACATAGCCCAAGCTGTGCCATTTTTATCTAAAGCTTGATAAATTTTTAGTAATAATAGTTGACATAGAGAAGTTAAAGCCATATTGTTTGACATGGTGAAGTGAGCTACTTAACCAATTCAGTTGATTAAAGCCTCTAGTACTTTGCCAAAAATTGGTAAAAGGACTAAAAACTATAATTTGAGGAATCACAAAGTTCATTAGAGTTCTTAGACATGAAATATAAAAAGATTTCAATGAAGCAGTAAGGCATTTGTTGCAATTTAGAAAACAGCACATTCCCTTAGTACAATTACAGGGAATCTAATTGGGAGATGATAGAAACTGAATACAGTTGTATGTAAATCATACAAAAGAGACTTGGTTCTATTAAGTTGGTGCAAAAATAATTTCGTTTTCTCACATATGTTAGAAAACGAAATTATTTTTGAACCAACCTAATAGATGAAAAATCAGGCATACTCCTGATGAGTCATGAGTCAAATTACAAGTAAAACATTCTGCTTTATCAACAGTAGTGATAACACATCATATTGATTGGAGAGAGTGAGACTATACACTCTCATTCTATCAGCAACTTATTATTACAAGTGGATACAAAGAGACATCTGTTATAATCAGAACTATCATGTTGGTATAGCCAGAAGTAATTCCTGTGAGCTATAGTGACTGAACAGGTAGGAGTGAAACAAAGAAGATTGCAGTTTTACATAGTATTTCCACAATGACACAAAAGCATCAATACCAGCTTTCACCCCCCCCCACAATTTTCAATGAGATTAAAAAATTTCCCTCTAAGAGGTGTAACAGAAAAATTCTGAAATGAATCCAAATCTGTGCATTAGTAATAAAATGTTTTGTATTAGGGGGTTTTGCTTAATAAATTAGTGGAAATAAATATCTACAGACACTACAAGTTGTTGCAAAGCACAAGTCTGGAGGGGAGGTAAAGATACAGGCAAGATCATTGGTATTAGTGATGATGCCACTTGGCATGAATAGGACTGAAGTCACCAAAGATATTTGCAGATGCTGGGAGAGCCATTTCTATACTGTCTGGTACTCTAAGATGCTACAGTCCTGAGAAAAAGAGGAACAAGAAAGGAAGAAGTGATAATGAGTTTAGCCTTAAATTGTCACTATAGAATTCTCTCCCTTTGCAGCCCTGGGCACATGCTGTTGCTTCAAGAGGATTGCTATAAATAAACATTTTTCCAGTATTTGAAACTGGAAATAACCTACTATTGCTTTGGAACAAGGCTAAACTTTTGTTTTCTGATGCCATTTTGAATCCTTCTACACTCTAAACAAGGTGTAACCTATGTTAATTTTTTGTGATGTTTTTGTAAACAAAAATGGCTGCAGCAACATTCAACAAAGTCTTTATTGAGGAGTTTTTATTTGATTCAGACTCCGATGATGATTTTGAAGGCTGTATTCAAGTGGATATTGATGATGATGTGGTCTGAGATGATAACATGCTAGTGCCTTGGATGAAAGCAATGATGACTACTAGATGCTGAGAAGCTACTATCATCCATGGCTGACTAATTTTATGGAAGCTACTGGCCCCATGGATGTGCCTAATAGCCTTTCTGAAAGTGAATTATTTTGTCTATTTATAAACAATGAAATAATAACTTTATTTGTCAATTAGACAATTAAATATGCTAGTCAGGTGAAAGAAAGCAAACAAATGCTGGTGTCTACTCGTATGTAAACACATGGAAGCATGTCACTTTTGATGAAATGAAAGCCTCCTTAGCCATTTTGCTTCTTATTGCACCCCCAGGAGTAATAAAAGTTGCACAAGGAGTAATAAAAGTTAAAGTATGATAAATTGGTAATGTATTTGTTTTTTCTTTTGTGTTTCAATTTTTTTGTTTTCAACATCAAAACATGCATGCAAAATGTAATGCATTACATCAAAATATTACTCATCCATTTTTATTAGTATACAAAAAATAAAATCTATACACACAATACAAAGAAAGTTATAACAATTTTAAAACAGTAGGTGCTCATGTTTTTGTGCCTTCAAAAAGTGCTGTGGTGAAGGAACAATTCTAGAAAGAATTTAATGGCGTAAAGGTTAATTGTGAAAGTCAGAAACACATAAAAACAATCTCAAGACGAGACAATTCCCTTTCTATTGGGATATTTTCCCAGACACAGATGCCAATGCCATGCATATACACCCTAGAATCATTTTGATAGAGGAAGATAGCCAGGAACAAAGAATTCAGTAGTAGAGATTGAGGAGTTTTAGTTAGTTTTACAAAGTGCTAGTATTCCAGAAGACCATTCCAAGAGAAAAGATTCTACACTACAGAAATTGGTATGGATATCATAAAAAAAAATGTTGAATTGCCTTTTGCAAATTGGTTTACTTTATTTTTATTAATTATTGTAGTCATAGGAAATACTTTTAGGATGAAAAAGACCAATAATATTAGTCACAGTTCATCATCTAAGGCAATGCAAGCTGGCCAGAAGGTGGCGAAGACTTCCAGTTGGCAATACTATGTGGTACTGCTTGCAGGTACAACTATCTATGTGCAAAATGGGGCTGCAAGAACTCCAATATTATGCAACTATTGACCAGAGTCATCCTCTCTAAGTGCCAGTTTGGGCTCTTTGCTACCAGTCAGGATGCAGCAGTGTGAAAACTGCCAACCCAATACTTTCAATATGTAATATCGTAATCACCTGCTAGTGATATAAAGTCAAGAAAGGTGCTCTTAATTCCTCGGAAGAGGGAACCAAACCCCCACCTTCTAAACAGGAAACAAAGGATAAAGCTTTAATCTTATTTAAAAAATGAGGAAACACGGTGTTAACTGGACAATAGGTTAACCTATCTACTTCTATTAAGTAACAACTAAAATACCTTTTCATGTAATTTTGTTTACACCTTTCATATAACAAAATGAAATTTCTTAAAATTTCTTTTTTTTTTTTTTTGCACAGAATTTTAAAGAAATTTATGCAAGATGAATATTTGCTAAAACCTTTTCAGATTCAGAAATATAGTTCTGTACAATAAATAATTTTATGAATAAAATATCCTATAATGGCAAATTGGCTTAAAAGTAAGTTATGAATTTAAATCTTTCATCACTTTCTTCCATATGATCAAAAGTGCTTAGATGAAACAAAATTCCTTTCTTTAATTACACAAATTTTATCCTTTGATAATAGATCTTTAAAAGAGCTACCAAATAAGTTGTAAATATTTCTAATTAAAAAAGTTATTATGCCTTGAAGTTTATTTGCTATAATATTTCTTGGTTTATACCAAATTATAAAAACAATGACCTTCAAAATAAATCTAACATAGTATAAAGTCAATTAAAGTTACCTTGAAATGGACTTTATTTAGGAAGGGAAAATATAATACAATATCAAGGTGTATTACTTTTTTTTTTGTAAGATATAATTTTCCTTACAATGACAACATTGGGTAACTCTATTTTGACAATAGCAGACAGAATATGTTTAAAAGAGAAGAGTGAGGAAAAAAACAATTCTGCAAAAAAATGAAAAAATATAGACTTATATGCAAAGAAAAGTTAATAGTGAAGACTTAACAAAATATTCCCTTATTTTTATAAGATACTGCTGAACATAAAATGAAGGATTTGCTTTCTATTATTATTAAGAAATAAACTGATCCCCCAAGAGTTATTACATTAATATAATTGTGTAAAACTATATTTAAAGATTCACATATGAAAACCTAAAAATAGAAAGGACCGAACAAAATAATCCATCATTTTTGATGACATGAGTAAACTAGGAGCATTATTTTGTATTTAAAAGATATTTTAAGGAAATCTTTATTTTAAATTCTGGTTTGATACTAGCTTTTTCATTCCATTGATGAGATAGCTTCAACAAGACTAGGTTTTTATCTGTATCATGTATTATTTATCAATATAATTCTAGATTTTTATTCTTTATTACAGTATTCACTAATTTAATTTTGCAAGCTTAATACAAATTACTTGATGAATTTCTATCAATTTACTGCTTCTTAACAATAAGGGTTTCTTCAGAAGCACACTAGAGCAGTTCTGCTATTTACACGTCTTGTCATTTAATCTTCAGGATCCTTCTTAAGCTAATTGTTATGAAATAGGTCAATGCTTGTCATCTCCCAGGTTTTGCAACCATATAATAAAACCTGATCTTGGTGCTGATCACCTGTCCCACCTACTTCAACCAAGCAAAAACTACCCTGGACTTTGCCACTGTATTAATTTACATGATATTTCTGTGTTGATCTTCAGCCCAACCTTATAATCTCTCAGTTTATGTTTGCATGTGTTGACATTTTGATAACATTATCATGATGACATCTATGAAATAGAGTTTGTCAAGCTTTGAAATGAACCTGTCACTGGATGTGCCTGTATCGTTCCTGACAGTTTGCCTTATGATCCAGTTTATCATGATCAGGAACAAGAAGTCTGACATGTTACATCTCTGCTTGACTCCAGCCTTGATGTCAAACTAGTCACTGTATGCACCTTTGTTGATGACAGTGCCCCTGAAGCCACTTTAAAATGCTTTCACCCTGTTAATGATCTTTTGAGGCACTCCATAACTGGCAAGACTTTTCCAATAGCTTTCCCAGTGTATAGAACCAAAGGCCTTTCCAAAGTCTATAAAGTTGAGGTACAGCATCATTATGTGTTTGTTAATTTATTTAATGATGTTATGTACGATGAATACTTACTCCATTTTACTTCTTCCAAGGTTGTATTTTGCTTTTTTTCCTTCTCAGTCTTCTGTTCAATCTTGCTTGGATTCTATCAATAATAATCTTTCCTAGGATCTTACCACCAACAAGAGTGTTATCTCTCTCCAGTTTCTGCACTCCTTCAGGTTACCTTTCTTTAGTAGCTTCACAAACCTTTTTCCCAATCTTAGAGTAGGGTCTCACTTCTCCATATATTATCTACCAATTTCTTCACAACCCTGTTAGTAAACTCAATGTCTGCTTTTAACATCTCTGCCATTACATCATTTATTCTTGGAGCTTTACCATTCTTTGATAGTTCTCTTGATCTCATCTATAACCTCAACAGCCTATTTGCTAACTAGTTCCTCTGCTTCTTCTCTATTTAAAACCAGTAAAAATATTCAACCCATTTGATTTTCATTTCTTTCTATTTTGTGATGATGATGACGACGACAACGATGATGATGATATTACCATTTTTGTCAAATATTGCAGTGCTCTCTTTACACAACACAGTGGAAAGTGTGTCCTCATATTCTGTTCTTTTACTGCATCTTCTGCCTTTGATGAAATGACAACATTAAACCCTAAATATTTAATTGAATGTTACTATATCATCACAGTTTATTCATATCTATAGTGTTATATACTTAGAGCATGATAACTGAATGAAACAGTGTATAAAAAAACAATGTATAAATGTTGTTTTATCATCCAAACTCTGTGTAAGCCAATGATTACAGAAAAACAAATCTAATTATATCACCTGATTCCTTACTTTCTCTAAATTCTTAATGTGGCCATCTTTGATGATTTTCTTTACATGCATAAGTAATATTGGTAGTAATATTATCTTGAATTTTATTATTATGAATTTGTTAATTACTAACAATTATAGATTGTTAATCTCAATACTTGCAATAAAAAGCAACTGAAATTAAGATGAAAGAAATACTAGTCAAATATTAGAAATGATACAGAAATTTGTTCTAGTTAAGATATCACCTGATGATTTTCAAGATAGTTTTTCACGAAAAGTTTATGAATGGATTTCCACTAATTTGAAAAAAAATATTTGTTTTTTGGAATATTTTAAAGCATTATCTGAGTTTGACAGTGAGCAAAAATCATGTCAATATTAAAACTAAAAAGAAAATTGCTAATTTATTGAATTTCAAGTTCACAAGGAACTTTTCACTATTTTGGGTTGAGACTAAATGAATTTATATTATTTTCACTTGTTTCTGCCTGGCATATTACGGCTACAATCTGGACAATGAGAGCATAGAAAAAAACATGTTTTTTAGACTATATAAAAATTAACTCACATTATCTGTTAAGTTTTGTAAAAAGCTTATGATCGTATTCTTCAGCTTTTGTTTTTGCTTTTTGCTCTCTCAAAGAGCTGAAATACTGATGTTACCATCTGCTAAAATTCCTTTCATTTGAATTTTACCAATTCCCTCACAACATTAGCATAATGCGTACATACACTTGCACTATTAATATTCATGATGAGTACAACAATCATTATGAAGAACACAAATGGAATTGTTATCACAACACATTTAAAAAACTGTTGTTTCTTACCATAATTATGGCAACCATAAATTTATAATACTTTATATATTATGTCATTGAGTGTTTGTTGTTGGCAACCATTTATCTTGTAAGATAAATGGTAGTGCTCTGGTTGGTTAGAATAAAATCCTGCCGATAGCAGCATCTAGATTCAGCAATCTCATCCACAGGTAATGCATGCAAAACTGTTGAATGTAAACTTAATTTTGCCATCTTTGCACCTTAAATTTTCTGATATCCTTTATCTAATAGATAATATACTTGCCTTCACCTCTCCTGATGCCTTCTCATCTAGTATGGACCTGTCTATTTACATTGTGTACCACAAACAAGATTGCATAATTCCTACCTATAGCCATGGTAACTTTTGTCTCTTTGTGTCCCGTCGATTCTTACTCAATTCTTATGTCATACAAGTGTGTATTTTTGATTCAGTGACAGGAATTGTGGGTGTGCTCTTCTGCAACAACTCTCTTAGAGGCAATCCTGGGCACTTCAGAGCTGACTTCTCCTTGTCTGTCTCCATCTGTGTTTTTTGTTTTTGTCGCATCAACACAAACAAATCCCAATCTTAGGAATTAATAAAAACAGATGTTTTGTTCTTTGTCTAAAATAATTTGAAACATTCTTTTCTGTGACCACACATGTTTTGGACAGATAGCATAATGTAAACAAACCTTCAAATTTAATTTCTCAGGACTGAAGAAATTTGGACAACACATTAACCATGTCTTCTTCTTATCAGGGGGAAATGAGTAGGGTTTAGAACCTTTGATTTACTTAATTTTACTGAATCTTGGCTACTTAATTCTGTGTTCAATTATCCTTGGAACTGTTGGGGTTGCATGTGTGTGCTTATTTGTGTCAATTAAAAATGAACACAAAACTCAAACTTATATATATATATTATTACCGTTAGTAAACAATAGGTGTAAAGATGGCCAGGTAATCCATTTGCCTGGCTGATGATACTTGACTGATATTTGAAGGTGAAATCATAGTCCAAAAGAATTGTGGCCCATAGTTGTAGGTGGTTAGCTGTGTTGACTGGGGTGCATTTCTTTGAACACAAAATGCTAACAAGAAGTTTGTGATTAGGGTAAAGTGACATAGTATTTTATGAAATTTTTTATGGCAGTGACAATTACTAAGTCTTCATTTTCAATTGGACTATAATTGTACTCTGTGGGTGTAAGTGTTCTGGATGTATGTGAAATTTCATTTTTGTTTCTATCTGGAAAGATATGTGAAATTACAGCGCTAACATCATAATCTGAAGCAACTATAATATCCAGGGATGGGCTGTAGTGTGTAAACAGTTGTTCCTAATTCAGGTGACCAGTTCCATCAGGCATTTCTTCTCAAAAGATTATTGAAGGGACTGTGTACCAGGTGCATTTATGGTAAAAATATGCTCTAGTGGTTTATGAGACCTAGAAAGGAATATAGTGTTGAAATATCTGTGGATGATGTCATATGTGTTATAGCACATATTTTTTCTAGGTTTGGCCTCCAACCATTTTTGTCAAAAATGAATCATATTTTATTGATGTTTTGAAGAATACACATTTGTCAGTCCTTACGCAAAATCTGTATTACTGGATTTGATCAAGCACACAAATTAAACATTGGAGGAGTGCCTCTTGGGTTGTACCTGTGACAATGATGTCATTAATATAGGCAGTGACTCCTGTCATTCCTTTGAGCATAGCATCTATTGTTTGTTGGAATATTGCTAGGGCTATTTTGATTCCAAATGAAAAACATTTAAATTGAATTAAACTATTGTGGGTGTTGATAGTGAGGAGATTCTTGAATTCCTCATCAACTTCCATTGGTAGATAAGCATCTGGTACATCAATTTTTGTAAAACAAGTTCCACCAATGAGCTTGGTAAACAGGTCTTCTGGGACTGGTAGTAGATGCTGATGTGTATCCAATACATTTAATTCTGTGGAAAAATCTGCACATAGATGTACTTTGCTATTGGCCTTTTTGAGAATGACAATAGGGGCTACCCACAATGAGTAATTTATGGATTGTATTACTTCTGCTTGTTGAAAGTGGTTTAGTTCTTTTTCCATTGTGGATAGTGTCATGTATGGCACAGGATGCTTTGGTCTAAAAACTGGTTTGGATCTGTTTTCAGTTTGAGGGTAGCCTACATCTTAGTGCAGCAAAGCCTTCCTAAAAAAAAAAAAACCCCAAAAATGAAAAACTTTACTGAACTTGGTTTGAAGTATGTCTGTGAAAAACTTTACTGAACTTGGTTTAAAGTATGTCTGTGAAATGCCTTTCAATTTCCATGTTTGAATATCAGTATTGTTTGGGGATTGTAACCCAACAGTTATGGTCCTTCATAAGTGATTTCAATGGAAATTTCTTGTGTTCATGGTTAACAATACCTGAGAATGTTACATAGTTGTCCATATCTCTCTTACCAAACTTCAGACAATTATATCTAACATTAACCAAGGAAAGTGGCTCACCAAATATGTCTGCTAACTATTTAATGATCTCTGAAAAAGTAAAAACTTTGGTCACACATCATCCTTGCTTGGGAATTTATGTTGGAAAGTGTCCTTCCAACATTTGAACCATGCATCAAACATGTTTCCTGATGTTGGATTGAAATGGAAATCCAAAATCGTGGCTGTATCCAATTATATCATCAGTATCCGAGTTTTTTACAGTCACATTTGTTGCTGTGGCTAATTGCATTTAGAAATTACTGATGGATAAAGAATTCATGAGGAAATAAGAGGGAATGCCTAACAACCATACTGAAATTCTTTTCTTCTTTTCTAGAGTCTTCTGATCAAGGGGGCATAATTGGTTCCCATCTAAGGAAGCGAGTTAACTCACTTGGTTATGACCTAGCAGGAAGTGTTCTTAAATTCATTTTATTAGTTTAAAACATAATTTTTTCCTGTTCCTTTTTTGTATCTTTTTCTCAAACATTCATCCTAATCTCCTGAGAACTTTAATAATTATTATCCAATTAGTAGTCCCTTAAATCCTCCCCCTATAGTTTCATGCAATTAAAATTTTAAACAGGGTCAGTGCCCTGTGTTACAAATTTTATCTTTCAACAAAAATCAAAAGTATGGTTGCAAACATGGTTCACTTAAAAGAAAAAAAATGACATTTTCTACTCAGCTAGGGATCAATACACATGGACAATGTATAGAAAACAAACAGAAGTTGTAAAGTTATATTTAATTTAATGTAATAAAGATATAGAGTGGGAGAAGAAGGAAATAAAGAATTGGAGAAAGGAAACAAAATTGTCATGAGTGAAATGTTCAATAGTTTACTTATCTATTAAATCATATTATTGATGATTTCATTGATCATTATTTCTTTTGTTTTTCTTTTATGAATAGTTTGAGGTAGAAAGATCTTGCCTTGTCTACATTGAGACATGTCCTTCATATGTAGTAGTATTTCAATCATTCAACATAGTTTATTGGTTTGCTTATCATCCTGAAAGCACTTTGCTTTTATTCACAGAAGATCCTGGCCCTGGAGCTCCTGATTATCCTGGAAGATTTCAACTTTCAGTCCCTGGAAGATTGGGAGACAAACTTATGTGAGAGCCAGCATATGGAAAAAGAAATAAACATTTTCATGTCTTCTTAATGCAGTGGCTATTATGTTCATTTTGACCAGTTAGTGTAGTGAAGCACCCAGTCATTGAATGCTACATATATAATTAACAATTCAACTGTTGAACCAATTCAAAGGTGATCAAGGCCGTATTTTTAAGAAATAGCAAGAAAAAGGGAAAGAAATGAAAGAAAGATTTAAGAATTTTAGGATTGGGATTTATATTTAATATCAATAAAGAGGGCCATGTCCCAATACATACATATATATATATATATATATATATATATATATATATATAAAAGTTAATGATCAGAGTTGAATTACACCAGTAAACAGTAGTATTAAAAAGTACTCGATACACATATAAAAAAGAAAAAATTGAACATGTAGAGCATTTAGGTATAAAAATTAGGAATTCAGCTGATTCTGCTACCTTGGTTTCAACTTTTTGGTATCTTCAGGTGATTTTGGTCAATTGATTTCCTAAAGATTTAGGAATAGAGTCGAGGTTATGTAGAAATTCCTCTAGTAAAATAATTGTTGAAGATAAAAAGAAAGAATATGAAAAGACTTAGTATGGCATAAAACCAAACTGGAATTTAAACCTCAAATAAAACAACAAAGGAAGAACAATTCAAGGAAAAGAAAAAATATTTTTTTATTTAATCAGCCCCCCCCCCCTTTCAACTTAGAGGCCAAGTGTAAAATGGGAAAATTATTTTTCAAATTACCTACTAAACACTTCCCCAAAGATTCCAAATTATATAAAATATTTAATGAAAACACTGTTAAATTAAGCTACACCTGTACTAGTAATTTAGAAACCACAATAAAAAGACAAAACGCCAGGAATTTTAAAACTAATGTGCAGCAAAACATCATTAACAGTGATATATGCAAATGTAAAAATAAAAGAAGTCTATTAGATGGAGTTTGCAAAATTGAAACAGTAATTTAGAAACCAGAAGTAATAGATACAAATGGCCAGAACAAAATATACATAGGGTGTACTGATGGTAGCTTCAAGAAGAGGTGGCATAATCATAAGTCATCATTCAAGCTAGAAAATCTTTGGAATTCTATCAGACTAGACAATCATGCCTGGAAAATAAAAGAAAAAAAGATCGATTGTAAACTGGAAAATTTTTAAAAAAGCCAAACCTTATAACAATCATAGTAGTATCTGCAACCTTTGTCCACAAGAAAAGTTAACAATAATAACATTTCCAGACCAAAAAAACTTTTGAATGAGAGATTGGAAAATATGACTTGTTGCATACACACTAAAATGTTTCTTTTGAGTTTGTATGAGCCAGGATAAAAAGAAAGTATGTACATTTCATTAACCCCCCCCCAATACATTTCTAATACCCTTTTCTCCTTTTCATCCAGCTCCTCCTCTTCACCTTCTATCATGTTGTGTATTTATTTGTTTATTTTTAATTAATAATGCATTCATTAATTTAAAAAAAAAAAAATCATTAGGAAATCAATTGACTGGAATTGCCTGAAAATAGTGAAAGTTGAATCCAAAGTAGTGGAATTGTCTGATCTCCTAATTTATATATATATAAATAAGGAGATCGGCCAATTCTACTACTTATATATTTTAAAGAAAAACTGACCACTTTAAGGTTCTATTATAATAGTTTATTTCACCAGAGCCCTTTTAAAGGATGCTGGATCATCAGATAGCACTTCCAAAAGATGAAACGAAAAATGAAATGCAAATTGATGGGTAGTGTAAGTTTTTGTAATTTAACAGAGAGTGTAATAAGGAGTGCTTAGAGAGACATGGTAGAGTTTAGGGAGGGTTTAATTTAATATGTCTCTCAATCATACTTAGTATTGGGGGAGGAGGAGTGACCAGACCTTGACCTATATATATATATATATATATATATATATATATAAATTAAAAGATCAGCCAATTCCACTACTTATATATATATATATATATATATATATATATATATAAAATATGGTTTTCCTACCTCATTGACCACCAGATTAGACTATTTCTTTCCAAAGTAAATAATAATGATACTGAACATAGATAAAAACAATAACATAAACATCTTCTACAAAGGCCAAATTCACATCAGCTGTAAGCAAGATGAATCTTTATTTAGAAATATCATAAAGAAATACACTATCCCAGTTGAACTGAACAAAAAATTAAATTGTCTATTACAAAACATTTAAAACTGATAACTTTATTCCCAAAAATAACAACACACTTGCAAAATCAAAATTATGAAGAACGAACATTATTTATGAGTTCAAATGCCCCTCAAGGAATTGCATTCTTGATCAAATGAAACTCATAAATAATTACATTGATCACATTACTACATGCCTAACTAGATGACTTATGTTGCACCTATGCAACTACAGCTCCATTACAACTCATTTAAACACACACACAAACTTACCAGACTCTATCTGAAACATTCTAGTAGAAAATACAAGCCTAATAACCTCATCCACATGTAAAAACAATTAAAATAGTGGAAGCCCTAATTATAAAAAACAAAAAGCCAACACCCAATAACATTAACTATGAACATGGCCACAATGTGCTGACTGTGTTTAGAAAATAAAGCATCACTATAACTCTAGACATACATACAACCAATGCATTCAGTTAAAAAGTAAAATAAAAACATCTTTGATAATGGCTAAAAAGTATAGCTAAAAGCACTCAGAAATGCTGAACATTTGAACAGTGTTTTCTTTTTTGGGCACAAAGTGTGTAAAACATACTTTGTGTCCAAAAAACACTTATACAAACACAAGAAAAATTAGATGTAAAGCCTTAATTTCAGTATCTTGTCAATTGTTTTTAACTACACATATATATATATATATATGGATAAATTGTTGCCATTTTATATTTTTAATTTCATGTTTTTGTTTTAGATTTTGTTTACTGCATAGTATAGTAGAGTCAGTTGGGTATCATCTGTAAGAAAAAGAGCACTGTGACACAATTTACTTCTCCAGAAATTTGGAAACAGCATGCTGTACTGCTTGGCATTCGCACCAGAAGCTCCAATACGAACATTTCAGATTGTTTGGGTGTCAAGTGTCAGTCTGAGGACAGTGCAGAGGATTTGGAAAGAGTTGAGTGAGTTTAATGGTGATTACAAAATGTATGACAACTCAGAAAACTAAGAGCGGAAACAGGAAGTTATCTCTTTCATAGCTTTTATAATGACATATTTCAAGCTTTGTGCAATAGGCTCCATGCTCCTCTTCTGATTGAAGTTAATTAAATACAATCCTAAATAAATATATGTTGACCAATGTGAAATGAGTGTGCCTAAAATAATCAACAACTTAATTGGAACCTCTTTCAACTTTGCTAAATAATATAAATAGACCCCTGTCTAAAAGAAGAAAAAGGGATTCCAACAGGAGACACAGAGAAACGAGCACTTACAACTGTGAGCAGATACATGAAAGGCATCTTGGCTTCAACAACCATTTCTACTCCTCCCACCTTTCTTGTCATTTTCACCCTTTTTACTTTCTCTCATACATTCAACCTCCTTTTCCTTATTCACAGAACATATTGCCAAAAGAGACTAGCATCTCTCAAACAAAAAACTTACAAACTCATTCAAATGGATGGAATACGCAAGAAGTCGAATTCTAGTTACTTCCCTTGAATCGCTATATGTAACACTGAAATTGTTTTCTAAAATTAAATAATATTGAAAAAGTTGGCTAAAAACAAATCAATTTTATTCATTTTAATTTTATCATTTAATCTTTATAATATTTTATTTTATGTATGCATGTGTTTTATAACCACGATTTTTTTCGTTTCAGAATCAGTTGGAGAAATATGGTGTTTCTATTGTGTTGAAAATGTTTATCTCATTTATCAATAATTTTGATTATACTTATTTAAAAACAAACAACAGAAATCAAATTTTTTCATAATTCATAACTACTTTAATATTCCTTTCCTAAAATCTAGGAGCCTACTTTTAACATATATCATTATTTTTTTTTGCTTTATACCATTTAAAAATAAAAAAATTATTTTTGATTTGAAGTACAATTTAAAAATTGATTTAGTTTTAATGAAAAATGGGAAATATACACATAATAAAGCACAAGAAAAATATAATATAATTAAAATAAAATAAAGAAAAATTTGGATAACTCCATGACTTAGACAAAGAAGTGAAGAAAATATAAAATATGAAAGAATGTGGAAATAGTGGGAAAACTCATGATAAGCGTAGTAAGAAGGTTGTAGAAAATCATTGAAACAGTTGAAAGCATACTAAGGTGAGTACTTGAGTATATACACTATCATTTAAAGAAATGAGTAATCCACCATATATTAATAGTGGAAACATTCAATAAGTTAGAACCATCCAGATAATGGCATTATTAAAAATAGTAAAAAAAACAAATAAGAATCAAGTAGACTTAACAACTATTAATCTTTAGTATAATCCATGAAGATGCCAAGAAGAGTACTGCATTGTACACTCCGGCCTTATTCAGGTGGTTGGAATGGCGAACTGAACCCTTTATTTCGCTCACTGGGGTAGACTGTTCTAGTTCCATGTGCCATGTTTGATGGATGTCAGTTATCAGTTATTTCCCCTCTGAAAGTTCTCCACTGCTTAACTGGGTATTGAACTCACACTCTTTGGGTCCTGTCACTGGATCTAACTAATGCCTTTATCCACTGTGCCATGTGTCCTTGAGGACATATGGAAGGAGATAACTGATAACTGACATCCATCAAACATGGCACAAACTAGAACAGTCTACCCCAGTGAGCGAAATAAAGGGTTCAGTTCGAAATTCCAACCACCTGAAGAAAGCTGGAGCATATAACGGCCGAAATCTGTGATAAAGCCATCTAAAAGTGGACCACAGTGATATTCTTGTATGAAATGGCGACAAAGATAAGGACAATAGTCTGAATAATGTAAATAATGTACTTAATCTCTAATATGAACTAACATAATAGCAAGAACATCTGATGTATTGGAAACATCTAGATGACGCAATGCTTAAAGATGGAAGAATGCTAAGGTAAGTATGGGAGATTAGAGAAGAGTAAATAATATTTAATCTCTAATTTCAACCACCACATACTAATAGTGGGAACATCCAATGAGTTGAAAGACATTTTGATGAGAGAATGATTAATACCAGCCAGAATACTAACAAGATACTTTTGAAGAAAAGAGGGGACCTAAGGACACATAATTTCCAGTGGAAACCACCACATATTATATCGGGAACACTCAGTACATTGGAACTATTAAGATGAAGTTTTAGAATTGTAATTCTACACTTCTGTGCAAACACCATCTAAAAGTGGATCACTATGAGATTTTGTTAAAATCTGTGCTAAAGCCACCTAAAAGTGTACCACAGTGATATTCTTGTATGAAACCAGGCACCACACATATTTTCCAAGAATTCTCTTGCTGATTGGTTTATAAGCAAGCAAGTGGGGGTATCACTATCCATCCATGCACATCTATTTTTCATCTTGTGATTGAGTTAAATATTTTGGCACTAATTTTCTGGAGAGTACCACGTGTCCACCCAAGTAAATAAATTCAGTATGCAAACTCATCTCGCTAGTGAGCATCGTGACCACAAACCAGTTAAACGAATCCATGTCACTTTATCATTTGAAGTTTTTAAATTTATCTTTTAACATAATTCAAACCTTCAGATCACTCACTCATCTTCATATTTACATTTATTGCACAACAGAGAATTGCTTATCACTTCAATCACAGAACATTATTTCTCTTCTGAATTTGCTGAAACAATTCAACATTATTTCATGACAAAAACAGTCAAAGGAAGATAACTTTTATCACAACTAAATTTATTCCAAACTACTTTGAAAATTATCATTGCACAAAACTGTTTAAATTCCACGTAAACAGATTAATACTTTCATTGACTTTGTGAACTTTTCATCACAACAACTTCAACATACAATCTTTCACTTAAACTCACAAACTACATTCCAAACACTTCAAAAAGAGCTTATACAAAGATTTAAACAAACATCACACAGATTTCATTTACAAATCTGAATTCATTCCAGCATAAATCGTTATATTTTCTTATGCTATATAAATGAAAATTTGTTTCTTGTTATATAACATTGTTTTGTGTTGTTTCTCCTTTTGTTCATTGCTCTGTAATTTGTTGAAGTTAGAGTTTAATACACCAATTTCCAGAATCTAATTATCATAATATTCTGATTTAGTGAATTTCATTGGATAATAAATTCGAGTAGATTTACTGTGTATTTACTCTTTTGTGATAACAAATTTTGTACAGCCTAAACACAAAGTGGATCAAAATTATTTTTTTTTTGTAAATGCTATTGCCGATTGGTCAATATATCTGAAAAATGACAACAACACCCACGCAGTAGTGTTTAAAGTGAGTTGACCACCAAAATTTCTAAACGTGCCTATGAGCCTATCACATGACTAGAAAAAAAAATTAATTCAATGCACGAGCAAACCACGTCAGTGAGCAAAGTTAGAATTTCAATTTCTTCAACATGAAAACAAGTTCAAATACTCAACTCAATCACTCACTTACCAACTTCATCTGGGTTCATTTATTACTTACTGAAAACTTCTCAATCACAGTATTGATTTTCAACTAAATCTATAGAACATTCTTAGACCAGAATCAAGTTTAATTCTTGATTGAAGAATGAACTACTTTCCAGAATTCTTGTAAGATATTTTTTATGCAATCTTTGACACACAAAACATCCCAATACCACTTTCTTATCAATGTTGAATTTTAAACAAATCTGTGCAAGAAGGTGGATCAGGAGCTTACCCAGCTTCATACAGATTTTCTGAAAATATCAGCTTCTAATTGGTCAATTATGTCAAACACAAGTGGGCATTGCAATCCACCCATGTACAAATATTTTTCCAGCGCATGACTAAGTCAAGTTTTCCCGCTATTTTCCTGGGAGCCTGTCATGTGATTACATTAATTATAAATAGCAGACACAAGCTTGTTCATTCTCTTCTTTTCTCTTTTCCTATGAAAATGTTACCTTAAGGAATCTCGTTATGACCATGTGCAGTCAGACGCCCATGAAAACATTCACGCATGCACATACGTACATAACCTACATACGAAACATTTCCAAACAAGCAACAAAAACTTTTCTCGTTGAAATACTCTTCTAAAGTTAAAAGTTTATTCAGCATTTCTCAGCTTTATAATTCATTCAACTTTTGTGAGCTCAGATAAAAATATTTCAATTTCATCAGTAAAACTTTTATTCAAAGGGACATAACACCAACAAAATAGTAATTTCTATACAATATACATGTACACAAAAATAAATATAAATGTTGTTATAAGACCGTTTTTGTTCCTTGTTTCATATTTTGTGGTATTTTGCGTTAAATCGTGTGGTCATGTTAATAAACAGACATCTACAAATGGTCCATTCTTATAAACCTCAACAAATGGTAACCCCGACGTTTGAAAGTGAGTAAAACAAAACAAAAAACAAGTCTTCAACAAATAGTGACACCGACGATTCGATGGCAAATAACCCCGATGCGTAAAATCCACGAAATATTTCCTTTCTAAGTAACATTTTCGACCAGCATTGAGATATACGAACAGAAATTTACTCGCGTGCAGAAAGATATTTATACACGCAAAAAGCCTAAGGAGATGCACCTCAGAGAGACACCAAGAAAACTTAATTCTTATATTACATTTATTTTAAAACCAACTTTTTTTACGAGAGATTAGAAAAATTTACACTACAAACTTTTCCATTCAATATCTTTCATATAAAAAATTTAGACGGCAGAGAAAGAACTTTCTACGCTATTTTTACTCTGCCAAACTTCAATCGCATAACACCGTGTTGGGGACGTGCAGAATTTATTAATTATGCTTGAAAGAATCAGAAGGAATTTGTGTAGGTTGCGTGACTTTCTGCATCCACAACAAATAAATAAACGAAATTTAAAATGCGATTAAGAACAAGACATATTCAATTAGAAACTAATAAAACATTTATATACAATTCAAGACAATATACAAGCAGGATAATTGGTATGTTATGTTGGCAAAATGTGTATGATGTTTTAGGTTTCAGAATGTCTGTCTTTGTAATCGTTCGTTCATTTGCAGTCCGTTTTTTGTGTTGGTATTAGAATTGTCAATATTAAGTGTTTTTTTAGAAGGAGTTCTTAAGGAGTGATCTACCTTTGACTGTAATGTTTTTAAGGTCGTTCGCACATGGACTTAATAGGTAGTGAATATAATTCACTTTGGATAAGCAATGTTCGAGAATCGATGTTCACAGAGTTGGTTGATTTTAAATTGTGAGTGAGTCAGCGTTGATGTACCTTTGCGCGGTAAAATCGTGATTTCGAGTGACGTGGAGTATGTTGACAATTTCTCTGTGGGAGTTCGTTACTGATTGCTTGGGTCAGTCGACGTTTTCTTTTAGAAGTTCTGAAAGTCCGAAATCGGCTCACGCAGTTTTGGCGCAATTTCGCTTTTGCACGTGAACTTTCAGATTATCGTGAGATTGGTTGATTCGCCTAGTACGGTTTTTATTGGTTGAAGTTTTCCGTACGTAGGCGTAAGATATAGACTGTTCAGTTACTAGGGGTGATAGGGAAGAACAAGACGAGTCTACAACCGTATGGACACGAAAGCATAAACTTAATTCAACATTTTTTCATTATATTGAAATTGAACATATCATATTTCTGGATGACTCATTGTTCCTTTACTTATGATGCGACACGACTTTGAGAAATTGCATGCACGTTATTCGTTTGCTATTAATACTGCAAATTCAGCATTTTTTCGCTACGCTGCTGATACGATGAAAAATTTCCGTAATAGTATTACGGAAATTTTTCGGTAATACAGACGCCACCCGTCACTTCATTTAGCGAATCGCATTCTATTGAATCCTAAAAATTAAGAAAATGCGCGAATACAATTTTCTACAGCAGGTGGCGACATTTCACACCACTGCTTATCAACATTTCAACATTGCTTACCATGCTTTCTAATGTACAAATTTTTCTGCACTGAAGAGATTCTGATTAAGTGTGAAATAAATTCTGCGCGACGCAATCTTCGGAAGTTTATCTAATAGCAAATTCTATCGAAATTTCCCATACTATATAAGATAAAATATTCAATTCAGTGAAATCAACCTGACGTAACATTGAACATTATAAGAGTTTAAAAAGTAAATTTAAAATCCACTAACCAAATCTCTCGCTCACTAAAATTCAACCAACACATATTTATTGCGTATTTTATGTTAAAATATTCTTATTGTTGTTGTTATTTGAGATTTGTTGTTTTGTGTCCTATTTATGTTTTATCAATGTTGTGGAACAAAGAATTTTAAAATGTGTGTGAAAATGACTAATTCACCTTCACAACCTTCCTCTTCACCTTCATTTTTCTAACATTTACGACGCGACAAAATAGTTAATTAGCACGGCTTCACCACAAACTGATAACCCCGACGTTTGAAAATTGGCAACCCGACGTTCAGCAATTATACCACCCGACGTTTGAAAGTTGGTGAACACGTTTTAAAATTGATCACTACAACATTTAAAAATTAGCAACCACACGATGTTTTAAGATTGATCACCACGATGTTTGAAATTTGGTCACACCAAAGTTTGATGCCAACGTTCAAAAATTTTCTTCTGCCACATAATTGATAACCACGACACTTGTTGGTCATTATCCAACGTTCACAAATTAATGAGCCCGATGTTCGAAATTGTTTACCACGACATTTAAAAAAATTGATAACTTCGACCGTTACAAATTGATAATCCCAACATTTAAAACCTTTTTGTTTGGAATTATGTACCAACGAGTGAAAAACGTTAAAGATAGATCACTACGCCACACAACATAAAATGATGACACCGATATTTTCAGAATTACTCAAATTTGAATCACCACATATTGTTATATACCCAACTTAACTGGTATCCTAACTCCATATCGAAGAGATATTAACATTATGGCTGAGCAGACTGATGCACACACAGAAGTTGCAACAACTGTGAATTTGCCAGCTTACTACAGTGTCAATGTACAAGTTTGGTTCGCACAGTTGAGTGTGTTGCGGGGCCGATAAGGATGTCGCCCCCGCAAGCTTTATGAGGAAACGTGTGAACAGCCAAGACAATGAAGGGACAAAGGCGAAGGTTTATGAAGCAATAATGTCGATTTTATTAATGCCAATTGTACAAGAGTGTACTCTGAAGAATGTGTTCAAGTCGGTGTCGGGTCCGGTGTGACTGGTTTCGATTAGGGGTAACTGCCTTCGGTCGTATTGGTAATGACGAATGTAGAGATGATCGGCAAAACGGATGTAGCTGGTCGACTGCCGGATGGGAGAATAGACGGGAACAGCAACAGGTTGATCGGTGTCCCTAAACAGGGCCAAGTCAGAATAATGAATGACTTCACAGGGCGGACCGACAACAGTGATAGACTTCACAGGGCGGATCGACCGCGGAAACGGGATCGCGCCAAAGCGTATCACTTGGCGAAGGCGGAGTCCCTAAACAGGGCCAAGGCAGAATGTGATAGACTTCACAGGGCGGATCGACCGCGGAAACGGGATCGCGCCAAAGCGTATCACTTGGCGAAGGCGGAGTCCCTAAACAGGGCCAAGGCAGAATGTGATAGACTTCACAGGGCGGATCGACCGCGGAAACGGGATCGCGCCAAAGCGTATCACTTGGCGAAGGCGGAGTCCCTAAACAGGGCCAAGGCAGAATGTGATAGACTTCACAGGGCGGATCGACCGCGGAAACGGGATCGCGCCAAAGCGTATCACTTGGCGAAGGTGGAGTCCCTAAACAGGGCCAAGGCAGAATGTGATAGACTTCACAGGGCGGATCGACCGCGGAAACGGGATCGCGCCAAAGTGTATCACTTGGCGAAGCAGTCAGAGAGGTGATACGTCTTCCAGGGCGGATCGACCGCGGAAACGGGATCGCGCCGAAGAGTAACACTCTCGACAAAGCACCGGAAGCTCACAAAGGCAGCGTACTACACTTTGATCCAGGCCCCCGGGCCGAGTAGCTTTTTTTTGGACGAAAAAAGGAGCTTATGATATTTGGAGCGATTCATTCAAGAACTCCCCGGCTAGGGGGAGTAGAAAACCGTAGATATTAAATTAATACAATTGTTGTTCGGTGTTTGAGGAAGCGCTGCATAATCCGATGCTCACGAGGTACGGTTTGGCATCAATGATATTGAACTAGTCGTCTGGTTTCTCGCATGTTGCTTGACTTAAGTCTGCAAGGTCAGGAGTTGTGAAGGTCAAGGCCGTCTTTCTAAGGAGCGGCTAATGGCGACCGCGACAAGGCCCTTCCCCTAGAAAATTGATCATATCAATTAATAATAATAATATTTACGAAGATTTTTAGGGAAAGTGACCCTCCTACCGGATCTGGTTTGCTGCACAGGAGTTGCTGGGGTGTCGTCTGATGTCTGCGGTGCGGCGTGTGCCTGGTGCGCTGGAATATCATCAGGGGGCCGCAGAGCCGGGTTTGCGTCGTACTGTCGCTTCTCCAGAAAAGCAGGCTTGGTTCGATCGATAGCGACGGTGTCGGTCGAGTTGGCGCGCTTGATTGTAAGGTGCTTGTCGGAGCGCCGAAGAACCTGAAAAGGACCTTGGTATGCCGGCGTGAGTGGTCGTCTCACGGCGTCGTTCCGTACGAAAACGAATTCGCAATCCCGCAAGCGTTGAGGGATGTACGAATTCATCGGTTGCTGTCGCGGAGTTGTATATTTAAGTCGAGCCATTTTGTGGCGGAGTTCCTCGACGAAAGGAGTTGTTGGTTTTGAAAACGTCTGAAGGGAGTCGTTGAAATATTCGCCGGGCAGCGCAAGAGGTGTACCGAAAATCAGTTCGGCGGGTGAACAACCTAAGTCCTCCTTTACGGTATTCCTCAATGCTAGGAGAATCAAAGGCAGGTCGTCCACCCAATTGATAGTGTCAGGTCTAGTGGCCAGGGAGGTTTTAAGAGACCGATGAAACCTCTCGACTAAGCCGTTGGCGCACGGATGATAAGCGGTAGTTTTTATGTGCTTGGCACCAAGTAGGTTGGTAAACTCCCGAAAAAGGGATGACTCTGTTGGTCGTGATAACTTGGGGCGTGCCGAAAGTTCCAATCCACTCTTTTAGGATGGTCCTGGAGACGGTACTTGCAGAAGTGTCTTTTATAGGTATGGCGGTAGGCCACCGCGAAAAACGATCCACAACCGTCAAAAGGTACTGGTAATCCCGACACATCGGAAGCGGTCCTACTAAGTCGACATGTATGTGGGAGAACCGTGCATCGGGACTGCTGAAGGTGCCAACGGGGGATTTAGTGTGTCGGTGGACCTTACACTTCTGGCACTCCATGCACGTGGAAACCCATTCTCGGATGTCCGCATTCATATTAGGCCAAACGAATCGGTCGGTAATAAGTTTGACCGTAGCTCTCTTACTCGGATGAGACAACCCGTGGAAATGTTGGAATACCTGTCTTCGAAGTGTCGGTGGGATGTAGGGCCTAGGGCTGGCTAGGCTGGTGTCACAGTACAGGGTGTCGTCGCTGAAGGATGCAGGGAACTCCCGAAGCTTTAAAGAAGTATTTGAAAGGACGTCTTGCAGCGTGGGGTCGGATTTTTGTTCAGCGGCTATGGTATCCTGACCCAAGACGCCGGTCTGAAGAGATTGAATATCCGCTCGCGATAATGTGTCCGCGACGGCGTTGTCCTTCCCCTTTATGTGACGAATATCGGTCGAGAATTGTGACAGGTAGTCGAGATGCCGGATCTCGCGAGCTGTGTATTTATCAGAGTTGTTACTCATCGCGGTCGTCAACGGTTTATGGTCGGTATAAATAGTAAAATCTCGACCTTCCAGTAAGTGCCTGAAATGCCTGATGGCCAGATAAATGGCCAGCAGCTCTCGGGAGAAGGTGCTGTATTTTCTCTGGGCTGGCGAAAGCTTGGCTGAAAAGAATGCGATGGGTTCGCGTTGTGAATCGAATTCTTGCTCAACCACCGCGCCCACTCCAGCGTCCGATGCGTCGGTTGTCAGGAAGAGCCGCGTCTTCGGATCGTCATTAATATGCGAGAGCCTGGTAAAATTCGCCAAAGCAGCCTTCGCTGTATGGAATGCGTGCAGAGCATCCCCCTCCAACACGATGTCCTTATTCCTTCTCTGCAGCAGGTTCGTCAGTGGCTGGAGGATGGTAGCGCAATTTGGAATGAACCGACGATAAAAATTGAGCATACCGAGGAAACGTCGCAATTGTTTGATGGACGTCGGTGTAGGAAAATCCCGGATCGAGCTGATCTTGTCTGGCAGAGGTGCTATGCCGTTTGCGTCGGTGCGGTGCCCGAGAAAATCAACGCTGGGCGCCCCGAAAACGCACTTGTCCAGATTCAACTTCAGGCCGTAGTGCGAGAGTCGCTGGAAGACTTCTCGCAGGTGTTGTCTATGAGAATCGGCGTCTTTACTGGCCACCAAGATGTCGTCTATGTAAGCGTATATGTGTGGTAGTCCGCGCAGGACTTCGTCTATGAGCCGTTGGAAGGTCTGGGCAGCGTTACGTAGACCGAACGGCATCTTTAAAAACTCATATAGGCCGAATGGTGTTGTGACTGCCGTCTTAGGGACGTCTTCCGCAGCGACGGGGATCTGATGGTATGCCTTTGTCAGATCGATTTTTGAAAATATGCGAGCGCCTTCTAGTCCGGACGCAAAATCATGGATATGCGGGACAGGGTACCGGTCTGGTACGGTTGATGCGTTCAATTTCCGGTAGTCGACGCATATCCGAAACTCTTTTCCGCCAGGTTTAGGCACTAAGTGTAGTGGCGAGGCGTAAGGGCTATCGGAAGGACGAATGATGCCATCACTCAGCATTTTGTCGAACTGCTCCTTGGCGTACGCCAGTTTGTGCGGAGCGAGTCGTCGCGGATGAGAGTGTGCGGGAGGACCTCTAGTCTTGATGTGGTGCTGAGTCTGATGGTCACCTGAAGCTGTTACTTGGAGTGGCAGCGTTATATCCGTGAACTGTGTCAGGAGATCTAAGTATTCGCGACCATGGCACGTTGCGACGCTGATTCCTGTGGAGCCTTGACGTGTAGGGGTACCTAAGACACGGAGATTCGTAGTCGTATCTGACAGGGTCCTAGGGTTCATATGGACCGCCAGAGCGTAATGCGCCAGGAAATCCGCGCCGAGGATGGGTACCTTCACGTTGGCCACGGTGAATGTCCAAGTGAAATCACGCCGCATGCCGATATTCAGAGTAAGGGTCCTTTCTCCGAAAGTGTCTATCGCGGAACCATTCGCAGCTCGTAGTTTGACCAGGGTGGGCTTAGCGGTGTGGTCGTTCTGGTAGGGTACCACGCTGATGGCCGCACCTGTGTCTACGAGAAATTTCAGTTTGTTCCGTCGATCCCAAACGTAAAATAGACGACATTGCGTGTCGGCACCGGATGAGTTAGTCGTCGCCACTCTCCGGTTTATTCGTTTCCCCGGGCCGACGGGTGTGTACAGGGAGGTTTACAATTTCTGGCTCCGTCGCCAAAAGTGCGATGAAACCAACAAACACTCTGGTCGTTTTTCCGTTCCCGGCTGGGGGTTCGTCTCCGTCGAGATGGGGTCGATTTCCTTGTCCGTGGGCGCAGGGAGAGCTGGATCTCCCGAATTTGTCGTTGAAGGTCGGCCAGCGCCCGTTCTGTTTTACTTGGCTCGTAGCGTTCGTGCTTTGCTATGTTGGGAGCGTGAACTGCGTTAACGCTGTAGTCGAACTGCGCAAAAACCAGGTCGGCTGATTCTGCCAAATCATCCAGGGGCGTGGCTCTCGTCATTGGCGCGATAATCTGAGCTACTGATTTGGGCAAATGCTCCAGCCATAAGCCTCGAAGAACCTTCTCCGATACATTGTGCTTTCCCAGCTGGTTCCTCATATACCTAAGAAGCTGGGATGGCGTCTTGTCGCCTCTGGTGACGTTCCGCAGGATTTCCTGAATCATGTCTTCTTCGGAACGCCCAGTGCGCTTGAGGATCGCTTCCTTTAAGTGATCGTACGGCTCATGTTCGCGCAAATCGGAGAGGACGTCAGAAATTTCGTCCATCATATCGGATGGGAGTTTCTGCATTACATTCGCGAATCTGGCTCGCTGTGAAGTGATGCGTAGCATGGAGAAGATAGACTCTACCTGCAAGAACCAGTTCTTGGCATTATGGTGGTATGCAGGCAGAGGTATGATCGCGGCCGTCATGTCCAAAGAATCACTTTTGACCGACTCCATCATCGCTTAGCTGTCTCACGTCGGGAAGTCACCACTTGTTGCGGGGCCGATAAGGATGTCGCCCCCGCAAGCTTTATGAGGAAACGTGTGAACAGCCAAGACAATGAAGGGACAAAGGCGAAGGTTTATGAAGCAATAATGTCGATTTTATTAATGCCAATTGTACAAGAGTGTACTCTGAAGAATGTGTTCAAGTCGGTGTCGGGTCCGGTGTGACTGGTTTCGATTAGGGGTAACTGCCTTCGGTCGTATTGGTAATGACGAATGTAGAGATGATCGGCAAAACGGATGTAGCTGGTCGACTGCCGGATGGGAGAATAGACGGGAACAGCAACAGGTTGATCGGTGTCCCTAAACAGGGCCAAGTCAGAATAATGAATGACTTCACAGGGCGGACCGACAACAGTGATAGACTTCACAGGGCGGATCGACCGCGGAAACGGGATCGCGCCAAAGCGTATCACTTGGCGAAGGTGGAGTCCCTAAACAGGGCCAAGGCAGAATGTGATAGACTTCACAGGGCGGATCGACCGCGGAAACGGGATCGCGCCAAAGTGTATCACTTGGCGAAGCAGTCAGAGAGGTGATACGTCTTCCAGGGCGGATCGACCGCGGAAACGGGATCGCGCCGAAGAGTAACACTCTCGACAAAGCACCGGAAGCTCACAAAGGCAGCGTACTACACTTTGATCCAGGATATTTATTGTAAAAATTTACAATTGTGGCACGTGGCCGAAGAAGGGGAGGGGTAAAGGCTGGTCCAAACTAACTATCCTATACCTAGCTAATCAGATTCACGACCCATTCATACAATACAATTTACCCATTCACCACAAGAACTCATCCATCACCAATCGTTCTCTCATGCACCATAATACCACATTCTTACCAGGGGGTCCTACAAAAAACGCGCCCCACACCATAAAAATTTGATGATGAAATACATGATATACATTAAAATTCTAATAATGATAGAATGAGAGGGGAGGGGAGATGAACCCAATAATCAAATAAATATAAACACAAAAATTAAACTAAACATAACAGATGTTAGTAGGGGACCGTCCAACCCTCAACATAGAGAGGCCGCTGTATTCTGCCCAGGGGACAGAATCAAGAAGCTCTCTCGCTAAGGGAGTGGGGAAAAAGGATAAAATATTATGCGGGAATGGGGAAATATACAGCTGACCCAGTCGAGATGAAAAGGAGGGTTAAAAACAAACTGGGGAGGTTGGGAATCTCGACTTGGATCATAACCAAAGAGTAGCCGGGTTGCAGGCCAGGAACAACACTTACTCACATTAACTAGGTACACTGAAGCTTGTTTAATCCTAACCAAGGGGAGGGTTCCACAGGAAGCCGCCCCGATGTGCAATAGGTTGACCTAGAAGAGAAAATCAAGGCTAGCCCCGGTCACACGAACCAAGCTCGCCTCTTTTACCCACCTTTCGCTAAAGACTGTCGAATGCAATCGTTTTCTATCAGATCTAATCTTCATCTTGAGCTGATGCTCAAAGAATAGGATCAGATGCTGATGAGAAAGATGGTTGCCCCGCAAGACTTCCTCCTTTCGCGTCGTCCAAATCACCATTCGAGCCGTGGCCAGCAGCGTCAGAAACACCATTCGTTTCACCCCGGAATACGGGGGCGACACATTGTCACACGCGTATGCGCGATCAATGGACACAAGCTGTTCGGGAGCGAGACGAGCCGTCAGCTCGCCGACATGGTCCCATAAGGGGCGGACCCGGGGGCAATGGTAGAAGGCGTGCGAAGCCGTTTCCTCTAAGCCAAGACCACACCGTTCACAGTCTGGCAAATCCGCCAAACCCCATATGAAAGCCTTGTCGTTGAGAGGCAGCCGATTCCGAGCCAATCGCCAGGTAAGCGAAAACTCAGGGTTACTGAGGTAATCCGCCGCTGGCGCCCAAGACCAGTAGGAGCGATACTCCTCCTCCGACAAGCCGAGCGTATCACGTAGGGAATCCTTCGCGGGCCCCTCCACTAATCCACGATAAAAGACCTTCCTAGGCCGTGAAAGGTCACTGGACCGGGGAACGGCCCTCAAGGCTGACCGACACTCGCGGATGAAATCCGACTCGTCCCGGGGTCTACAACGGCGCTCAGCCCTCGAGATGGGGGGACTGATGGTAAGGCTAGGGAAGGCGTCCCTAACAATCCCCTCCAGAATCGGATCTCTCCCAGTCAATGCGCGGCGTAGGAAAGCCAACCTAGAGGCACGGATGTGACTCAAGAGGTGCGGCATTCCCAGCCCCCCATGACACGGACGTTTAGCGCAGACTCGTCTGTCGACCCTGTTCACGCGTCCCCTCCATAAAATGGAGGATAGCGATCGCTCGAGCGCCTTCCAATGGGTCCCACAGAGAGGAAGTACAGACAATCGATAAAGAATCAGGGGGAAAATGTATGTAACACACACCTCCGCCCTGCCCTTCACGGACAACCGCCGTCGATTCCAAGTCTTGCCGGCAGAACCGACCTTTGCCAGTACTTCAGACCAATTCTTCTCCAGCTGGAGGTCCGGTCCAAACCACACTCCAAGAATGCGGACAGGTCCATCCGTCCAACCGAAGCGGCCCGGAAGAGCGACCCCCTTCCAGGCACCTAACCGCAAGCCGGAAGACTTGTCGCGGTTTATCTTGGCCCCTGTCACCTTCTCGTACCGGTCAAGCGCCTTCTGTACCGCCTCGATATCGTCCCGGGACGACACGAAAGCAGATACGTCATCGGCGTACGCGGACACCCTGGCTCGAGCCCCTCCAGGAACGGCGATTCCGCGTAGGGCCGGACTGCCGGTCTCGTCCTTCAGCCGGCGAAGGAGAGGCTCCAACGCCAAAGCATAAAGGAGAGGCGACAGCGGACAACCCTGACGAACCGACCTAGACAGCACGAACGCGTCCGACAACCTTCCGTTCACCTGTACCACAGCACTGGGGGAGCGATACAGGAGGCTAATCCAGCGGCAGAAGTTGGGTGCGAATCCAGCGGCCTGCAGGACAGTAGCAAGGTAGCGATGGTCGACCCTATCAAATGCTTTGGACTGATCCAAATTGATCAGCGCGGCTTGCTCGTCGTCTTTTACACCCTCTATGATCGTGCGGATCAGATGCAGGTTGCTCTGAATTGTTCGGCCCCTCACAGAACAAGTCTGCTCAGGTCCCAACAGAGACTCGGCAACTGACTGCAAACGCTCCTGCAGGATCTTGGCCATAATCTTTAACTCTGTGTTTAGCAGAGTTATGGGCCTGTAGTCATCTAGTTTCCCCCCACCACCTTTGCCCTTTTTCAACAGAGTGATCACGCCCCTGGTGATCCGATTGGGGATGGACCCCGACCGAAACCAGTTGTTGAACACTGCAGTCAAAATCGGAACAAAGATGTGCGACAGCCTCAAGTACAATTCATAGGGCAAACCATCCAGACCGGGCGACTTGCCTCTGCCGACCTTCTTCAAAACCGCGTAGACTTCGCCCTCCGTGATCTCTCCCTCGCAGCTAGCCGCTTCAGTCGGCGAAAGCCGAGGAAAGTCAGCCAAATAGCTACGAAACTCCTCCTCACGGAGACCAGGCTCCTTGGTAAACCGGCTCTCGAAATGGCGCCGAAACGCCCCGCACATGTCGTCGGTGGCCCGAAGAGTACGCCCCTCCGGGGATTCGACTTCACGAATGTAACGATCGCCACCTCGACGGACCTCTTCCCTGCGCAGCTCTGCGCCCAAGTTCACCGCTTCGGAAGACATCTTGCTTAACTTATGTCTAATTACCTGGCCCATGTACCGCTCGCTATTCGAACGATCCAGGGCCTCCTTAGCTAAGGCTATCTCTAGGGGATCCCCCCCAGCCACCGCCCGGGTGTAACTAGCTTTAAGCGTCTTCACCTTATCAGCTCTATCTAGAGTGAGCCGTTTGCTGAAATCAGTGGTGAAGGACCTAATCCTACATTTAAGGCGTTCCCACCACCTATTCCCGATAACCGCCCCCACTAGCTCCCGCTGCACTAGTCTAATTAGCTGTTCCCGAAAGTCCTCCCTGTCCAGTAAGGACAGATTGAACTTCCAGTAACCAGCCATTCTAGGCCTACCGTCTAACGCCACCCGGGCACAAACGAGTTTGTGGTCCGAATAGCCTACCCAGTGGAACGTAGGGCAATCTAACAGATCTATGTCGGCTCTTCTAACTAACATTCTGTCAAGGTAGCTGACTACCTTGTCACAAGGCCAATTAAGAGCCCACGTCCACATTTTCCCCCCGGGATGATCGACCCGGTATCTATCGACGAAACCATAATCGTCGATCAGATCAACCAGGCTACGATCGCCCCTTCTCCCGCTAGCTCCCCGCCCCCTGTCTAACTTGGGGTCCAGGATGGCATTCCAGTCCCCCATTAAAACTAGGCGCGTTGAATCCACCAGGAACGGCCCCAACCGCCGAAAGAACGAGACCCGCTCCTCCCGGTCGTTGGGCGCATAAACCGCAACGACCCGGAACGAACCACTTTTCACGGCAATATCGGCCACGATCAACCGGCCCTCGGCATCGGTATGCACAAGGTCCACCTTCGCATCAAGAGTACGCCTGACAAGCAAAGAAACTCCTCTGGCAGAACGGTCCCCATATGCTGAATAGACGACAAAGTCATCGTCCAGCACACACGCATCGGAACTGCAAACAAAGTGGGTCTCCTCAATCGCGGCAACATCCACATCCAGGGACAGAAGGTCCCGGAGCAGGCGGGCAGCCTTACCCCGATCCCTTAAGCCCCTCACATTTAAAGTTGCTATCTTAATAGACATCTTCTAAGCCTGCAAAAAAGAAAAGCAAAAGTGCAATGAACCTACTCACATACAGGACGGAAATCTGCGGGTGAAAGGACCCCGACGGATTGTCCCAGGCTCCCCACGCCTAACTCCGACGTCATCCGTCCTTCTGTGACAATCCCGCCGACGTCCGTGGGGTAGGTTAATTTGATGGCTCTATATAAGGAGGGGTGGAGTAAAACTGGGACCCTCCCAGAGCAAAATTGTCTTAGATTTTTTAAATTGTGGTTCTCCAGTTCGAACATCCTTATATTCGGGAACGCCGCCCTCGCTTCGTATAGGTGATTCCATACTTCGAGCTGGTTCCCGGTTTCTCTTATGCAAGTTATTACACCTGGAGCTCGGGGGAAATTTTGAGGGTCTTCGATGTTTTTCCCCTCTATAGTCTCCATTTTGTAGAGTCCACCTAGAAGGGTTTTCCTCTGTTTGGGGAGGCCCTTTTTGTATTCCTCTTTATCTACTTTGCAGATCCATTCCGGACCAGCAAAGGTCTTTCTCTTTCTTTTCTTCTTTTCCCTTGATGGATGAGGAGGGGAGGAAGTGGGTGAGAGGGGAAAGGTGGAAACTGAATTACGGGGAGGAGTGGAGGGAGAAGGGTGGGTAGTACTGGAAGGGGAAGAAGAATGACGTCTGGTTCTTGTTGGTTCTTGGGTATTTTTGAACGAAGCAGGGACGGAGATTGCCCTGGACTGCTCCATGACCTTCTCCGCCCTACCACGGTCATGATGCCTTTGTGGAGGTTCTTCATCATCTTCCTCCCTTGACCTCTTGAGGGATGTAGCTCTAGGTGGAGGTGTTTGTTCTACCTCCATTTGATCTTGTTCCGGTTGCTGCTGCTCCGACTGTAGGGGTTGTTGCTCTTCTGGCTGCCGGAGCTGTTGCTGTTTGTGTTGATGCAGCTGCTGTTGTTGCTGCTTTTTATCTCCTTTCTGTCTTGGAGCTTCCACCTGTTGCCTCTCTTTCTCGCCTTTTTGTTCCGGGAGGGGCACCTTCTTTGCCCTCTGTTGTGGTGGCGTTTGCTGCTTCCTTGGGGTGTCTTCCTTTTTGGGTGGGGTAGACACGTTCTTGGGTTTTTTGCCACCTCCTACCACTTTCCAAGTTCCTTCAGCATCCTTTGTGGTTGCTTCAGTTGTCGGGGATGCTGCCACCACCGCCGCTGCTGTTGTTGTCGATGGTGTGGGCTGCTTTGTAGGTGGAGGGCGTTTAGCGGGGCACTCTTTAGCCATGTGGCCAGATATCCCACAGGACCAACAAGAAGGCCTTCTGCCCTCCACCACCACCAACATTCTTCTTTCTCTACACAGAAGAACATTGGGAATCTCCATAAAACTTGATCTGGTTATTGTGACCTGTAGTTCAATATCGCCTGTTGCAATCCCCGATTTCCCGGTTATTGCCTTCACCTCCTCGACACTGCCAAACTTTGAAAAGTATGCACCCATTCTATCGGTGGATACATCCACGGGCACACCATGTACGGTAATCCGTGTCCTCCGTGTGTCCATGTATTCCGTTTGCAGTCGCAGGTTTTTCGTTGTCAATATGTTTCCGGCTATTTGTTTGGCATCCTGCTCTGTAGGAAGAAGAATATCCCACATGGCATTTGATCTTCTTGCCAGCACTTTGGGGGAAATTTGTAAGACCTTTAGGACTTCCTCCATTGTTTCCCTGCTGACTCCGATTAATTTCCGGCTTTTTATGTCGGAAGTCAGCAGGGATACTGTTTTCTTTTTGACTGCCATAAATGCCTCCTCAATTGTAAGGAATTCATTTTCCTTAAACGTATCCTTCAGTTGAACTCTTAACTCCTCATAATATTCGGCGTTTTTTCCCCTGGGTCTATCTTCAGCCCAGACACTTTTTGCCGAGGACACCGGCGGTGTTATGTTGTCATCGCTCATGGTGGCCGAAACGACCACCACGACCGATTGGATGTCTTTTAATTATTATTTTTTAAATGGAATATCATTCCAACACGGAAGCAATGTCCAGTATAAACCAAATAAAATCAGAAAGGAAAAACGGGACAAAAAAAGACAACCAAAAAATAATTCAATAATAAAAGTAATACAAACAAAAACGGTGGGGAGGGTAAAAAGTAAGAAAGGAAATCAACAAAAAAGAAACAAAAAACACAAGTATATCTTAAGAAAACAAACTGAAAAGACAGACAAAGTTTTTAGGAAAACAAAGTAAAATCAAATAAACAACTTATCAGTTAACGTATGCTATCCAACCAGTTTGATGTACACAAACTCGTCCAAGGATCAACAAGACTGCAAACAGGCACTGGTGAAATGCTGCTCTCCCCTGAAATTTCGAATGCTGTCCGTACTACACTTTGATCCAGGCCCCCGGGCCGAGTAGCTTTTTTTTGGACGAAAAAAGGAGCTTATGATATTTGGAGCGATTCATTCAAGAACTCCCCGGCTAGGGGGAGTAGAAAACCGTAGATATTAAATTAATACAATTGTTGTTCGGTGTTTGAGGAAGCGCTGCATAATCCGATGCTCACGAGGTACGGTTTGGCATCAATGATATTGAACTAGTCGTCTGGTTTCTCGCATGTTGCTTGACTTAAGTCTGCAAGGTCAGGAGTTGCGAAGGTCAAGGCCGTCTTTCTAAGGAGCGGCTAATGGCGACCGCGACAAGTGCTATATTCAACGCCAAGAGGATAATTTCACAAACTTTCCGATATGCCTACGTCGTAGAGAAGATACCGGCGGAGATACAGATTGAAGTTTCGGATCTCCTGTACGAGATGCCATCCGATAAGCCTTAAGGAAGCCATTCTCCATAGGACTGGTCAATCTGAGGAAGAAAAGTTACATGATCTCCTTTAACTTAAGCCCGGGACACAGTAAGCCGTCACAACTGCTGCTTAAAATGCGAGCATTAGGAAGCAACACAATGTTAAAACAGCTTTGGTTGGACAAGCTTCACGTGAGCACCATCCAAATTTTAGCTTCACTCCCAACGAAACTGAATTACAAAAACTAGCTGAGATAGCTAATAAAATAGCTGATAATCAGCCAGCTAGTTCTGTGTATGCTGCGACCGATAGACAGTAGCATTGGTGGTTGACGCAGACGACATGCGTAGAAACTTAGTGACAAATTAGCACAACTTACCATTCAGGTGCAAGATATTCAGAGGTCTATGCGACAACAGAAATGCAACCTCACTGATCGAACTCCTCCTGAATCACGACGACGTGGACACAGATCGTTGTCAAACATAGGGAAAAATATCAGGACAACGTATGTTGGTATCATGCTAAGTTTGGCCACCAGGCACATAAATGCCGTAAACCTTGAAAGTTATCGCGAATTTCTTTGGCAATTGACCGACACAGGAAGAGAGAATTGACCTTCCCGGCAGCACGTGAAAACGGCGTTCGCCGCGGGGGAAAAATATTTTTTATATTAAAGACGCCAGTTCTGGTTACCTATTATTAGTTGACACTGGCGCACAAATTAATGTGATCCCGCCTAAAACAATCATGGCAACCAAAGCTACATTATGCAATCTCGAAGCAGCCAACGGTTTTCGAATAGAAACCTATGGTGAAATAAATATCACTAACGTTAAACCTGGGATTATGTAGATCATTCCCATGGGTAGTGGCGGACCAAAGGGTGTGGGGGTGTGGGTGTTGGGCTCCCGGGTGGCACATTATGGGAGCGGCATTTTGAGGGTGAAAAAAAAATTGAAGACTCGATTATTCATTTTTATGTTATGGTGTTTCAAAAAAGAAATCTAATATTTTGTTTTTTTAATTCATTTTTTTTTTTACATCCATTCCTTTTGTTAGAAAATCACAAACACATGACATGTCGCCCTGTTGGCGACCTCAGCTTTTAATAATCTTAGGCTTTATGTCTGTGATGCCTGTACTTTGATTTGGCCCTGCTGTGAGCAACCGCTTGCTGCCACACCGGGACATTCCAAGTGATGTCCCCACTATATTTTTTTGTAGAAGCAATATATATATTACCGCCCCAACCCATGTTTTATTATTGCGATAATCAGCATAAATAATTTTTGGATCGTTTTCAAATTATTTTAAATAAAAATTAAATGTCCGAAAATGTTTTCATTTTCATTTCAGTAATCTCAAAATCAGTTGTGAACATATTGAAATTTTAATGAAATTTTTGATATTTTATTCATTAATAACGAATAGCTTCTTTGATTTAAAAAAACTTTGAGAATATATTTTTATCACTTAACAGGAGTGTTTCAACATTTGGTCATTTGAATAAAAAAAAAAAATCCCAAACACTATTTTTTACATTTCTAGAAAGATAATCAAAAACAAGAAGACCACATATAAAAAAGAATTAAATTTACGATGTGAACACCCTGAAAAAGTTATTTGAAAATTTAAATTTTAAAACAAATTTCCTCTGATGCAATTTACCTACATTTTATTCACTTAAGTTAAAAATTTTACAGTGAATTTTGAAAGCCTTCGAACCCTTCTGCCTAAGATGAAATATTTGTAATTAAATAAACATTTATTTAATCGATCTAAAAATGCATGATTTAAAACTTCCCAACGTAGGATAGTTTAAGTTACGCTCCTTCCCAAACCAAAGGTATTTTGGGCGGAAATCAAAAAATAAAATAAATAAAATATCGCATTTTTTTCAAATGTTTTTGTTAGATTATATAATCTATATTTATCTCTTATTTTCCATGAAATTTGAAAATATTTGCATTATTATATTTAATTAATAATTTCATTAATTGAAATTTCCGATATTTTTTTACATATCACGGGATACTGATTAGATTTAAGAATAAAATCATTGAATCAAAATAAAGATTAGTTTATTTTGATAGTAAATGATAACGCACATGAGTTTTAAATATTTGGGTTTTATTGTTTTATCACTCCAATGATGTTTTACCCATGATAATATATTTTCTTTTCTTTCAACATAATAACTGCTATGACGTGTTAATGAAAGACGTTATATAAACTATTCATTAAAAAAACCCATCAATTTACTTATTTGGTTATCTTTAAGATACGCAATGCCAAAAGTTTCAGCTTAGTTTTTAAAGAATACTCTCTTCATAGTAGCAGCAGTAGCCGGCCTCGTACTCTCTATTGATCTGCTTTTTTTGGGAAATTCTGAAATAATGTTTGATTTGTTTTCAATTCATTGTTAAAAAGTTTTAAATTCATTGTTAAAAAAGTTTTCAAATTTTATTATTAAAATAATTTATTGATATATATTTATTGAAAAATGCCCAAATTAATTTATTGTAAAAGAAAATTATTTAAGAATTCACATGAAAAAAAATATTTTCCCGAAAATAGAAGATCAAAAGAGCATACAAGGCTGATACTTGCTGCTAATTTGAAGACAGCATTTTTTTAAAAAAGCTGAAAATCCGGAGTGCGCATCTTGAAGATAACCAATTATTTGCTTTTTTTATTGGAAAACGTCAATATAAAACATTGGATCAGAAGGAAAAATCCCCCCCATACTGACCAACTATAAAATCTCCACCCCAACTTAATTCAACTGTAGAATCTCCTCCCAGACTGATCAACTTTAGATCTTTGAAACTTGCTAAAAATGAATGTTATTTTTTCTTTTCAATTGGTTATTTTTGTAGAAAAAAATTGGAGACTTTTTAAAATAAAAAAACAAACATTGGTAGTAAAGTAGAACCAGAAATATACGCGATGTAAAGTTTGTTTACATTTCGGGAGTTTTTACTAAACTTGCAATTTTAAAAGCTCAAAAACTGTATAAATATCATGCTCTTCAGAGATTTCAATAAATTTTCCATAAAATCACTATTTTAGAATTATTATGTGAAAATAACATTCTACATTAAATTTTAAAATTATTTAGAGATTTTTAAACTAAACATTTTCAAAAAATCAAATCTAGTGCATATTACGAGAGTAATTTTTTATATTAGTATTACAAACTAAGAATCTTAAGTTTATAATATAACAAGTTAAGTTAAGATTATTTAGATGTAAAATTTTCAAATATTACGCTTTAAAGTCTTCTGAACGATTTTTAAAATATTTTAAAATATTCACTTAGGCTCAACTGTAGAATCTCCATTCCAACTCAACTTCAGAATACCTCCAAGCACATCTGGAGTAAAGAGATTCTTCAATTGATCCAAATTATTTTTTTACATTAAAATGATTAAAGATTTGTTTCTCTAAAAGAACAAAAACAAAGTTAAGTCAGAAGTGTAATTATTTAACACTGACTTTTAATATTTATTGTTTTAAAAACTTCATTTTAAAACACGAATATTTTTTAAACAACCAGCTGAACTGATGGAAATAGATAAATTGTTATTAAATATTTCTGTCCTTATTAGTTTAGTTTCATTACCATCTTTCATAATGCCGTAAAGTTAAAAAACTAAAGTATACCCCAGTAAAATAATGAGGGGGTAGTTACTTTGCCTAAAAAATTAATTGTCAGTCAGTTCTCAGAAGAATAAGTTAATGTTTAATACAAGTATCAGAAGTGAACATTTCTTATAAATTTAAATAAAAAGGGATAAGGAAAATGCATAAGAACAAAAAAGATTGTAAATTTTTAAAATCGAATTTAAGAAAAGATTTTAAAATCATTGACTGTAATTATTTACTTCTATTTATAAGTAAGACTCCCCTATAACATTATAAGATGCGAATGGGTCACGAATGTGTCTAGCTAAGTTTGGGATAGTTAAAAAAGTATCAACCTTTTTTTTACAGCCCAACTTTCAGCCTTGTGTCAAATTGTATCTTAGTGCAATAAATAAAAATTCCCTATGCTGTTGAGTATGCTTTTTCCTATTTGTTTCTGTTTCTATTTTTCCATCGATTAGAATGAGTAAACGGCAAAGTGACTCGGATTATCGCAAGTTGAAAGCTACCAGAGAACACGAGGAAAGAAATTGTGCTGCATCTTTACAGAAGAAATATGTAGTTAAAGCAAAATGCAAAGACGAGGATGCTGAATGTACATCAAAACTAGGAGGGGAGGAACATGGAGAAAATATAAATATGGTGGAAACAAATATAGAAATAAAAGTTGAAGAGGAATTTCCTACGGGAGTTAAAGTTGTTAAAGAAATTGAAGCTGGCAATGATGATGTGCCAAAGGAAAAGAGCCCCAGTGCATGCGGTAAGGACAATTATGAATATGAAGAAGGAACTGATGAAGCTACTGGAAATAAAGAAATAGAACAGGCAAACATAGAGATTGCTGTGTACGAAGACATCGCATTTTGGCCACAGACTTACTCAGAACACTTACATGTTGATCTTGTAACATTGGGACATAAAAAGTTATAAAACAAAGATGAACCGTGTGCTCCGACAGTAAGACTGAGGAAAAATAGTCCGAGGGTAATGCTACCACATTGGTTTTACAAAACTATAGAGAAGAGATACACTTTTGAGATCATGGTTGCTGTACGAACAAATCCCTTTATAGTTTCTTCTGTCGCGTCTTCCTGAAGACAGAGCAACGCAAATCAAGTCTAGCAAGAAATCCAGGATTTCAAAAGTTCTGGAAGCTTAAATAAAAAATGCCTAAACATGAAAATTCCTCTGATCACCAAAGAGCTTTCAAAGAATGGAAGATGTTGGAAATCACCCTTAATAAATGTAAAACCTTTGACAATAAATTAAGATATATTAAGAACAAACTATGAAAGAAAGACAGATTTGGAGACAGGTTTTAACACGGTTACTTGATGTCGTGAAGTTTCTGACGAAACAACCTGCCTTTAGAGGTCATCGAGAAGATGTATATAGTTCTAATAAAGGTAATTTTATAGGACTTGTTGAACTTATGAGCAAGTATGATCCTTTTCTTGGGAAGTATTACTTGAAAGAAGTAAATGATAACCGGCGGTATTTGTCACCGAAAATTCAAAATTAATTCATTCATATCTTGGGAAATCACATAAATGAAAATATATTTGATCGAATTCAAAAAGCCAATTATTTTACGATCATACTAAACAGTACGCTGGACATTTCTTATACTGATCAGATAAGTTTCATTTTGTCGATATGTCGTTGTTGAAGACAAAGAAGTGAAGGTGTGGGAATAATTTCTTGGTTTTATCACTGAGCATGGGAAAACAGGTTTTGGATAGACTGGAGAAAGAGAAAATGATTTCAAAAAATGTAATGGGGTAGTATTTGACAATGCGGCATAGTAGCCGCATTGTCTAATCCTATGGTGGTGTTCAATATCTTCTACGAATCATAAATGGGAAAGCTAAATTTGTGCCATATTCTAAACATAGTCTGATGTGGTGCTCGTGTCTCTGCTGTGAATGCATGTGCCATTACATTTTTCCGAGTGATTGAGAGACTCTATACATTTTTCTTCTCTTCCAATCACCGGTGGGAAGTTTTATCTTCGCATGTGAAGGCCATGATGAAGCGTTTGGTGCACATTACGAAGCTATTCGTGCAGTGAAAACTAGATTTCAAGGAGTGATTCAGGCACTCGATTCATTAACCTTAGTTTCAGAAAATCTTCAAACGAGAGGGGATACACAAATTATTTTGATTTCAGTTGAAAATTCTGGGATAATTAAATCTCATCCAAAAGAAACTTCAAGAACCTGGTATTGGTTTGGGTGTGTGTGTAAACCACATGGATGCGCCCAAAATTTAACCGAAACAGGGAGAGGCTGATGCCTGAATCGTTTAATCAAAGTAAAACAAAGTGCGAGGAACTCGAAAAGCAGATTAGAAGAAAGAGAAAGCTACCTGGGAAAAAGGGAAGATGATGTATGTCAAACAGTTGTGCAGGAAGTAAAGAGAAATCTTTACGAATATAATGATCAACTTGTAAATAAACTAGAAACACGATTTGACTCCATGTTCCATCTGCAACCTTCGTCTTCGTTGGATTATCATCGCAAGCAAGATACTAAAAGTGAGTTGGAGCGAAAATTTAAAGTTCTCGGTAGCCAATATGGTGCTGACTTCTAGGCTACATTTAGGAGTTCTCCGACTTTGGGACTTTTTAGCGGCAGCTTCCAAAGTGGAACGTGACATGACCATGATGACCAAATCATCGGCTATCAAATGGCTGAGATGGATTAATCGATGGCAAGTCCAAGAAACAGTACCAAGATCACTTATCCAATTTGTCCCTCATTTCAATTGAACATGAAACTGTAGGAAAGATAGACTTTGACCAAGTTATTAATAACTTTACTTCTGCAAAAGCTCGAAACGTTTGTTCAGCTAATTTTTGAATTTGTTGTTTTTCAAGTACTAATCAACGCCATTAAGGGTATTTCATTTATATTTTTCCTCCAAAAAAGAGGGCGTCATTACGAATAAGAGTCCCTGGAGGCACTTTGCCTCAGTACGCCCCTGCCCATCGTATTTCACAATTGCGAAAGTGAAGTCACCAATTCTAGGAGCTGATTTCTTGGCTCATTTTGGACACGTCTTCCTGATTCTTGGAAGATAAAAATACTGATATTACAATCAAGGGAATTACATCGAAACTGACAATGGTGGGTATTAGTACATCCCTACCTACTGGCAACGGTCTTCAACACTTGTTACGGAAATATCCGGAAATTCTAATAACGTTCAATTATATGGAACCAATATTGCACAATGCGGAGCACAGGATACAGACGTCTGGTCCTCCCGTGCATTCACCTCCGCTGCGCTTGCATCTTAATAAATATAAAATTGCTAAGATTGAGTTTCAACATACGTTGGACTTAGGGATAATCCGTCCATCATATAACCCATACGCTTCTCCTTTGCATATAGTGCCGAAATCGGAAGCTGGAGCTTGGAGACCATGAGGCGATTTTCGGCGACATAATGCTCTGACAGCCCTGGACAAGTATCCGATCCCACATCTACAAGATTTTGCAATAATCTTACAAGGAGCGTCACTTTTTAGAAAGTCGGGCTTGTGAAAGGCTTTCCACCAAATTCCTGTGGCAAAAGACAACATCCCTAAGACAGTTGTTACTACACCGTTTGGTCTGTTTGAATTCGCTAGAATTCCCTTCGGTCTAAGGAATGCGGTGCAGTCCTTCCAGCGACTTATAGACGGAGTACTGCGTGACTTGTATTTCACAGTCGCCTATATTAACGATGTTCTGATTGCGAGTAAGAATATGGAAGAACATACTAATCATGTGGAACAAGTTTTTCTGCGATTGAAGCACTTTGGACTTAAAATTAATCCTACTAAGTGTGTATTTGCTGTACCGAAGCTGATCTTTTCTTGGTCATGAGATAGATGGGAAGGGGATTACACCCGTCTCTCATGAGGTCGAAGCAATTCAGAACATCCCACAGCCAACTACACTTCGACAGCTACGTAGATTTCTTGGTTTAGTTAACAACTACAGGCAATCCGTACCTCATTGTTCGCAAATACTAATTCCGTTGACAAAAGAACAGCAAGATTGTTCTAACTGACGATGTACTGTCCGCATTTAATAATGCCAAGCAAGCACTTGCTAATTATACTAAACTATCTTAAGTTTCGGATAGTGAAGAAGCGATATTTACTCTTACTACAGACGCATTTACTGATACCGTGAGAGCCGTACTACACCAGTAGAGTGATAATGTGAAGAAACCACTTTCATTCTTTTCCGTGAAATTGAATTTAGCACAACGCAAATATAGTACTTTCTCACATGAAATTATTGCGACATATCTATCTGTTCGTCATTTCCGACATCTGTTGGAGGATAGGAATTTTCTAATTTTCACCGACCACAAACCTTTAGTGCATGCCTTGGGCGACCTCTTGCTTCGATCTCCTTTTCCCTCAAGCCTCGTGCCGCATTCCACCTCGCGTGGAGGTGAAGTAAATCTCTTTTTCTTCTTCATTTCAGCGACAAGGTGTAAGCTCTTAGAAGATCAGCATTTCCCATTTCTGAAAAACGCTATGAACATTACAAACTTCACCAAAATAACATTCAAAGAACACACACAATGTTATGTCTATGTGCCTTGTAATTTGTTTAATACATATTTGTTGATATATATATATATATATATATATATTGTGGCGTTCAGCGTACCCGGATTAAAGGATAATTTATACGGGATACCCTGCACACACAATACAACGCAAATTTCAAGAAGAAACAACACGATAAGGAACGTTTGTAGAAAATAGAACATTGTATATTTATTTTCTTGTGAATAGGGTAAAAAAGATTATTAATGTTTTAGTTAGTTTAAGCAAAATGTGATTTTGACAAAAATGTCTGTGTTCGCTGTCTTTCAACAGAGTAGCAGAGTAATGTCTGTTTCTTTTGTTTTTGTATAGGTGTAAAGGAAAAAGGGGCGATCAATTTAAGTTGAAAAAGAGAGTGTGAATGAGGAATAAAAAGATAAAAGGAAAATGTACTTATGAATTGTTTTGGAGTCAGTTGTAAATTTGTTGTTGTTGTTGTTGTTTTCCTTTCCTAATCCACTTTCGGCTCTTAGTGTCGGGTTGAATCAGTGATGAAATTTACTGTCAGTCTTCTATGATCTCTGCGCCCTTCTGACTGGCGACTGACTTGAAACTCTGTATTTATTGTTGACTTTTTTTTCACACTGGCTCGTTATCTTTTTTTTGGTTTAAATTAATTTCACACCTTATTGCGAAATTTGTTTTTAGTCGTTTTGATCCGATTTTGCGGGTGTGCAAATCTACTTTGTGTTTTTTAGTCATTTGTTGGAATGATATAGGATTTGTATCCTATAATATATATATATATATATATATATATATATATATATATATATATATATATATATATATCTGTCTTGTTTGTCTTCTTTTATCTTCGGTTGGACAAATTAAGTCCGCCAATTTTCATGTAGCTGGATCTTTTAATATTCTACCAGGAGTTACAGTACACACGTGTTTCTATAACAACACGTAAATACACACACGGTCCTCGACAATATAAACTGATAATAAATGTAATAAACTGTTATGTTCCGTAGTTATTGAACATTATTAAGGTCGATATTTGATATTTAACAATATCTATTTCTTATATACGTTTGCAAATTTTTCTACCCCGTCATGAAAAAGTTCTGGTTTTGTTTTCTTTTACATCGTTTCCAGCGAATGCGTGTTGGGACCCTCGCTTACTTCCCCTTTTTTTTAGTCTGTATAACAAAAAGAAGCATCCTGTGGTAGTTGCTCTTGTATATTTGTCAGTAATTGGGAATTGTAGTTTGTTTGTTGAATGGGGTTGTCTTTCCTCATATTGCGATAGTTGGTCTTCTGAATGTTTGTCTTGCTTTTATATCTTGTTTGATTGTTTCTTCTGGTGTTGGTCGAATACGTGTTTTGAGATATTTTCCGGATTCAATTCTAATCATGTAGGATCTCGGGGTATTGGCAGTGGTAATGATTTGTGCTGGGCTCTAGGTTTTCCTTATTGTCTGTGAATATGTTATCCTTTGGGATAATATGGGAATTATGTTTTATTTGGAAGCCGTATTCCCCCGCTCTTCCTCTGAATTATATGGAATTGGGTGCCATTGTCACATATAAGTTTTTTTGAGTATTCCTTGTTCTGATATAATTTCCTGTATTGTTGAGCTGTGAATGTATCAGATCTTATGTTTTTTTTTCATTTTAGGACTATTGGGAATTTAGAATAGTAGCAGACTATGATTAGATACCATTCTTGGTCTATTATAGACAGGTCTGCGCCTACTGTGTGCCAAAGTCTACTTGGTGTATCAGGAGATATAATTTCTTCTTTTTGTTCTGTATTCTGATATTTGACGTGTGACATTTTGAGACTCTGTTTTCTATACCTTCGTATATACCGATCCAGTAAACTACAGATTTTGCCACCAGTTTGCATTTTTCCGTATCAATGTGACCATGGTGTATTTTCTGGAGGATTGCTGATTGTAGAATTTTGGATATTATTATTCTTGAACCAGCCAAAAGGACACCATTCTCTAATGATATGTCATCTCTAATATACAAGTATTGGCATATTGCTGAATGTATCTGGTGTTCTTTTTCTGGTCACCCTTGTGTAACTTGTTGTGAGAGGATTTGTAATTTTTGTTCTATACTGGTCTCTTCTCTGATCTTTTCTAATTTGTTTTTGATGATGCTAACCATCTGACGTATTTTAATGCCGATAACTTTTATTTCATGTTTATCATTTCCAGACAGGTGTGATACAGTATCAACTATCAACATTACTTTCCGTGATCTATAGGTCACAGTAAAGTCGTCGTATGCTGGTAGTCAGAAGAATAGTTACTGTACTCTGGCTGAAGCCTTCTGAAGGTTCTTTTGATGAATTTGCTGAATTTGTTCAAATGCCAAAAATAAGAAAAGGTTCTCTATAAAGGTTAAATTTAAATCAGACAAACGTTTGTCTAAGAAAAGATATTGAATGGAAATAGTTCTTCGTTGAAATTTTCCTAGTCTTTCATAGAGAAAGTTCTTTCTTTGGCATCTAAGTTTTTCTATGAAAGATATTCAATGGAAAAGTTTGTAGTGTAGATTTTCCTAATCTCTAATGAAGAAAGTTGTTTCTTTAGCTTCTAAGTTTTTTCTATGAAAGGTATTGAGTGGAAAGTTTTGTAGTGTAGATTTTCCTAATCTCTCATGAAGAAAGTTCTTTCTTTAGCTTGTAAGTTTTTTCTATCAAAGATATGGAGTGGAAAAGTTTGTAGTGTAGATTTTCCTAATCTCTCATGAAGAAAGTTCTTTCTTTAGCTTCTAAGTTTTTTCTATCAAAGATATGGAGTGGAAAAGTTTGTAGTGTAGATTTTTCTAAACTCTCATGAAGAAAGTTCTTTCTTTAGCTTCTAAGTTTTTCTATCAAAGATATGGAGTGGAACAGTTTGTAGTGTAGATTTTCCTAATCTCTCATGAAGAAAGTTCTTTCTTTAGCTTCTAAGTTTTTTCTACCAAAGATATGGAGTGGAAAAGTTTGTAGTGTAGATTTTTCTAATCTCTCATGAAGAAAGTTCTTTCTTTAGCTTCTAAGTTTTTTCTATCAAAGATATGGAGTGGAAAAGTTTGTAGTGTAGATTTTCCTAATCTCTAACGAAGAAAGTTCTTTCTTTAGGTTCTAAAGGTTTCTATAAAAGATATTGAGTGGAAATGTTTGTAGTGTAGATTTTCCTAATCTCTCAGGTAGAAAATTGTTTCTTTAGCTTCTAAGTTTTTTCTATGAAAGATATTGAGTGGTAAAGTTTATAGTTTAGATTTTTCTAATCTCTCATGAAGAAAGTTCTTTCTTTAGCTTCTAAGTTTTTTCTATGAAAGATATTGAGTGGAAAGTTTTGTAGTGTAGATTTTCCTAATCTCTCATGAAGAAAGTTCTTTCTTTAGCTTCTAAGTTTTTTCTATCAAAGATATGGAGTAGACAGTTTTTCAGTGTAGATTTTCCTAATCTCTCATGTAGAAAGTTCTTTCTTTATCTTCTAACTTTTTTCTATGAAAGATATTTAGTGGAAAAGTTTGTAGTTAGATTTTCCTAATGCCACATGTAGAAAGTTCTTTCTTTAGCTTCAATCATAAATCAGAATACAGTTGAAGGGGAACAACTTGTTTTTCCTTAATCATTGCACTTCATTGCATAATTGTTTTGTATGTTATATTTCAATACATATTTATTTGTTGATCCACAAGTGTATTTTCATTGTTTTTTATTGAATTGTTAAATGTACAATAGATATATTCTCTAAAAACACGCATCACAAGTATGTCTTTTGTTTTGTGAGTTCTTGTATTCTTCTATGCATAATTGATTTATATGTTATACTCATTATTTCTATTTCTGTACACTTTTCATTGATCTACTCTTCTTTTGCTTGCCTACATTTGTTCCTAATTTCTTTATGTAATATCCTATATTCTGTGCCATACATTGGCATTGTTTGCTGTCTTCTCTTCATATCAATCATGTTTACATGATTCTATTCTCCCAGAATTTGGAATTTTTCTTGGTGATGATCTGGTCTATGTGGTTTCTATAGACTTCCAGAGAACTAAAGGTCTTTCCATAAATAGAATTTTGTAGAGATTGAAATAAATGTTACAGTCAGGTGAGTATGGCTCAGTAGCATGTAGAAAGCGGGTAGAGATTTTCCTGTACATGTCAGCCAGAGACCAACTTCCAACATCTTAGTTGAGTTGGGGACCTACAACAGCATGACAGTGAGAAATTGACAGAATTTACTGACCAACTTTAGAGAGGCCACTGTCCCCATAAAAGCCAAATTCAAAGCAGACAAGTTCTGGCTTGATGTGGATCAGGTTGGCCTTGTTTAGGTCAAATTCAAGGCAGACAACTTCAGAAATGTTTACCCGCACCTATTCTCACTCATGAGCACAAACCTACGATCAGACACACAGTGGTGGTAATATATACTGAAACTACACAATGGGCCATACATATTCATGGATGCAACTTGCTCAGGCTCGCATGTCTCAGCAATGGAAGATGCAATATCCATATCAACAACTATCTACACCAAGAAAATTAGCAATCACATTAATATCGCTCTTGAACAGTCGACTGACAATGCACTATTGAGAATCATCAGAGCTTGCTGGACAAATGACTTAAACAAGAAACTCTGTATTGTTTCTGATGACCACTGAGGCTCCCCTTCTCATGAAGTACATCTGATTCTATCTAGAAACTGGAACCACTGTCATGATGATTACTGATAATAAACATCTACCAAAATTAGTTGTGCCATACAAACTCTGCCCCAAATATCTCTATCAAGCACATGATTGTACCAACCACTCAGGTGTCACTCACATGCACAAACACCTACCCAGCTATTGGTGGGAGAGTTAAGGCATCAAGGCATATTTCAGTTCTTGTGAAATATGCACTAAACAAAAAGGTAACTATGGCAAACACTAATATTTGCCCATGAGCCATTGTAAGGTATGAGAAAAGTCCATTTGAGCAAGAGACTGCAATTGACGCAGCCTGCAGACTTTACTTTCGCTCTTACAATATATTCATATACTCTATAGCATACATCTCTTCTAATTATATGTTACTGCTAGCTGTCAGTTGACAAATCTTGACTATGCCTTTATCTACATTCCCATCATATTGCTGACCCATACCACATATTCACTTGGCAAGCATCTCTTCTAATTACAAGTTAGTGCTAGCTGTCAAATGAGAAATGTTGTTTATACCCTCACGATGTATTGAAGAATTACTGACCCTTACCATATATTCACTTACCCAATGGTAGTTATCTCCTCTTTTTTTCTACCTACAATGTGTGAAAGCATGTGCAATGCCCTACCTTTGTCAGCCACCAGCCAGGGGAGGTAACACAGTTTAGATGGCTAAAGTGGTACTGTCACCCCTGGAACCACAAATGTTTTTGTGTAGTCATGTCAGATTTTCAATGTTGTGCTAAAAATGTTTACTTTTGATCATTAACTAATACACAATGCACTTATAGCGATGGTTATGAATGATGTAGAATGGAAGGTAAATAGATGTGTTTCATGTCGGAAGTAGCATTGTATTGCAAGCATGGTATTAATTAAATTTGTTTATTTTGCATTTTGACCAAATTCAATGATGCCTGTTGAGCTGTGTTCTGGAGACAATATGAAGCACACTTCAAGCAACTGGTCAGTAATGTCAACCTTCAAAAGCAACTGGCCAGTAATGTCAACCTTCAAAAGAAAGGAAACGTTTGACTGTCCAAGGAATACACAGCACCCAAACTCAATATGTAGCACATGACATGTCCCCCTTTTCCATGCAGTCAGATTGCAGTGATTTTCTTTTGCTCGTTTACCTCCTGCCCGTTCTCCTCCCATGGAACAGTTAATTCAACTAGGAAGACAAACTCAGACCATGCTACAATGTCAAGACATGCATCTGTCTGAATGATGTGTGCCAGAATATGTTGGGGTGTTCTAAGATCAACTAACACCCTCCAATGACAGGCTCCACTCAGTAGTGTCATGTTGGGCATTATTTGGGTCTTTTGCACAGTGCGTTCAACTTCCTTGTGAAAAATGATCTTAGGTTCTCTGGCCATTACAGGCTGTTTGTTGGCTGCTTGACATTGTGTACTGATTAAGTCCATGACCACTTCCAGCGCTTTGTTATGATACCATGTGTACATCTGTGGTGATTGTGGCCATGCAGAAATGTCATAAAGTGCTTTGATCACGTTGACATAATGTATATACATTGGTGTCAGTGTAACCCAACAGCTTGAGGTTGATCGCATTTGGTAGATCATATATATATTACAGGAAGAATAATAGTGCCAATGGCTCCATTGCAATCCGGTTATTCCATGGTAGCTTCGTTGTCATCCAAGCCCATTGTTTGAACTAAGAAACAACAGTACCTGTTCGCTGCTCTTCATCAAAATTCTTGATTTCTTCACTCACCATGTCTTGTTTTCACTTTGGACACTCTTTGGAGAAAAACTGTTTGCTTGTGCTGCCCTGCCCTGGCAAGCTCGATTGGTTTAATCCCCTTCATTTGCAAGCTAGATTCTGTTTCTTGGGTGGTTTCTACCGTTTACTGTTTGGTGCTAGTTTTGATATCTGGCTGTAACCTGCAGACATACTCATCGGCCAAGTCCCTCATCATCACGTGAAGGCATACTTTTCTAACTTTGAACTCCTCCACCACTGAGGTGATTGGAAGATTCAGGTTTCTGGCATTGGTATAGAGTCTCACTGTGGAAAAGCAAGGGGTAGGGAACACTAAGCCACTTGTGCAGGTACTTGTTGCATCTGCTATTGTATCTGTGAGACAGTAATATCATACACCTGCAACAGGCACAGAAGTCAGAGCAGCTTGCTTTTGTGTACTGAAACCATGAGAGATATTTATATATATCATATACACCAAGATTAGTATTTTGATAAAATTAAATCCAAATGGATGTTCCTAAATCTTAACCAAAAACCAGCATAAAAAAATCAAATAATATTATCATATTTTCTTTAGCAAAAGCATGTGAAACCATTTCAAAAATACCTAAATGGAAATTTTACCTCTGTGAGATGACAATCCTGACATTTAAAACTCATATAGAAATATGTGGAAGAAAATTTTATGGAATCCAATATTATTGACAAATTGAAAAGGAAATTAATAAAGCAATGCAGCATAGACAAAATGTATTAAACTGTGGAGAAAAAAAAACTTATAAAAATACCACACAATCAAAATCAGTCACTAAATTTTCCAAAATTTTACATGATTGACGCGGAATGGTAGAGAACCAATAGAGAAATTTATCAGAGGATTTTACGAATTGCCAGAAAAATGTGATTTTCCTAAAAAAAAAAAAACCAAAAAAACCAAGATATGGACTAATAAGTAAGGTCTTATCAGAAAAACTATAACTGAAGGAAGACCTGAGTTTAGAAAAAGCTATTGAGATAGCCCGTAGCTATGAACAGGTTAAAAACCAAATGGAGGAAATTAATGAAAACTCAGTAGATGTAGTAACGAGGAAAACTCAAACGACAAAACAGCCAGGAGGGAAAAATTATCCACGAAACCTAGAGAATGTACCTCTATCCAGATGCAAGAAGTGCAACAGATAGCACAAGTTTGACAACTGCCCGACAAAAAGGGAAAACCTGCCGAAAGTGTGATAAAATGAACCACTTTGCAATATGCTGCAGGTCAAAGACTGCTGCAAATGTACGTGAATTAAGGAGACAGTCATCAGAGGAATACTTCCTTAGATCAATATATAAAAAAAGAACTCAGAGAAAAATTAATAGATCCTTGGCATGTGAAACTCAAGGTAGGTGAAAAATACCTATTGTTTTTAAAATTGATACCGGGGCAGATATCAACGTTATTAGCTCTAGGACGTTTCAAACATTGAAAAAATACCAAATTTGAAACCAGTATATGGCATTTATAAAAGTCCTGGTGGTTCATTAACTTGTGAATGAAAATTCACCGTTAATATGAGATATAAAATTTAAAAACAAGTCGTATACATTGATATTCATGTAATAGATAATAATACGGACAATTTTTTATTATCTAGAGATATTGCATATAAAATGGGATTTGATGCCGTAGTAGTCAACGTTAATAAGAATGGGGGAAATTAACTGGATGTATGAAAGGAGAGCCAGTAAAAATTACACTAAGAAGTGATGCAATACCATACTGCACACCAACTGCTAGACGTATCACAATTTTACCCAAACTAAAAAAGGAACCTCAACCGTAATACACCAATAACTGCTACTGGAGTTAGCCCAGCAGAACTTTTGATGGACAAGAAAATTAAAACAACTTTACTGTCACCCAAATAAATTACAACCTAAATGGCAAAATTTTAGGAAAGTAAAAGAAAAAGATGGATCTTATAAAACAAGAAGTAAAATAAATTATGATAAAAGACATGGATGTGGCACCCTGCATTTTTAGAAAGACTAAAAAGAGATATTCATAGAAATATGATTTAATTTTTATTCGGTTTATTAACCAGTTGTTAGTTATTTAGAAACGAAGAATAATTGAGTTTTGAGAATAATTCTCTAACTGTATTTAGGCGATCCAAAGAGAAGAAAAAAAAAAAATAATAAAAAGAAAGAGAAAGAGGAATACAAAACCCGGTCATAAGTAAAACTAAGACAAGACAGGTGTCAAAATATATCAGGTCAAATTACCTGACCGAAATCCAGGGAAATAGAAATTGTTATATTTGGTTGAAGAAATAGAGTTTGGAGATAATAAAATAAAACAAAAAGAAGAGGAAAGACAGAAACATAATACGAAACCAGGTCGTAAGCGAAAACACACACGTGCGACCAGCACCTAACAAGTGTCAAAATTATCAGGTCAAGCACTTGAACTAATTCCGTGTCCGCGTAGGATGGAAGTTTGTTAAGGTTGGCTGAAACAATAAAGATTTTTTAGAACAATGGAAACGAAATTTTAATCGGAGGAAAGGTGTCTTTTGTGTTGAGGGGGTGACCGGTGGAACTGTATACAGATTCTGACCTGTTAAAAATTGGAACCCCACGATGATGAAGTGGAGACATTTTCAATTCAGATAATTAAGATTTTTGACTATCAGGTCTGACCAAAAACAAAGAAGGAAAAAAAAAACGATTGTCTCGGCTCACAGATAGCGCCAATATTCTTTCCTGAAGTCACATCTAGTTAGCGGCAGGCTGTTTTGACAGAACCCAGGTGAGAAAAAGCCAAGATTATCATTTTTCGTACGTGTGAAAAAGGCCAAATTAGATTTTGTTTTTTTTAGAACAAGAACGATGTAAGCCACGCCCGATTGGAGACGGGAGGCGTCCCACCACAGTCTCATTAGCCGAAAGCGGTCACGTGATATGCGGAAAGAGGAGGGAGAATGCTCGATCAAGAACCATTGGTCGAAAACGGTCACCTGACATACGAGAGACCGGGAGAGATGGGTATGCGTCTTCCCCCCAGAGGCACTGTGAGGAAGTAGGGGTGAAAATAATAGCGATAATGGGAAATCAGAACTAATGCGACTTTTGGGATTATCGAGAGAGCCCTGACGCCGACAGACCCACCCCGGTTTGCTGCGGCGTCAATAAAAGCAGGACCCCAATCGACAAAAAAATGAGTTCAGCCCCGGACGGCAGCGAGAAGAGATCACCTCGGACGACAGAGAGTTGCGGCTGAGTTGCGGCAAGAAATCCTTCCAGCCCAAGTCGAAAACAAGAAATCCTTCCAGCCCAAGTCGAAAACAAGAAATCCTTCCGGCCCAAGTCAAAGACAAGAGAAGTTCTATCTAAGTCGACGAAGAAGAAGATTACTCGAAAGCCGCGGAGAAGTTGCAGCCAAGTCGAAGACAAGGCCAAAGAGTTACTGGACGGAAGAAGAAGAAGAAGTTAAAATCAAGCCCAGCCGAGAACAGAATTCGACCCAACCAGATCGAAGTGAAGAAATACAACTCAAGTCGAAGAGAAGAATCAACTGCGAATGATTGATAGAAATTAGCCCCAGTGTCGAACTAAACCACACTCCGACATACACAGTTCTGGAGAGTAGACAATTCGAAATCGTTAAGTTGTATGATAGAAGCTTGGTGCCATAGTCCACAGAGCGGGTCGGGAATGAGAACAATTTTTCTTTATGTAACGGACATTAGATATAAAAGGTTGTCACCCTTTTTTTTTATCAGTAATTTTTTGTCTCGTGAGTTTTTTTTTCTTTTACTTGTGTTTTGCCACCCCCGTCGGACTCAACTTGCATACGGCCCAATCCCTGCTGGTCCCGTCTGTCTAAGATCTAAACACAGCGTGGGTAGACAGACCGGAGATCAGTACAGTTGCTTTAGCAACCAGGTATTGGAAGCGGGTTGGGAAAGGCGAGGCTGGTGATCATCTAACCAAGAGGTTGGAGCGGCACGCTTGGAACCAGGAGGAGCGACCAGGAGGAGCGACGTCACAGTTGGCGCCGTAACCAAAGGATTCGACCCTGGGCCAGGTGTGTACCCGTCACATGGAGGTAAGGATCTAAAACCACTAAAAGTGGGAGATAGAATCTGAGAGAAAATGGATTAAGAGAAAACTTGGAAAAACTACTACTACTACTACACGGCTACAGTCATAGTACAATAGGACATAAACTTAGACTCAGGTGAATTCCGAAAAAGGAATAGGAAACAATACAATATTTCAAGAAAGAAAAACAATAAAATATTGTTCAAGAAAGAGAAAAGAAAAGAAAGCAGGATCCATTTAAAAATGTGGATCAAGAAGCAAGGATCTAGTAAAGGATAGTTAACATTAAAATCAAAATACTTAAAGGACTATGTGTGAGGAAAAAAATAATCATAGAATCTGGACGGAGGGAGTCGTAACATCAGTAATCAATCACTGATGAGTTACACCCCTTGTTTTTGTTGTTATTGTTTTGAGTACACGAGAGAGGGATTGTCGCTTGGGTCAGTTTTTGAATAAAATGAGTGAAATGACTACTACGGTTTTTGTGTTGCTCTTTCTGTCGTTAAATTAACTGCAACGCTCGTGTATGAAACAATATTAACTAGGTTTTCACCATTGTATGTAAGTCAACTCCTCACAACTTAATTTGGTTTTTGTGCTGGTAAAGGGGATAATGATGGTCTGAATATAATCAAACAATTCCAGGAAATTGCATGCTTTTCCAATATAAAATTATATGCCTGCTATATTGACCCCAAAGCAATATATGATCAAATCGATAAAGACTTTGTCTTCTCATCCATTTGAAACTATGTTCCACACTCTGATTCAAATAAATGTTTTGATCTGATATATATGAGTTCACAAAACTTTATATACTTTATAGTAAGGTTCCCAATAAGGCAATTGAACATAGAATAGGCTCTACTAAGTGTAGTTTCACCCAACAACGCAAATTGTTAGAAAATATTAACCTAAAAACTTGAGTCATGTCCTCAAATGCCCTCATCAATTGAGACTTTGATATGCAGACTTGTTCAGAAATATCTAAACTGTTAGCTGTATACAATCAATTTCTCAGATTAATGATTAAAATGGTTTTAAGAAAATAAAGCTTGTAGGTTATCCAACTTAGAACCTTACTGACTTGTGCTACAGAATCACAAAGAACTGTACCAAATAACAGACACCATATAACTTAAGAACATTGAACAGTAACAAATTAAAATGAATAGAACAAAAAAAATAATGATATAATCAAAATGTTTACATTTCACATGACTTCAAACAATACTGGAAAGAGCAATAACAGCTGAGAAACTTATTTCCCTGAAAAATTGTTTTATTGTAGAAATTTCAATCAAAAGTAGCACAGGATGTTCAGTCAATTAATGCCAAATGAGGAGAACAGATACTACATTTTGATCTCAGCTTGACCTCACGGAGTGAAGAAAAGCATAATTCAAGTAGTGCTTGGTAAATGCAGGGTGCGATAGATAAATTGTCTAAATTACACTAAAATGGAAATAACAGATATCTCATTTTAACAGATATATTTACCAAAATTACGCAAAAATATTTTGAAATACTAAAAAGTTAATTTGTTCAATAAAGTCGCCATTGGCTTCAACCACGGCCTCCAGACGTCTTCAGAATCTCCTGCAGTTCTGGGTGGTCTCCATGTTTAAGTTGGTGAATGCATCCATAATCCTTGCCTTTAGTTCATCTTTGGTGTTACATGTTTTGTTGCTCTATCACTCAACTGTGACCTTCACATAATAATTAAGGCGGTTACAGCCTGGGGAGAGTAAAGTGTGATGTGGTCGCAGAAATTGTCTGACAGTCATGACTGGGTTCTCCTGATTGTGTGACATGGTGCAGAGTCTTGTTTCCAGACATAGGGTCTTCTAGCAGCCACCCTCTTGATGTAGGCCTCCGTATTGAGTCTGAGGCCCTTACCAACAAATTCAGGGTTTTTTTCTTATCAGAACAATCAGAGTAAGTTTTCCAAGCTGCCGTACCTTGGTAATCATTATTTTTACTCGCTATTTTGTTGTTAATTTAATTTTACCGCAAAAAGTTTTTTTTCAAAACTGAAACAAATAGATTTCAGACGTCATGTCGTATTTCCTTTTTTTCGACATTTCTTTTGTAAACAAATAGATTTCACATTTATTTCCTAAAACTAGTCAATTAAATGAAATGAAACTCTTTCTAAATCCTCTACAGTGTTCTCAGATTGACATGCAAACACTCTGAAATGTTCGCATTGGAGCTTCCAGTGCAAATGCCAAGCAGTACAACATGCCATTTCCAAATTTCTGGTAATTTTTCTCATAGACTGTGTTCAACTGACCCCTACTATACAGTTCAGTCAACAAAATCAAAAACAATGTCCATGTGTGAAATTAAAAATATAAAATGGCAAAAATTTACCCATAGCACCATGTACATAATTTAAAAGTAAAGGAATTTTCTATAGGAAATGTGTTCAGCTACTTTTCTTGTATGCTTACTATATCTACATATATAATTGGTGTCTTTCAATTCTCATCTCCTTATTTTCTATCAACAGCATTACATTCTATTTAGTACACTTACTAAAGAAAATGCCAAAAATTGAGATAGCTTCCAAAACTTTGATTTAACAACTTCCATGAATTTATACAAATTTTTAATGTTCTCATGTTTTTTCATATATCATGATTTTGTCAATATACATAAAAGTGTCTTTTATGTTTGTTCTGCCTCTCGATACATGTCTGTACATCTGACTGCAAGTTAAGCACCTTACAGCACCTCTAAAATTCTGAAGACAAAGTCTGGTTTATTATCAGTTTTATTGAAAGAGTGAAACTAGAAAAAGAAATAATTAAAAACTTTAATCTGAATAAGAAAATAAATTAAAAGGTAAAAAAGGAAGGTAAAGAAAAATATGACAAAAGCAGCCAGAGGGTAGAACATAGGCACGAGAACAATAGAAGTTCCATACTGTAGTAACAGAACAATGTTTTTGTCGTCAATAATTTGATCAATAATAATTTGGAAAACTGCTATACCAATTATTAACACAGGAGAAAAAAAATTAATATAACATGCTGTAAGCCTTGAAGGAAGTATAAGATTTCTCTTGTTTTTATTGGAATTTTTGTGGTAAACAATGTAAATTCATGGTACTAAACACTATATTTTACTATCTTTGCCGTTGATTTACAGTTGCTTTTATGAATAGTCAATAATTATTTATTTCTTATAGTTTTCACTTACCTGTCATAATTAATAGCTGGGCTCTCCTTAATAATACGCTTGGCTTGATAATACCTTCTGCCACTTTATTCAAAATCTATGAAATAAGTACCAAACACAAAATACCTTCTCAGTTTGACAGTCAAATTGTTGAATAGCATAGGATATTGGAACTTCATGGTGGCTAAAACACAGAGAACAAGAGAGCTTGAATATTGACATCTGAATGCAGATCCAGAATGTTGTAGCCAATGATGAAATTTGCATATTTAGCCTGCTTTTTGGAACTCATGTAAACATTGTATATGATATTTATAGCACAATAATCAAATATTAAATTAATTGCAGCAATCGAGATAATGATAGAGATATTTTTTTCTATTAGTTAGTCTTCACTTTGAGCTTCAATAACTCATGTTATTTTGCAATTAGTAGCCTAGCCAATTTTCTCAATAACTCACCAGATGTTAGATCAAAACTAATATAGGTCCTGATATCCATGCTGTCAAGGTACAGTGGTGCCACTTTACCTTTATATAATGATAGGACACAACATTGGGCATATCAGTGCATATATGCAGTTGCATCATTTAAGTATATAACTATATTGTTTTAAAACCTTGAGTTTTTCATTGCATTTATATTTCCTCTATTAATATATTCACATAAAAAGAAATATTTCTTATTTACAATGGTATGTACTTTATTGCATATTATTAGTAATATTATGATAATCTGCAAAAAATATTTAAGTCAAATAGTGAGCTAGCAACTATACCCGGTTAAAAAATAGCTATAAATTAGGACAGTATAGAAATCTTTGTTGGTTTTTGCAATACATTAATTGGTGGGGAGGAGTTATTGTGGATAAACAAGATGAAAAAATTCTAAAAAAAAACAACTCATAAATACTAATTAGAGTTGGTCGGTTTGGCAATTTATGTTTCGGTATCGGTGTTCGGTTTTGTTTTCCTTCAATCCGTAGTTTTCGATTCAATTTTTAGGTTTTTACTTTAGTATGTTTTGCTTTCTAATGTTTTTTTGTGTAATGATAACGTAGACTCGTCCATTTAACTTATCACCCCTAGCAACAGGAACATTCTATGCGATACGCCTACACACATAAACTTTAACCAATAGAAACATTACTATGCGAATCAGCAATTCTCATTGGCTCACAACACGAAATTCGAAAGCTTCACGTGCGGAAATAAAATTGCGCCAAAACTTATCTGAGCCAACTTGGACATCTAAAAACCTATAAAACGAAAAAAACGAGCAGTCAGTCGCTCAAGTTTTGCGGCCCGCCCGGTCGCTAGGATCAAAGTGTAGTATCTGCGCTTTGTGAGCTTCCGGGTTGGCTTCTGTCGAACTCTCTAATGCAGAGAGGAACTCGGAGGAAGCTTTGCCGAAGGGCAAGGTTTCATTCGGGGAGGTAGACAGGACCTGAATCCGTTTAGGCGGGTTTAAAGGTCATATTTTTGGCCGAGCCTACGGGCTCGCGGTCTACCCACATTAAACCGGCCTTGTGCCACATTCGATCCTCGTGGGTGGATTGATAAATACTCAAGTTTTGCGGCCCGCCCGGTCGCTAGGATCAAAGTGTAGTATCTGCACTTTGTAAGCTTCCGGGCTGGCTTCTGTCGAACTCTCTAATGCAGAGAGGAACTCGGAGGAAGCTTTGCCGAAACTGAATATCGTCAGTCGAAGGAGCACAGAGATAATCTACGTCTCTTGCAACTACAATTTTGCTGCGCATATTAACACGCAAACTAACGCACAAACTAAATCATCACTGACTCACCCGTAAGCTCAAATCGAAGAAACACTCTGTGAACGCACGAAACTTCTATCTGAATTACTTTATTTATCAAAAACGAATTGACATTCACTATTATTCTAAGTAACATCATCGAACGATCTCGACATTTTGCAGTCAAAGGTAGACTACTTCGTAATGACTCATTTCTAAAACACATTAAACTACATTCCAAATATTCATTACAATTTCCTAAAAGACTGTAATGTTAAGGCACAAGACATAAAAAGGACATACATAAAACTACATATATCACGAGCACACCAACACATTAACAACCTTAAAAATACCCTGTATATATTATCGTATTTGTATATAAATGCTTTTACACCAGTCTGGTGTTCAATTGAATGTATGTTTTGTCTTGTTTACATTGAAATTGTTTATTTGTTTGTGGATGCAGAAAAGTTCACGTAACTTCACATAAAATTTCCTTCTGATTCATCTTAACGCTAACCCAAGTTAATTAGTTTATTCTGCACATCCCCAACAATAGCATTTCCAGTCGATATCTGATTTTGTTTGAGATTGATAAATTTGCAACTTAGTCCATTCAACTCGCAATTTATTGTGTATTTCTGGTCCAATCTTAAAATATTTATGGCTGGAAAGAAAATAACTTTCTAAATATGTAATTTGTATATGCCTTTATTTATTGAATTATTTTTTTACAGTGAGTTAAAAAAAAAACGGTATTGCTTCGACTAGCCGAAAATGCGAAATGATTTTTTTAGACTAAATTTTACACGTTACTTTGTTTCACAAATTCAAAGTGACCAATCTTTATCAATATTCTTGAAATTGTACACTCAATTAGAAGACACTTTAAACTATAACCAGGAAGATGTTCATTTCATCTCTGACCCGTGGAAGCGAATTCCTTCAAAAATTATAAAGTAAGCAAAAAAAAAAAAAAAAGCAATTCTTTTCTGGTATGCCAGTCAACTGTTATTGGGGTTTTGCAAATAAATTTCTTCTAAACAAGGAAAATCAAGAAGTTATTTTCCCCCTAAATAAATTTATGCTTTTATCTAGCGAATACACCTAAAATTAAATATTAAAAATAATTAAAACTAAAAGCTTTTAATTTCATTTTTATTTTTAAAATGTTTATATTTCCAAGTCTGCGAGTATCACCTATTCTTTTTTAGATACTGAAATTAAAAACTATTTTAATATAATCTTACTTACTTGAGTGAATTATTCGCCCGATAAAATCATAAAGTAAAGATATTTGTAAAAAGAAAATGAATTAATTTTCCTTGTTTAGAAGCATTTTATAAACAGAACAGTAACAAACACCAACCAAACACGAGTGGCTAAAAAAGAATAATTTTTACTTTGGCTTGCAGTGTTGCGGGGCCGATAAGGATGTCGCCCCCGCAAGCTTTATGAGGAAACGTGTGAACAGCCAAGACAATGAGGGGACAAAGGCGAAGGTTTATGAAGCAATAATGTCGATTTTATTAATGCCAATTGTACAAGAGTGTACTCTGAAGAATGTGTTCAAGTCGGTGTCGGGTCCGGTATGACTGGTTTCGATTAGGGGTAGCTGCCTTCGGTCGTATTGGTAATAACGAATGTAGAGTTGATCGGCAAAATGGATGTAGCTGGTCGACTGCCGGATGGGAGAATAGACGGGAACAGCAGCAGGTTGATCGGTGTCCCTAAACAGGGCCAAGTCAGAATAATGAATGACTTCACAGGGCGGACCGACAACAGTGATAGACTTCACTTCGGGATCGCACCAAAGTGTATCACTTGGCGAAGGCGGAGTCCCTAAACAGGGCCAAGGCAGAATGTGATAGACTTCACAGGGCGGATCGACCGCGGAAACGGGATCGCGCCAAAGCGTGTCACTTGGCGAAAGCGGAGTCCCTAAACAGGGCCAAGGCAGAATGTGATAGACTTCACAGGGCGGATCGACCGCGGAAACGGGATCGCGCCAAAGTGTATCACTTGGCGAAGCCAGTCAGAGAGGTGATACGTCTTCCAGGGCGGATCGACCGCGGAAACGGGATCGCGCCGAAGAGTAACACTCTCGACAAAGCACCGGAAGCTCACAAAGGCAGCGTACTACACTTTGATCCAGGCCCCCGGGCCGAGTAGCTAGTATTTATTAACCCACCCACGAGGATTAAATGTGGCACAAGGCCGGTTTAATGTGGGTTGCCCGCGAGCCCGTAGGCTCGGCCAAAAATATGACCTTTGAACCCGCCTGGACGGGTTCAGGTCCTGTCTACCTCCCCGAAGGAAACCTTGCCCTTCGGCAAAGCTTCCTCCGAGTTCCTCCCTGCATTAGGGAGTTCGACAGAAGCCAGCCCGCATGATCACAAAGCACAGATACTACACTTTGATCCTAAAACGGGCCGTTGGACGAAAAAGGAGCTTATGATATTTGTAGCGATTCATTCAAGAACTCCCCGGCTACAGGGAGTAGAAAACCGTAGATTAATACAATTGTTGTTCGGTGTTTGAGGAAGCGCTGCATTATCCGATGCTCACGAGGTACGGTTTGGCATCAATAATATTGAACTAGTCGTCTGGTTTCTCGCATGTTGCTTGACTTAAGTCTGCAAGATCAGGAGTTGTGAAGGTCAAGGCCGTCTTTCTAAGGAGCGGCTAATGGCGACCGCGACAGCAGTTTTGAAAATATACACATTTTAAAACTGAGATTAAAACTTACTTTATTTTTAATATCTAATTTTAGGTGTATTCGCTAGATAGAAACATAAAACAGAGACTTGCATATCTGGAAATATACACATTTTAAAAGTGAAATTAAGAACTATTTTAATTATTCTTAATATCTAATTTAGGTGCATTCCCTAGGTAAAAAAAAACAAATTTATTTATTTTTTTAATTCTTCATTCTTATTGGCATGACTGGCTTACTAGAAAACAATTACAAAAAATCCGACTTCATAAAATTTAACACGAAACTTAACTTAAGACGAAACTGGCAACTATTTTTTATTTTTACTCGCTATTTTGTTAACTTAAATTTTACAACAAAACGTTTTTTTTCTTTTGAAAACTGAAACAAATAGATTTCAAACATGTCATATTTCCTTTTATTTTTTTTCATTTCTTTTGTAAACAAATACATTTCACATTTATTTCCTAAAACTAGTCAATAAATTTAAATGTTTTTAACATTTTTTCAATCTTTTTCTCTTACAGTAACAGTAGAAATGTTGATAAAATTTAATTCATACCGTTATCTCAGGTTTAAAATGTGTATATTTTCAAAACTGCAAGTCATTTTTACTCAATATTCTTTTTTATCTACTATAGTTCGGTGTGTGTTCTGCCTATAAAATCCTTCTAAACATGGAAAATAAATTCATTTTATTTTTATTTTTACAAATGGTTTTATCTAGAGAATACACTTAAGTAAGATTAAAATTATGCGGATTTATTACGCAATGAACATACATACATACAAAAATACAAATAAATCCCATACAATGCCAAGCATTCATTGGTTAATTAATCACCACTACGTTATTATAGACAATTTACAAATCGCAGCAATGCGACAATTTTGTAATCGCTCTATTTTCATCGTAGTCCGTTTTGTGCACTTTTGGGAGAAACAGATCACAGAAGTCTCCCCAAAGCTCACTCGCTGATTGGTCTACCAATCAGATCATTTGCATGTGAAGAATAATTTTTCCTGCGCAGCGATTTGGACGCTACAATCTCTTATAAAAGCTAAGGTCTTTTTCATCTCATTAGTGAGAAATTCAACTGCCAAACGAATCCATGACAGTTGAAACCATGCACCAACTTTCTCACTCACACACACCACTCACATGCTGAACATACCTTGTACACACTCACATAAACTCTTCATACACAGCAATATCTTTCAAGAACAATCATTACAAGATACTCTCATGGATATTCTTCCAGTGAACTTTGGGACACTATAATAATAGTTAAAGAGAGACAACTCTTGGTTAATTCAACCTTTTCTTACTTAAATGCATGCTTTCTGAAGGAAAGTATCATTGTTTGATACTGTACATCTTGTTAATTACATATTTTATGTGTAACAATGTCTTTTGGTTATTCTTTTCTGTGTGAGCCCTGTTTCCTAATCTAAAGTTAAATTAATGTGGTGAAGTCCGCCACATTTGATTGGCGTGCCCGACGTGATTAGGAAGAGCTCGACGTGATTAGGAAAACCACATTTGGTTGGTATTCATTGGTGACCACGCCGTTCTAAGAGGAGTTCATTATTCAAAGAAGGCACCAATATTTCACTGTTACCCCATTTTGAAACAAAATTTTGCCAGTGAAACTAGTAAGAGGATTGTGAGAAACATACCGAAATCAGCATATCAACTTGGCGCTCAAAATGTTTTCGTCACCACATGCGAATATTCACGCAACTCAACATGGCAGTCCCAGACAGTGACGGAGCTGCAGTGCTGGTCAACCTTCCCGTCTTCAACACGATAAACGTTCACGTTTGGTTCTTGTAACTGAGCGCAATATTTCAGGCCAAGGGAACCCAGTCACAAAACGCTCGTTTCGCTTACGTAGTCGAGAAACTACCTCCCGACTTCGCATCGGAAATTTTCGATTTATTAGATAATGTCACATCAGAGAACCCATTCGACGTTCTTAAAGAAGCTATTATATACAAGACCGGAAAGTCAGAGGAACGACGAATTAACGACCTGTTTACCAGAACAAACCAACCCAACTTCTTCGGAAGATGAAAAACCTTCTGGGTAACAACACCATGTCAGAGACCTTGCTACGCAAACTCTGGCTAGACAAGCTGCCAACCCACACCGCGCAGATTTTGGCAACGCTTCCTGAGGACTTGGACCTACTACGAGTGGCTACAATAGCCGATAGAATCGTAGAGACAAGGACCCTTAACAGCACCCATATTTTCTCGGCGCACAGCACACCCTGTGACGATACGCTAAAGAAAATGCAGCAGCAGATCGTCAAATTGTTCATGCAACTGGAGCGCCTGAGTAGAGTGCGTTCGCGTCCAACATAAAACGCATCTCCATAGCAGATCTTATTCGAGGACCAGGAGTAGACCATTCAATGAAGCCAAGAACTCCCTAACCAATTTCACCAAGCTTACTTATGTTCGAGATGATGATAAAACACACCTATTTTTTACGACCGACTTTTCTTCAGAAGCAATCGGAGCTGTATTACATCACCATACAGTGAGGTAACTAAGCCACTTTCATTTTTCTCTGTAAAACTTAATCCTCCGCAAAAAATACAGTACTTTTTCGCGTGAGCTGTTAGCTATCTATACAGACACTTTCGCTATCTTTTAGAGGGACGAAATTTCAGCGTTTTCACGGATCACAAACCCTTTATTTATGCTTTACATGCTAAGAGCGACAAATATAACCCTCGTGATTATTGACAGCTGTACTATTACATATGTATATTTCCCAATTCACGACGGATATTCGATACATAAAGGTGAATCATAATACTGTAGCAGATACGCTGTCGCGCGCTAATATAATCAATACATCGAGCATCGGTTGACTTTGATACATTAGCCAACAAGCAACAAAGGGACCGCACTCTGTCAGCCCTAAAAGAAGACACATCTTTATGAATTGAGCCACGTCCTGTGCCCTTCAGCAGTAGGCACTTATTATGTGACGCCAGTACAGGTCACCCCCGATCTTTGGTTCCTGCCTCCATGAGAAGACAAATATTCGATCATTTCTACTCACTGTTGCATCCTGGACGGCAGATTACAACGAAGTTAATAGGGAACAGTTCGTATGGCCTAGAATGAGTTCCGACATTAAACGCTGAACCCAGAGTTGTGTCAGATGCCCACAAACCGACAGGTTAAATTACCGCCAGAACGATTCAGCATCTTCATGTGGTGGGTGCATTATCCAAAATTCATGGCTATCAATACATCTGCGAACGATAATTGACAGATTTACTCCTTGGCCAGTAGCCATTCCTCTTCAGTCCACCACGGCATAATCTGTTGCTAAGGCAATTTTGCAGGAATGGATTTCTATTTTCGGTTGCCCCTCGGTTATAATGACAGATTATGGTTCACAGTTTCAGTTGACATTATTCAAAGAATTCGTGAACTTGCTTGAAACTACCCATATCTTGACAACTGCATATCATCCTTGTGTGAATGGCCTTGTCGAGAGGTTCCATCGTCAACTTAAAGCCGCATTAACAAGTTCTGACAACGCCCAAACTTGGCTGGAGAAATTACCGTTACTTATGCTTTCGTTATGAAAGAAGATCTTCAGTGCACTCCTGCAGATCTTGTCTTTAGTACATCTGTGACACTATTTAGCTATGGTAATTGGCTAACTAATTAACCGTAGAAATTAAAACAGGAAATACTGAAGGCGGAAAGAAGTTATCCCGAAAGATATACCGTTCGATGTTAAAAAGATTTTATTTTATTTACGAAAAAGATACTTTTCACAAAAGACAGTAAACC